>CM038682.1:56623702-57010209 GCA_021605205.1 Aegilops longissima
CTTTGGTACGGGCAATACACCAGGGGCTTAAGTACCCCACAATATGGTGTGATAAGTCCGAACACTTTCACAAGTGCGGCACCCCGAACTTATAGCATTATATGCATCGGCTCCGAATCATGTCTTGGGTAAATATTTAGGTTTGCCCGGCTCCCATGTTTTGGTACCATATGTTCCGTTATATCGGCTAGGGTAGCGCTGGGAGAAGCACTGCGATTGTGCCCCGGTTGAGCTGGGTTAAGCACCTCAGTGGAGAAAGCTAAAACAGACCGTCATGATAGGGCGAGAGCCGGTCGCTGTTCGAGAGGTTTTTGAGTCCCTAAAGACTTATGCCGCTTAGAGTGAGGAGTCGGCATTGTCCGACCTAGGCGTGGATAGCGCCCCGAAACCAGTCTTCCGAATACCAGGGGCTTCGCCGAAATTTAAAATTATAGAATTCTATGGCTAAGTGAGAGTGTTCAAGCATTATAGTCCGGTTGCCTTGTTCGTTGCGTTGAGCGCCTCCCTCGAAGGACCCAAGAATGGGAACAAGAGCACTCAAGTTTCTCCCGAACACCCCAGCACTCGTGGCATGGGGGCTGAAGCCGACGACTCGCCATCTCTCAAATTTAATACACGGCCGCACATAAGGTAATATTTTAAATTCAAAAGTGTTGCTTAGCGCATATGAACAAGTTTTCAGCGTACAGGATAACAAATGCGAGTCTACTAAAAAAATACATCTTTGGAGCATTCACCCGCTATAAGTCGGGCACCCTTCAGGACGCCCTCATAATACATTTCAGGCTTGCGATGCTCCTTGCCCGGTGGTGGTCCGTTCGTCACAAGCTTCTCAGCGTCCATCTTGCCCCAGTGCACCTTAGCATGGGCAAGGGCCCTACGGGCACCTTCGATGCAGACGGAGCGCTTGACGACTTCAACCCATGGACAGGCGTGCACCAGCCGCCTCACCAGCCCGAAGTAGCTCCCAGGCATGGCTTCCTTTAGGCCACAGCCGAACTATGAGGCCCTTCATGGCCTGTTCGGCCACCTTATGGAGCTCGACCAGCTGCTTCAACTGGTCGCTTAAGGACACCGGGTGTTCGGCCTCAGCATACTGAGACCAGAACGCCTTCTTCGTTGAGCTCCCCTCCTCGGCTCGGTAGAATGCGGCAGCATCGGACACACTGCAGGGTAGATCTGCGAATGCTCCTGGAGAGCTCCGGATTCGGGTAAGTAACAGATAATTCACTTTCACATGCTTGCTTTGCATAAAGAATGCCTTACCTGCTACTATCTTCTTCCTGGAGGGCTTTTTGGGCTTCGGCCTTAGCGGCTTTGGCGCTCTCAAGGGCCGAGGCGAGCTCAGACTCTCGAGTCTTTGAGTCGCGCTCCAAACTCTCATGTTTTTCCACGAGAGCCTGGAGCTCTTGCCGCACCTCCGCCACCCGCGCCTCCTGCTTCTCTCGCTCGGTGCACTCCGCGGCCGCATTGCTTTCGGCCTTGGACACCGCTTCCTTCAGGGTCGCCACCTCGTTCGTGGCCCCTGCAGTATTCATGTTATTCCTGTCATTTTTTTGCAACCACATCTTTAAAATACTCCCGTAAGGTATTACTTACCTTCCTTGTCCTCGAGCTGCTTTTTGGCAAGGCCGAGATCGTTCTCGGACCGCTCGAGGCTCTGCTTCAATGCATCAACCTCTGTAGTTAGTGCGGCAGAGGTCAGCAGCGCAGCCTGTATTCCCATATTGACATACTTATGTTAGACTCCTGCGTATATCTTTTAGATCCTCAGTTCGGCTTTTTCTTTCTGAACACCAAACTGAGCATCAGGGGCTACTGTCTATGCGGTAATATTTTTACATATCTTAAATACATACCTCAAAGCCTGTTAGAAGGCTGGCACAGGCTTCAGTCAGCCCTCTCTTGGCAGACTGAACTTTCTGGATCACCACACTCATAACAGTGCGGTGCTCCTCGTCGATGGAAGCGCCGTTAAGCGCCTCCATCAAATTATCCGGTGCCTCCAGTTGGACGGAGGTCACCGGCGTCGCAGTCTTGCCCTTCTTACGAAGGGGTCGCCTGCCGGACTCCGGAACCACTGAAGGTTCCGGTATGGAGTCCGGCACAGGGCCAGACTTAAAGCCCTTCGGGGTTTTATCCCCTTTGCGCCCGGAGTCCGGGATGTCGCCTTGCGGCGCCTCCAGGGCCACCTCCTCCTGGCTGGGCTCCTTTTGGGACTCCACCTCGGCGTCATCCGCGGCGGGAGGAGACGAGGCGGTCGGAAGTGAGGTGCTATTCACATCCGACAAATCCAGGGAGCCGCTCGTCGAAGCGTCAAGCCTGTCCTTGGGCGGGCTGCATGGTTATATTCGGCGTTAGAAGATGTTGTGCGACAAATGGAACGCCATGAGTTATTCTGGTGTCCGGACACTTACGATTTCGCCAGGGGCTTGGTCCTTGGTGGCCACTCCTCTTCGCCATCGTCGGCGTTGGTGGTGTAGTCCAGAGGAAGGGTCCTTCCCTTCTTGGACCCTCCGGCCTCCCGGTTAGGCGGCCTTCCTTTCTTCCCCTTCGCCGGGAGAGGCCTCTTTTCCTCCTCCTCGTCTTGGCGGGAGGAGTCCGCCTCGAGTCATCGGACGATGAGTCCGACAACACTGGCGCCGGGAACTCCTTGAGTTCCGTGGCCTTCTTCTTAGCCTTCTTCTCCGACACCACGTAAGGTGCGGAACCAGCAACCCGTCAATGGGCGCTGCTGGAGTCTTCAGCAAGGGCGGACAGTCAACCTGTCCGGACGTCTTCTGCCGATCTGTCAAAGGTGAGGGAGTTTTAGATCCGCATAGATTCAAACTATGAAAAAAGAGTCCCGTAAAGGGTAAAATAGCTTACCTCGCTGGGTTGATGCCGCGAGCTGAATCCGCGATCTTCGGTAGCGGATGCGGGAGCCTCGGCGCCCTTGAACAACACCTTCCAGGCATCTTCGTACGTAGTGTCGAAGAGCTGGCTCAAGTTTCGGTGCTATACCAGATCAAACTCCCACAAGTTGAAGGCCCGTTGCTGGCATGGGAGGATCCGGCGGATGAGCATAACCTGGACTACATTGACAAGCTTGAGCTTCTTGTCCACCAGGTTTCGGACGTAGGTTTGGAGTCCGGTCAGCTCTTCCGAATTACCCCATGTCAGGCCCGTCTCTTTCCATGAGGTGAGCCGTGTAGGGAAGCCAGATCGGAATTCGGGGGCCGCTGCCCATTTAGAGTCGCGCGGCTCGGTGATGTAGAACCACCCCGATTGCCACCCCTTTATGGTCTCCACGAAGGAGCCCTCGAGCCATAGGACGTTGGCCATCTTGCCCACCATGGCACCTCCGCACTCTGCTTGGCGGCCGCCCACTACCTTCGGCTTGACATTGAAGGTCTTCAGCCATAAGCCAAAGTGGGGCTGGATGCAGAGGAAGGAAGGCCCCGCACACGACGATGAACGCCGAGATGTTGAGGATGAAATTCGGGGCCAGATCGTGGAAATCTAGGCCGTAGTAGAACATGAGCCCCCACACAAATGGGTGAAGTGGAAAACCTAGTCTGCGGAGGAAGTGGGGGAGGAACACCACCCTCTCATGAGGCCTGGGGGTGTGGATGAGCTGCCCCTTGTCGGGGAGCCGATGCGCGATGTCGTCGAACAAGTATCCGGCCTTTCGCAGCTTTTTGATGTGCCCCTCCGTGATAGAGGAGGCCATCCACTTGCCTCCCGCTCCGGACATAGTTGGAGAAGGTTGAGGTGGGATGTGCGGACTGGGCGCTAGAGCTCAAGTCTTGTGAAATGGATGAGCAAAGGAGGAAGAAGGCGTGTGTGAAAAGTGGATCCTTATCCCCTTATATGGACGGACAAAGCTATGCGTCCCCACTGGCCTGATAAAACTCGCTTATCTCCCAAGCGCCGTAATCAATGGCATGGTTGGGTTACCCACACCCGTATTGATGAGAATCCCGGAATAAGGGGACGCGATCTCTGCTTTGACAAGACATGCCAAGGAAACCGCCTCGCTAAACGCGCTGAGGTGGGACAGTGAAAACGATTCGAATAAAGGCTTGGCATTGGTGTGATGTCACGCTGCGGAATACGTCAGCAGATTGAGTTTGTGTAAATACTATTCTCTCTAAGGTGGTATGTGGAACTTATTTTGCAGAGCCGGACACTATCCTTGTGTTCAAAATCTTCTATGAAGAATTCGGAGGAGGAACCCGCCTTGCAATGCCGAAGACAATATGCGCGCCGGACTCGTCGTCATTGAAGCCTGGTTCAGGGGCTCTTGAGGAGTCTGGATTAGGGGTGTCCGGATAGCGGACTATGACCTTTGGCGGACTCTGGACTATGAAGATACAAGATTGAAGACTTTGTCCGTGTCGGATGGGACTTTCCTTGGCGTGGAAGGCAAGCTTGGCGATACGGATATGTAGATCTCCTACCATTGTAACCGACTCTGTGTAACCCTAACCCTCTTCGGTGCCTATATAAACCGGAGGGTTTTAGTCCATAGGACGAACAACAATCATACCATAGGCTAGCTTCTAGGGTTTAGCCTCTCTGATCTCGTGGTAGATCTACTTTTGTACTACCCATATGATCAATATTAATCAAGCAGGAGTAGGGTTTTACCTGCATCGAGAGTGCCCGAACCTGGGTAAAAACATCGTGTCCCTTGTCTCCTGTTACCATCTACCTAGACGCACAGTTCGGGACCCCCTACCCGAGATCCGCCGGTTTTGACACCGAAAATCATGCTAAAACTTCAACTGTTGTTCGTAAGAGTAATACTGGAACGTATACACCTCCTGAGCAAATCAAAGTTGAACCTAGTATTGCTATGATTAAAGATCTCTTGGATGATAATTTAGATGGGCATGTTATTTACTTCTGTGAACAGGCTGCTAATATTGCTAGACCAGATGCTAAGAAACATAGACCTGTTGTAGGCATGCCTGTTATTTCTGTTAAAATAGGAGATCATTGTTATCATGGCTTATGTGATATGGGTGCTAGTGCTAATGCAATACCCTTTGACTTCTATACAGAAATTATGCATGATATTGCACCTGTTGAAATTGAAGATATTGATGTTACTATTAAGCTTGCCAATAGGGACACCATTAAGACAGTCGGGATTGTTAGAGATGTTGAAGTCTTGTGTGGGAAGGTTAAATATCCTGCTGATTTTCTTGTTCTTGGTTCCCCACAAGATGACTTTTGTCCCATTATTTTTGGTAGACCCTTCTTGTATACTGTTAATGCTAGGATTGATTGCAATAAGGATGTTGTTACAATAAGCTTAGGGGATATGTCTCATGAGTTTAATTTTGCTAAGTTTCGTAGACAACCCCGTGATAAACAATCACCTTGCACTACTAGGGAAAACCTTATACACAAAAATTTAGCAACAGCGCGGGTCAAAAAAGGGCGCTAGTGCTAGATAGCAGTAGCGGTTTAGAAAAAACCACGCTGCAGATACAATTGTAGCAGTAGCGCGTGTGGCCGTAAAAGCGCTACTACTAATATTCCCATTGGTGGAACGAGTAGCGGGCTTGGAGGAAGCGCGCTACCGCTAGGGCATGAGTAGCAGCGTGTTTCCTAAGAAGAGAGCTACTGCTAATGGAAATAAAATAAAATGAAAAACAAATATAAAAGTAAATGAAAATGAAAGAAACAGAAAAAGGAGAAAGAATAAAATAAAATATAAAGCAAAATAAATGAAAAAGAGAAAAAACTGAGAAAGGCATAGCTGTAGCGTGTGTTCGTAAGAGGCGCTATAGCTTACGTAGCTGCAGCGCGTTTCTTAGACCCCCGCTATAGAAGCAGAAAAGGAAATAAAAAAGGGAGAAAATTACATAGCTATAGCAGTAGCGCGTTTTGTAAAAAGCGCTATAGCTACATTAGCTATAGCGCGTTTTGCGAAACGCGCTACCGCTAATTTTGACTTAACCAAAAAACCGTTTCCCCCCGGCCACCACTTGCCCCCAAATCTCTCGACCCACCCCGCCGCCATCTCCCCGATTCGCCGTCGCCCCACTTCGCCGCCGTCTCCTGCCGACGTCGACGCCCCCGGAGCCACCAGAGCCGTGCGCCGTCGACGCCACCGGAGCCGCCTCCAACGCCACGGAGCCGCACGGCCTCATCAATGCCACCGGAGCCGCCGCTGACGCCACCGGATCCTCCCTCGCCACAACAGCCTCCCTCGCCCTCACCGGAGACGCCCCTGCCTCCCTCGCCACCACCGGAGCCATCCTCTGTAAGCCCCCACCCCTCCTCTCTCTCATGCATAGGTTAGCTAGTTTAATTATGTTAATTATCTAGGTTAGGGCAAAATTTTAGTTAGGGATTTGACAGAGAAGTAGTTAGGTTAACTAGTTTAATTAGGTTAATTATATAGGTTAGTGCAAAAATTTAGTTAGGGCTTTGACAGAGAACTAGTCAGGTTAACTAGTTTAATTAGGTTAATTATCTAGTTTATTTAGGAAAGTTTTATTTTAAAGATGATCCCTTCCTAGACTTTTATTGTTGATTATATCTTTTCATTGAAGTGGTCATGTTATATCTTTTCATTGAAGTGGTTCGATTGTGCCCAAGTGGCTTTGTTGTTTCAATATAGCTGAGTGGCCTATATATGTTTTGCCGGAATGTTGATTCATTTCCATTCCGGCAAATTTCAGGTTCACGATTTGTCCACTTTTTGGCAAAGGTCATGCCGAAATTTTCCATGAATTTCGGCATGACTTGTGCTACAAACTAGGACATATCGAGTGCCCGGGGTTTGCCGCACGAGGAAGGAGTCAACGTTCCTGCAAAACAATAGGCCTTTTTATGTCATTATTCATTTTATTAGGTCTATAATTAATTGACTAGATTTAATCATAGGAAACATGGCTAGCAACGATGAAGGATAGGGTTCTGGTGATTGCGACGACGTCTACCGGGCGGCAGACGAATTTTTTAGCCTTACCGACGATCAACCGATGTTGTTGCTGGGCCCACCGGTGGCATCGGGGACTGAGACCGACACACAGACCGGTGCTGAGAGTGAGACCGGCACTGAGACTCAGACCAACATCGAGACCGGCGCTGAGACTGAGTCCTGTGCTGCCTCGGGGAGCGGAGCCGGTACTGTAGAACCTAAAGCAAAGAGGCAGCGGCCTCCTAACAAATTCAAGACTACTAGACTGGTGGTCACGGATGTGGACGACGGCATTTTTGAGCCAAAGGCGCCCGAGGAAGCGTGTCGATGCTACGACAATCAAATAGGCTGCATCGTACGGACAACCGCTACCATCAACGATGAGAAACTATAGAAGATAGAAAATATTAGGAGCTCCCTCCTAAAGAAGTTTCACCAGATATTCTTGTTCCCGGGCCGGAATGAGAAGGATTATGAAGATCCAGATGAGGACCCGGAAATGAAGAAGATAAACAAACACGCCATGACCAAGTTTAGCGACGCGTTGGCCGCCTGGAAAACTCGAGTGAAAGCAAGGATCATCGACAATAAGGAACCCTACTCCGAGATTGTAAAGGATAATCCGACAATCACGGAAGAGTAGTTTCAAATATTCAAGGAGGCTTGCGAGACCGAAGCTGCCAAAAAAAGTCTAAGTACATGAAGGGGCTTCAAGAGAGGAACATTGGGAGCCACCACCTCGGAAGCCGTGGTTCTGGCGGAAAGAGGTCCAAATGGGCCAAGGAGGACGCGGAAGCCCGCAGTGCAGGCATCCAGACCCTTGGCGGATTTCACCGTCCGCAGGAGCATGACGTCCTGAGGGCCCGGCACCATTGGGACCCAGTGAAGAAGGTTTACGAGACAACACCGGTCATTACGGAGTTCATGAGACTGCTGGTAATTTTAGTTTCTGATCAATTCGACTACACACGTTAGTCATATTTGTAAACGATCCTTGTGCCTTTGCAGAGAGAGCAGCACCGGATTGCGGCTGAAAGCGACTCGCCGTCTGAGGCATTGGCGAGGCCCAAGTGGGACACTCCATTCAACCGGGCGTTGAACATATTGAAACGACAACCGGTGGATACTTGAGCGTCGTATGGACGCGTGCACGGTGTCGGAGACGGCGCCACGTGGAAGAATTACTACCGTGAGACCACGGAGGAGAGAAAGGAAAGACGGAGGTTAACTGAAGAAAACATCGACAAGAAGGTTGAGATTGCGGTTGAGAAGAAATCATCTCAGACAGTCGCAACACCGGTAGCTGTCGCAAAACAGGTGGTTGCAGATTTGTCTACTTCCTTGGTGACGGGCATTTTCACTTGGACAAGGCAAAATCTAGAAAAAATGCAGAGGACCTTCCCCTTGCTGACTTCTTGGGAGCACCTGCTCGCACACCTGCTCCCGCAACGACTCCCGCACCTGCTCCCGCACCGTCTCCCTCACCGGACGTGCTCGGCGGTGCTTCGTCATTGGCTGAGCTCGATGCCCTCACGGTATCTGTCACACCGGCCCCCTTCAATATAAATGTATAATCTCCCATTTTAGTTGCATTTCGGATGTCTCACGTCGCAGACTTTTCTTTGCAGGCTGACGAAACACCGTGCACCATATTGTAGACCATCGGCGACCAGAAGGTGGACGTCGGGAAGGCGACGGTAATGGAGCCGAAGGAACCATTGTTCCACAGCCGGCCGATCCCCCCGAATGTCTTTAAGGTTTCCGTGGCTAGTGTCAAACCGGGCCACGAGAATTTGCCTCCTCCAATACTACTGGTGGATGACAAGGAGACACCGCGGCGGCTTGGTGATTGTTGCAATGGGTGGGTCCTGTTGTGGCCAAAGAGTCTGCTTCGTCTGGAGGCGGTCGGGAGCACACCCACGAGCATGCAGCCTTAGCAAGGTATGAACATCAACACCGCACCTACCCAATTAGCGTCGGGTGTCGGGTTGGGTGATAGCGGACGGGGTAAGGAGGAGGCTCCATTAGTCGCTGATGACCTCGCCATGGATGAGGATGACGACGACGGTGGCGCTGAACAGTATGTCTATACTGGCGCCTCCTCAGGGTTTGAGCGTCATGAGTCGGTGCCTGAATTGCCGTCTCAACGTATTATGGGCAACCTTCCGGTAGTAAAGAAGTCCAGGAAGAGAGCGAGGAAAGGCAAAAAAGCTGATTCTATGATCCAGCCGCCTCGGCAGCCTCGGGCCAGGACCGTATAGATATCCCGATGCGGATAAATGGCATATCCCCGGTCAACCAATCCTACCTGCAGGAGCGCTAGGGGCCAGATTCGGTGATCTAAGGAGACTTCATGACGATGTGCTGCGGGTAGAGAAAGGCCTCATCGCCTCGACAGATCCGGATACCCACACTACGTGGTTAACGTTCGCGGCAAATGTAAACGTCGACAGCTTCCCGCGGATAAGTTCTTCCTCGATTCGATACATATTCGACATGTTTCACGTGAAGAAGCTGGATTTTACGTTTGTCCGCCTTTTTGCCTTGCACATGAACTACATCATCGGGTTTGAGAAGATATCTCATATCTATGTCGCTGACCCGTACTACATGCACGAGGGCTTCTTGGGAGTCTGCGCAGAGCACCGTGTATACGCGAGGGAATACATCATCAATTTCATGCTCGCCAATAAGGACAAGGAGGCGATTCTCGTGCCTTATCATCCTGTGTAAGTCATCCGCGCTGCTATCCTTCCTTCGATTTTAATCATTCATTTGCACGGTGGAGGCTAAGTAATTTGAGGTGTACTTATTTTGCGCAGCGGCGGGCGCGCCGTCCTCATCATCCTATACCCCCGATTCTCCGACGCTCTTTACTTGGACTCGTCGAAGAACATTCACAAAAATGATTACACCCACATCAAGGATGTTCTCGACAGTGCTATGTTTTACTACCAAGCAAGGGGTGCAGAGGTTAGGGACAAGAAGAGAAGGGGCGGCAGGCTCGCCTTCAGCCATAAGACCGACTTCTGCTGCATCCAGCAAACGAACGATTCTCTTAATGATGGATTCTATGTCCTACACCACATGCTGGAGTACAGACGGGATCACCAGAACCTTCGCATGTCACCTACACCCGGCGATGCCCATATTCTGCAATGGGCAAGGAACGTAGGAGATATCGAGGATCATCGACTTCGAGCCGAGTTCTATCACATCCAGCACGAACTTGCCCAAATCATCATGATGGAGGTCATCGAAAAAACAGGGATGTTCTACGAAGAAGGACAAATGTCGCGGGAAGACGTCCGAACATGGGTAGCGGCTCAGCGTCTCGACCTGAAGCCTTTCACTAGGCTCGGGGACTATCTCCCTGACATGGATGGATGGAATGACATGTTGGAGTGATTGTCGATATATGACAATGTGTCCGTTTAGTCAATACTTTCTGTATGACAAAACTTTGAGTTATGCATGGTGAAACTTTATTTGTGATGTAATTAAATCGTCCTCCTCCTCGACTAGCGAAAATCACTCTAGTTAGGCCATTTTGGGGCACGATGAACTTTGTTATTTATGCTTATGATATGTTGTTTCTATTTTTGCCAAGTCTGTTTCTTTCTGTTGCTCAACTATATATATGTTGCATATCATCGACTCATGTGACGATGCAGGTGCATAGATCATCGATGGTGAATAAGTGCTACACCAGGAGTATATATACGACAAGTGGCCGGAGTGTCAGGCCCAGGTGTACCGGTTTCCGGTTTCCGAGCGACAGGCAGTAGTTAGTTTAGGTTCACGCTAATGCGAGAGAGGGATACGAACTCATGTACTCAAAGTGATAGCTCTTCTCGTGTATATCATTGTTTAGATGGATGACGATGTATTTGCAAGTAATCGAGACTTGTATCGCTATTTTCAAGATGATGACGAGAGACCACTTTGTGTTGGATGATGATTATGATGAGACTATTTGTATGTATATGCTATGATTACATTGGTCTCGCAGACATTTGTATGTGTATCATGATGACATTTGTATGTGCTAAAGATTCTTCTATAAAGCCTGTTCAAATACAAAACAAATATGCCAAAAAAAACTACTAAAATTAGCAGTTGTGAGTGTATGAAAGTTAGCAGCAGCAGCGCCGTGATAGCAGTAGCGCGTCCAGCCAGAGCGCGCTAGAGCTACTAGCAGTAGCGAGCTTGCACTAAGCGCGCTGCTGCTACACTTGTGTAGCAGTAGTACTGGTGAGCATGCGCTACTGCTATGTGTTAGCTGTAGCGCCTTATTAGTAGCGCCACTCCCCGCGCTACTGATACACCTAAAACCCGCGCTGCTGCTAGCCTTTTCCCTAGTAGTGTAGCAAGGATGAGATTGTTGGTCTTGCTTCTGTTGCCGTGCCTCCTACTGACCCGTTAGAACAATATTTGCTAGACCATGAAAATGATATGTTTATGAATGAAAGAAGGGAAATAGATGAAGTGTTCCTTCAACAGGGTCCTATTCTGAAACACAACCTACCTGTTGAAATCCTAGGGGATCCCCCTCCACCCAAGGGTGATCCCGTGTTTGAGCTCAAACCATTACATGATAATCTTAAGAATGCTTATCTTGATGAAAATAAAATATATCCTGTTATTATTAGTGCAAACCTTTCATAGCAAGAAGAGGAAAGATTATTGAAAACTCTGAAGAAGCACCGTGCTGCTATTGGATATACTCTGGATGATCTTAAGGGCATTAGTCCCACTCTACGCCAACACAAAATTAAAGTGGAGAAAGATGCCAAACCAGTTAGGGATCCTCAACGACGATTAAATCCTAAGATGAAAGAAGTGGTAAGAAAGGAGATACTAAAGCTCCTTGAGGCAGGTATAATTTATCCCGTTGCTGATAGTGAATGGTAAGTCATGTCCATTGTGCTCCTAAAGAGGGAGGTATTGCTGTCATTCCTAATGATAAAGATGAATTGATCCTGCAAAGAATTATTACAGGTTATAGGATGGTAATTGATTTTCGTAAATTAAATAAAGCTACTAAGAAAGATCATTACCCTTTACCTTTTATTGATCAAATGCTAGAAAGACTATCCAAACATACATATTTCTGCCTTCTAGATGGTTATTCTGGTTTCTCTCAAATACATGTGTCAGCGGAGGATCAACCAAAAACTACTTCTACTTGCCCTTTCAGTACTTCTTCTTATAGACGTATACCTTTTGGTTTATGTAATGCACCTGCTACCTTTCAAAGATGCATGATGGCTATATTCTCCGACTTTTGTGAAAAGATTTGTGGGGTATTCATGGATGACTTCTCCGTTGATGGATCCTCTTTTGATGATTGCTTGAGCAACATTGATCGTGTTTTGCAGAGATGTGAAGACACTAGTCTTGTCTTGAATTGGGAAAAGTGCCACTTTATGGTTAATGAAGGCATTGTCTTGGGGCATAATATTTCCGAGAGAGGTATTGAAGTTGATAAAGCTAAAGTTGATGCTACTGAAAATATACCATGTCCCAAGGACATAAAAGGTATAAGAAGTTTCCTTGGTCATGCCGGTTTTTATAGGAGGTTCATTAAGGACTTTTCTAAAATCTCTAGGCCTCTGACTAATTTATTGCAAAAAGATATTCCTTTTGTCTGTGATGATGATTGTGTAGAAGAATTTGAAATACTTAAGAAAGCTTTGATCACTGCACCTATTGTTCAGCCACCTGATTGGAATTTATCGTTTGAAATTATGTGTGATGCTAGTGATTATGCTGTAGGTGCTATTCTAGGGAAAAGAGTTGATAAGAAATTAAATGTTATCCAGTATGCTAGTAAAACTCTTGATACTTCCCACAGAAATTATGCTGCTACTGAAAAAGAATTCTTAGCAGTTGTTTTTGCATGTGATAAGTTCAGGCCTTATATTGTGGATTCCAAAGTTACTATTCACACTGATCATGCTGCTATTAAATATCTTATGGAAAAGAAAGATGCTAAGACTAGACTTATTAGATGGGTTCTCTTGCTCCAAGAATTTGATTTGCATATTATTGATAAAAAGGGAGCTGAGAACCCCGTTGCAGACAACTTGTCTAGGCTAGAGAATGTTCTTGATGACCCACTACCTATTGATGATAGCTTTCCTGATGAACAATTAGCGGTCATCAATGCTTCTTGTACTGCTCCTTGGTATGCTGATTATGCTAATTACATTGTTGCTAAATTTATACGACCTAGTTTCACATACCAGCAAAAAAAAAGTTCTTTTATGATTTAAGACATTACTTCTGGGATGACCCACACCTTTATAAAGAAGGAGTAGATGGTGTTATTAGACGTTGTGTACCTGAGCATGAACATGAACAGATCCTATGCAAGTGTCACTTTGAATCATATGGAGGACACCACGCTGGAGATAGAACTGCACATAAGGTATTGCAATCCGGTTTTTATTGGCCTACTCTCTTCAAAGATGCTCGTAAGTTTGTCTTGTCTTGTGATGAATGCCAAAGAATGGGTAATATTAGTAGACGTCAGGAAATGCCTATGAACTATTATCTTGTTATTGAACCATTTGATGTTTGGGGCTTTGATTATATGGGACCTTTTCCTGCCTCTAATGGTTACACACATATTTTAGTTGCTGTTGATTATGTTACTAAGTGGGTAGAAGCTATTCCAACTAGTAGTACTGATCATAACACCTCTATTAAGATGCTTAAAGAAGTTATTTTCGAGGTTTGGAGTCCCTAGATGGTGGTTCACATTTTATTCATGGTGTTTTCCGTAAGATGCTTGCTAAGTATGATGTTAATTATAGAATTGCATCTCCTTATCACCCGTAGTCTAGTGGTTCAAGTAGAGTTGAGCAATAGAGAGCTCAAATTAATTTTGCAAAAGAATGTCAATAGATCTAGAAAGAATTGGTCCAAGAAACTTGATGATGCATTATGGGCCTACAGAACTACATATAAAAATCCTATGGGTATGTCTCCGTATAAGATGGTTTATGGAAAAGCATGTCACTTACCTCTTGAACTTGAACATAAGGCATATTGGGTTATGAAAGAGCTCAATTATGACTTCAAACTTGCCGGTGAGAAGAGATTATTTGATATTAGCTCACTTGATGAATGGAGAACCCAAGCCTATGAGAATGCCAAGCTGTTCAAAGAAAAAGTTAAACGATGGCATGACAAAAGGATACAAAAGCGTGAGTCTAACGTAGGTGATTATGTGTTACTATTCAACTCTCATCTAAGATTTTTTGCAGGAAAACTTCTCTCTAAATGGGAAGGTCCTTACGTTATCGAGGAGGTCTATTGTTCCGGTGCCATAAAAATCAACAACTTCGAAGGCACAAGTCCGAGGGTGGTGAACGGTCAAAGAATCAAACATTATATCTCAGGTAATCCTATCAATGTTGAAACTAATATTATTGAGACCGTAACCCCGGAGGAATACATAAGGGACACTTTCCAGAACGTTTCAGACTCCAAATAGGAATAGGTATGTGGTATGGTAAGTAAACCGACTCCAAAACAATTCTAATGTTAATTTTTCTCCGTTTTGGAATATTTAAGAATTTTGGGGAGAAAGAAGTAATCCGGGAAGGACACGAGGCCTCCACGAGGGTGGAGGGCGCGCTCACCCTTACTGGGCGTGCCCCCCTGTCTCGTGGGCACCTCGTGTGCCTCCCGGACTCCGTTTTCTTGCACGTTACGTATTTTGGTTGGTAAAAATTCATTATAAAATCTCCCGAAGGTTTTGACCACCGTATCACGCAAATATCCTCTGTTTTCGTTTCAAGCTGTTTTTTGACAGATCTAGAGGACCATGCCATCTCCAAGCGCTCCCAAGGACAAGTTTTTCGAGAGGGTTATCAACCCCTATCTTGCGGAGGTGCTGCAACACCCTCAAACCATTGAGATGCGTGAGGGGGTGCTGCACATCTGCGATGTGGAGGGACCAAGGCGTACCGGATGCGTGTAGACAAAGCTCGAAGCCATGGAGAAACAAGTTTTCAAGTGCCAAGGGATGGTGGAGCGTGGACTCAACGCCAACCAGATGATGATCACGGAGTTCACCAACAACCACAAGCTGGATGCCAAGATCATTGGGGAGACCATCTTTAAGCTTCAGGAGAAAATCGAGCACCTCCAAGCCCAGATCTATGACCTGCAAAACCAAAACTGTGAGTATGAACATAGATTCAAGAGGATGAGTTTGGCTGTAGATTTGAGGATCCCGGAGACTCGATCATCCTTCTATGATGGTGAGCCTATGCCTTGGAAGATGGACGACAAGCCTACATCATCAACAACTCCTACTTCACCACCTCCGAGGACATAATTACATGGGTATGGGCACTCCCCTTGGCAACTGCCAAGCTTGGGGGAGGTGCCCCGGTATCGTATCACCATCACACTCCTATCTTTACTGTTTTACTTAGTTCTATTCTTTTAGTAATATCTTGATCTAGTAGATTGAAGTTTTGGTATCAAGTAGTTTTTGAGTTTTGCTTTGTGATCTCTTTTTGTAATCGAGTCAGTGAGCTATCTATAGTAAAGATTAGTGTTGAGTCAAGGGCTTTGCTATCTTTCTATGATCTTGAGGAAGTAGAAAGAATAAAAAGAATAAAATAGTTCATATTCATTTTATGGATAGTAATGACTTCACATATAAAGAGTATGAGGCTTAAAAGTTGTTGAGAGTTGACAAACATAGTTTTGGTCATCGTTGCAATTAATAGGAAGTAATAAGGAAAGAGAGGTTTTCTCATATAAATATACTATCTTGGACATCTTTTATGATTGTGAGCACTCATTAAGTATGACATGCTAAAAGAGTTGATGTTGGACAGGGAAGACAACGTAATGGTTTATGTTTTCTCACAACTCAGTTAAAGTATATTGTCATTGATCTTCCCAACATGTTGAGCTTGCCTTTCCCCCTCATGCTAGCCAAAATTCCTTGCACCAAGTAGAGATACTACTTGTGCTTCCAAATATCCTTAAACCCAATTTTGCCATGAGAGTCCACCATACATACCTATGGATTGAGTAAGATCCTTCAACTAAGTTGTCATGTTGCAAGCAATAAAAATTGCTCTTTAAATATGTATGACTTATTAGCGCGGAGAAAATAAGCTTTATACAATCGTGTGATATGGAAGTAATGAAAGCGATGACTGCATAATAAAGGTTCATATCACAAGTGGCAATATAAAGTGACGTTCTTTTGCATTAAAGTTTTGTGCATCCAACCCTGAAAGCACATGAGAACCTCTGCTTCCCTCTGCGAAGGGCCTATCTTTTACTTTATGTCTTTTACTTTATGCAAGAGTCAAGGTGATCTTCACCTTTCCCTTTTTCATTTTATCCTTTGGCAAGCACCTCGTGTTGGAAAGATCTGATATATATATATATATATATATATATATATATATATATATATATATATATATATATATATATATATATATATATATATATATATATATATATATATATATATATATATATATATATATATATCAATTGGATGTAAGTTATCAATTGCAGACTAAGGCATAGCCTAGTGGTGGGAAGGGGCTGATGCCTTCCCACCCATCCAGGTTCAAGGCATGGTACTTGCAATTTGGGGTTGTTGCACCAATTATACTGTAGGGGGTTCCCTTACAGTCTTTCTGTCAAAAAAAAGTTCGCATGAGCTATTATTGTTGACATCACCCAAAGGTGAATACGTTGGGAGGCAATACAATAAGCCCCCATCTTTCTCAATGTCCGATTAAAACTCCATAACCACAAGTATTGCGTGAGTGTTAGCAATTGTAGAAGACTATATGATAGTTCAGTATGTGGACTTGCTGAAAAGCTCTATTCTTGACTCTTTCTGATGTTATGATAAATTGCAATTGCTTCAATGATTGAGATTATAGTTTCTTAGTTCCCAATGAAGTTTATGAACCATAATTGACATTGTGAATCGATCGTTACTTGAGCATAAGAAATCATATGACAAAATATATTTATGTTGCTGTTATAAGAATGATCATGATGCCCTCATGTCCATATTTTATTTTTATCGACACCTCTATCTCTAAACATGTGGACATATTTTTCGATTTCGGCTCCCGCTTGAGGAGAAGCAAGGTCTAAGCTTGGGGGAGTTGATACGTCCATTTTGCATCATGCTTTTATGTCAATATTTATTGCATTATGGGCTGTCATGACACGTTATGTCACAATACTTATGGCTATTCTCTCTTATTTTACAAGGTTTATCATGAAGAGGGAGGATGCAGGCAGCTGGAATTCTGGCTGGAAAAGGAGCAAATATTGGAAACCTATTCTGCACAGCTCCAAAAATCCTGAAACTCCAAGGAAGTCACTTTTGGAATTAATAAGAATTATTGAGCGAAGAAAACACCAGAGGGGGCCCACACCCTAGCCAGAAGGGTGGGGGCGCACCCACCCCTACTGGACGCGCCCCTGTCTCCTGGGCCCCCTGGTGGCCCTCCGGTGCCCATCTTCTGCTATATGAAGGATTTTACCCTGGAAAAAATCATAAGCAAGTTTACGGGACGGAACTCCGCCGCCACGAGGTGGAACCTTGGCGGAACCAATCTAGGACTCCGGCGGAGCTGTTCTGCCGGGGAAACTTCCCTCCGGGGAATCATCACCATCATCATCACCAACGATCCTCTCATCAGGAGGGGGTCAATCTCCATCAACATATTCACCAGCACCATCTCCTCTCAAAACCGTAGTTCATCTCTTGTATCCAATCTTGTACCAAAACCACAAATTGGTACCTGTGGGTTGCTAGTAGTGTTGATTACTCCTTGTAGTTGATGCTAATTTGTTTACTTGGTGGAAGATCATATGTTCATCTTATATTTACTAATCAGAGGCACCATTCGAGTCTCCACGTTAATACACATCATCAAGATTAATTAAGCCATTAGATTCAAAATTTAATGGTTAAGATTTATTAAAAAAATTATTTTATAAAACAACACTGTGTACGTGAAGAATAAAACGCACACGAGATGTTGCGTATTATTGAAAAAAGACACCACGTAAACAGGGAGTCCTCATGCTGTAAGAAACACCACGTCCAAGTTCCAAAAAAACATGTGCCTCCTACGTTTAAAAAAAAAGGATACATACAAATAAAATATCTTCTCCTCGTGTTAAAAAAATTGAGCGCACATCCTAATTCCCACCAAAGCAAAACCAGGTAGTACATGTCTTTCCAAAAGGAAAAAAAAACAAGTACGTGCCCGCTTAAAGAAAGGAAAAACACAAGTACAAATAAAGAGTCTGTGAGCCTCACATTAGGAAGAAAACCTATACCTGCCAATAAAAAAAACCTATACCTGGCGAAAAAAGTACCCGCGTACAAAAAGAAGACTCACTCAAAATAAGATAAATTAGACACAAACGTACATAAATCTCTCTGTAATGGCTCCTAGATATTCTCACAGCCAAGGTCATTAATTTAATTTGGGAAATCACCTAATTTGTTTTGAAGAAGGAAAACATGTATGAATTGTCACTCATTGGAAAATATTTTATGAACTTAAACCCATTAGGAAATATAATTAAAGAAATTATTGCTTTTTTATGCGGCGGTTGGAATATCATAGCTTTTTGTGCTAGGGCTTGGAAAAGTAGAACTTTGTGTATTTCAAATAGGGACATTTCACAACTAGATACATTATATTTTATATAGAGGTAAAATTTTCCAAGTATTATGGATACTCTATCATTTAATTTTATTTAAGGTGTTCCTTTTGGAAGTTGAGGTAGGAGCACTTCCAAGTATTATGGATACTCAATCATTTAATTTTATTTAAAGTGTTCTTTTTGGAAGTTGAGGTAGGAGCACTGCCCAATGCATTAAGAAGAACCCTGTTTAAATGACAAGAGTACCATTATTATTGTAGTACATGTATATACTGACCGCAACGCTTAGATAATGGAGTCCGTCACCAAATGGAACAAATATATTTCACTAGAATTATCTTTAGAAAACACTCGGTACCTCTCCTAATAAAGTTTTTATGCCACTGTTTTGATTATATACATCATTTCTGAAAAAAATCTAGCGCATGCAGCTTATGCCTCTTATTTCAAATATTCTTGAGTGGTTGGTGCGCGCAGTGTTTGTTTGTAAGAACTTTGACGGAGATGTGTTCCTTGCCATATAGATCAAAATAATACATACTTTCTCCATCACTTTGTTGGTGGCATACAATTTAGGAAGAGATGTGTCTACCCATTATGATAGGAAAGTTTCATTTAGACCAATGATAGGAGTTTGCATAACATCGATGAAAACAAAGACACACTTCATAAATAATGAAGCCTATAATACATGTCTTTATTGTTTTTTTATCATTTTTAACAACTTAGCATTTGTACAGTTATATGATATCTGCAATTTATCATCCTACATTTTACATGTAAATAGACTTTTGTTAATTATTATGGATCCCACCTCACAATTTTTTATTATGTATCCAAATATTAGCTAGACCGTGCAGCTGCACGGGTTGATGACTAGTATCCTTAATGCATATTAATACTCCTCTGATTATGAACATGAATATGCTTTGTGAGTAGTTACGTTTGTTCCTGAGGACATGGGTGAAGTCTTGCTATTGGTAGTCATGTGAATTTGGTATTCGTTCGATATTTCGATGAGATGTATGTTGTCTCTCCTCTAGTGGTGTCATGTGAACGTCGACTACATGACACTTGACCATTATTTGAGCCTAGAGGAAGGAATTGGGAAGTAATAAGTAGATGATGGGTTGCTAGAGTGACCGAAGCTTAAACCCTAGTTTATGTGTTGCTTCGTAAGGGGCTGGTTAGGTTTACCTTAATACTTCTTTTGTAGTTGCGGATGCTTGCAATAGGGGTTAATCATAAGTGGGATGCTTGTCCAAGTAAGGGTAGTACCCAAGCACCGGTCCACCCACATATCAAATTATCAAAGTACCGAACGCGAATCATATGAGCATGATGAAAACTAGCTTGACGATAATCACCATGTGTCCTCGGGAGCGCTTTTCTCAATATAAGAAAATGTCCAGGCTTGTCCTTTGCTACAAAAAGGATTGGGCCACCTTGCTGCACTTTATTTACTTTCATTGCTTGTTACCCGTTATAAATTATCTTATCACAAAACTATCTGTTACCTACAATTTCATTGCTTGCAGAGAATACCTTACTGAAAACCGCTTGTCATTTCCTTCTACTCCTCATTGGGTTCGACACTCTTACTTATCGAAAGGACTATGATAGATCCCCTATACTTGTGGGTCATCACCCGTCTCTCCCACTGTCCTCCGCCTGCCCCCGCCGTCCTCACACCGGAGGAGGTGTCTGCGCGCTGCGGGACCTAACCCAGGCGGTCCAGGAGATCCGCTTGTTCTTGGCCGGGTCCTATGGGCCACACCTGGCTGGGCCGCCCATTTCCGCCACCGTGCCGCCGTGGCAGCCGCCCGACCAGCGGCCTCCGCCCGCCTTCGCAGGGCCGCTGCAGCAGCTGCACCGGGCTGCCCGCCCATTGCCGCCACCGTGCCGCCGTGGCAGCCGCCGCACCAGCGGCCTCGCCACCTTCATGAGGCCACTGCAGCAGCCGCACCGGGCTGCGCCGCCCATTGCTGCCACCATGCCGTTGTGGCAGCCGCCGCACAAGGCGTCCTCCGCCGCACTCGCTGGGCCGCTGTAGCAGCCGCTGCAGCTGCCATCCACCGCCACCACCGCCCCGCCCTGGCTGCAGTGGCATCCGCCTTTCCTGGCAGCCTCCGCCGCGCCCGGCGCTCCGTTGCAGCAGCCGCAGCCGCTGCCCGGCGCGACACCGCAGCAGCCGCTGCAGCTGCAGCAGCCACCGCCGGTCAGCTCCGGCCCCGCATCGCCCGTGCCGGCGGGAGTCTCGATCCACCTGGTCCGCTTCCCGCCCTCGCCGTCACCGCTTCCGTCTTGGATCACTACCCGCCACGTGTTGGCGGCGGTGAGGCTGCAGGCTGCTACGCGCGGCATCCTAGCGCGTCGGCGTGTGCGGGAGATGCGTGGTCTACAACTGCCGCTCCTCGAAATTACCCTTCGCTGCGCAAAGGACCTCGATCTCGTCCGCTGCTTCGGGGATCTTAGGCATGCGGTTTCGCCCATGGGCGGCGGGCATGCTGTTTTCCCCATGGTCAGCGACCTCAAAGTCTGCAACATCGGCGGTTGGGGGGGGGCGCACCCCTCCTCGTCATTCTCCATCACAAGCCCTCCACTCTTCCCTGTGCGGTGCAGACCAACAACCATACACATGCACTCCTTTTGTCCAGGCGGTGTCCATGGCATCCAGGTGGTTGTACATGTGCACGTCCAAAATAAAGCGTCCCAGTCTATTTCAGGTTGAGAGTAATAACCCAAGCCGATATGTAAAAGTTTGTTTTTAGGTGTTAGGTTTGTGTTGCGTCGAGTCATGGTTATAAGTTGGTTAGGCTATAGCTCGAGGACAAGCTGCATGTCCAGGTGAGGTGTAGTGTTAGAGTACGTAATGGGCCTGGTCTGGCAGTATGATAACCCACAAGTTTAGGGGATCGCAACAGTTTTCGTGGGTAGAGTATTCAACCCAAATTTATTGATTCGACACAAGGGGAGCCAAAGAATATTCTCAAGTATTAGCAGTTGAGCTGTCAATTCAACCACACCTGGATAACTTAGTATCTGCAGCAAAGTATTTAGTAGCAAAGTAGTATGGAAATAACGTGATGTGATAGCAAAAGTAATGATGGGAGTTTTGGAGTAATTGTAACATGGCAACGGTAAAGTAAATAAGCAAAGAGCAATATGTGAAAAGCTCGTAGGCATTGGATCAGTGATGGATAATTATGTCGGATGCGATTCCTCATGTGATAGTTATATCATAGGGTGACACAGAACTAGCTCCAGTTCATCAATGTAATGTAGGCATGTATTCTGAATATAGTCATACGTGCTTATGGAAAAGAACTTGCATGACATCTTTTGTCCTACCCTCCCATGGCAGCGGGGTCCTAATGGAAACTAAGGGATATTAAGGCCTCCTTTTAATAGAGTACCGAACCAAAGGATTAACACTTAGTGAATACATGAACTCCTCAAACTACGGTCATCACTTAGGGGTTGTCACTTAGGGGTTGTCGGATCATAACACATAATAGGTGACTATAGACTTGCAAGATAGGATCAAGAACTCACATATATTCATGAAAACATAATAGGTTCAGATCTGAAATCATGGAACTCGGGCACTAGTGACAAGCATTAAGCATAGCAAAGTCACAACAACATCAATCTCAGAACATAATGGATACTAGGGATCAAACCCTAACAAAACTAACTTGATTACATGGTAAATCTCATCCAACCCATCACCGTCCAGAATGCCTACGGTGGAATTACTCACGCACGGCGGTGAGCATCATGAAATTGGTGATGGAGGATGGTTGATGATGACGACGGCGTCGAATCCCCCACTCCGGAGCCCCGAACGGACTCCAGATCAGCCCTCCCGAGGGAGTTTAGGGATTGGCGGCGGCTTCATGTCGTAAAACGCGATGAATCTTTCTCCTTGATTTTTTTTCTCCCCGAACGTGAATATACGGAGTTGAGTAGAGGTCGGTGGAGGTCCAGGGGGCCCACGAGGTAGGGGGCGCGCCCTAGTGGCACTACTAGGAAAAGGGCTATAGATAGGACTGATTCTAATGGCGCACCAGGTAAGTAGTGCACCACTACTATATACTAATGGCGCACCGGTTGCTCGTGCGCCATTAGTGTGGAAGACACTAATGGCGCACCGTGCTCACGGTGCGCCACTACTATTGATTTTTTCCCCATTTTTCCATACAAACTAATGGCGCATGGATGGCAAAGTGCGCCATTACTAGTTATAACTAGTAATGGCGCACGACCAAGACAGGGCCATTAGGATATAATTTTTTTTACTTTTTTGCAAACCTACTAATGCCGCACTATGCCAAAGTGCGCCATTAGTAGTTTAAACTACTAATGGCGCACTGTGCCACGGTGCGCCATTATCATAAAAAATATTATTTTTTACTTTTTGGCAAAACTACTAATGGCGCATGTCTCTGTGGTGCGCCATTAGTATGTTGGGTTACTAATGGCGCATGGCTTAGTGGTGCGCCATTAGTAACCTGGGACCAGCTAGATATTTTTGGACAGCCACACCTACACACTCACTTTCCCCACTTCATTCCCCCACCTCCTTCTCTAAGGTTGTCGGCTGCCTCCTCCTCCTCACCTCATTTACACCATAGATTCATCAAAATTAAGTGGTGAAATTACCTTTTTTTGATAGGTAAGTAAGGGGAAAGCTATCTTCATGTTGTAGATCTACTTTTTTTCTCCCTAGTTCGCTCCAACAACGTGCACATGCACTTTTTGTGGCCTAGCTAGATCTAAGTATGTTTGTGGTGTTGCATATATGTTTGTGTTTGCAGGTACCGGTATTTGAAATGCGATAGTTGCAAATATTTTGCCGGAATGTTGATTCATTTCCGTTTCAGCGATAATTTTGGCACTATGCATTCTTTTGGTCTTATTTTTAGGGAAAGTAATGTCAAATTTTTTCTTGGTTCTAAAATATCATTTTGCTCTACACCGCAGGCGGCCATGGTCCGCACGATGACCGAAGGCATCGTGAATAGGTTTTGAGCTCATGAAGGCCGAGATGCTTCAAAAGAAGCGAGACGGAGATAAGATGTCCGTGTCGAAGATGCAAGCTGAAGAGCCTTATTGCGGACCCGGATTCGGGCAGGTGCGGGACCACCTGCTCTTGTGTGGTTTCATGGATGGCTATCGGTGGCAAGGTGATGAAGATGACTATGAAGTCGTCCATGGGGGCGGGCAAGAAATGAGGAAGGGCAACAAGACAACCACCGCATGGCGAGGGCGGGCGAGAAGGCGAAGAATCTCCGAGGACATGATCACGGCGGTGATGATGTACACAATCATCATGTAGAAGATGTCGTACATGATGATGAGGAAGATCAAGGCGAAGGGCATGATCATGAAGATGAAGATGCGGAGCGGAGCGGCGATGGAGGCTGGGTGCAGGACCCTCATATGCAAGAGCTGCTTCGCAAGCAGACGGATAACGCAAGAGCTGCCGCCGAGAGAAAGCCAAGCTGGATCAGCGGAGATAGATGCGGTTACTCCATTGTATGAAGGATGCATGCCGAGGATACCGCTTTGAAAGTAACGCTCATGGCTCGGAGATGAAGGTAAAACACAAAATGACCGGCGCGATGCTTCAGCGAGAACATGTCATTCTGGCACGAACATCTTCCCAAGGGGAACAAGTGCCAGACCAGTTTCGAGGAGGCGAAAAAATCGTGTGTCCTTTGGATTTACCGCAGGTGAAATACCACGTGTGCATGAACAATTGCATCATTTATCGGGACGAGCACGCGGAGTCTACCATATGTCCGGTGTGTGGCGTCACTCGATACAAGAAGAGGAAGAAAGCTCCTCGAAAATCGGTGTGGTACTTTCCGATCACTCCTCGTCTGCAGCGGTATTTCGCGGACCCTAAGGTAGCAAAGCTCCTGCGTTGGCACGTGGATAGGGAGGAGAAGAAGCGGGAAGATGACGGAAATGATCCGGAGATAAATAAAAAAGACAAGATGCTGAGTCACCCGAAGGATGCGAGCGATGCAAGCGTTGAACGAATACCCAGAATTTTGGAAGGATCCAAGGAACATCGTGCTGGGCGCGAGCACCGATGGAGTCAATCCGTTTGGCAGCCAGAGAAGCACACATAGCACCTGGCCTATGTTTGTGTGGATGTACAACCTTCCCCCTGGTTGTGCATGAAGAGGAAGTACATTCACATGAGTATGCTAATTGAAGGGCCGAAACAATCAGGGAACGACATCAATCTGTATCTGGGGCTGCTGAAGGAGGAGCTAGACACGCCGTGGAAAACGCCAGCCAATACGTGGGACGCCGCAGAGAAAGAATATTTCCCTATGAGAGCCGCACTGCTCACGACGGTGCACGACTATCTCGGTTACGGATATCTCGCGGGGCAGGTAGTCCACGGATTTTCTAGATGCGTAAGGTGCATGGATGACACAACGTATCGCCAGCTAGATAGAGATCCCGGGTCTTCCAAAACCGTGTTCATGGGACATCGAAGGTGGCCGCGACGATGACCCGTGGAGAAGCGCAAGGATCTGTTCGATGGTGAAACCGAACCCGAAAGCGCCCGTGTCACGAGGCGGCGAGGAAATAGACGAGCTGTTGAAAAATTGGAAAGACTGCCCACTGCCGGGAAAAAAGGCGCGAGAGCCGAAAGCGAAAGCGCGAGAGCGCTGCTGAAGGTATGGAAAGCGAGGTCTGTTTTACGGGACTTGCCGTCTTGGAAGATCCACCGTGTGCCTCACAGCCTTGATGTCATGCATATCACGAAGAGCGTGTGCGAGAGTCTGCTTGGTACCCTGCTCAACATGCGGAGAGGACCAAAGATGGGCGAAAGCAAGGGCAGACTTGAAATCAATGGGCATCGTGCAGGAGCTTCACGCTAATGATGATGATGATGATGATGATGATGAGGCGAAGCAGGACACGAGAAAGTCGTCGCAAAGGCAAAAGGCCAAGAAGACCGGAAATGACTACCCTCCGCGTGTTTCACTCTAAGTCGGGAGGAGATCGAGCAGTTTTCACCTGCCTCCTAGGAGTAAAACTTCCTTACGGTTATGCGGGAAGATAAGCAGATACCTAGACCCAGCGAAGCGAAGTTCAGCGGGATGAAGTCTCACGGTATCACGTCTTGATGAGCGCAGATACTTCGAGTTGCAATCCATTGGGATCATGGGACGCGCACGTCCGTGAAACGCTATTTGGCCTATGCAACTTTTTGACGTCATCTCGGAAGTCGATTGGCGTGAGACAACTCGAAGGCTACATGAAGAGATCGTGGTGATACTATGCGACCTTGAGATGTACTTCCGCCCGCATTCTTGACGTTATGGTGCATCTGCTGGTCCATATCGTGGAGGATATCATCCAACTCGGGCGGCGTTCCTGCACAGCATGATGTCGTTCGAAAGGATGAATGGTGTCATCAAAGGATACGTAAGAACATGTCACGCCCAGAGGAAGTATAGCCGGGGCTTTACGAGCGAAGAGTGCATCGCCTCTTGGGACGTATTATCTGAGGCATCGAGAACCCGTTGGTCTGCCCGTCAGCGAGCACCTCGGCAGGCTCGCTGGATGGGGTCACCGTGAGGGTCGCCGCGAAATGCATGTCGACTACGGTCGACTCGCCGACTTTGAAAGAGCAAACCTAGTCGCGCTACAACACATAGGCGTGGTCGATCCTTGGGTTGTAGAGCACAAAACCTTTATTGAGAAGGCGTACAATGACCGAGGCCAACAGAGGACGGACGGAGATATACTAAAGAGCACAACTCATGTTTCACGCGTTGGTTCAAGCGAAGCTTCGTCGTACCCTTTACATGAGGATTCTTCCGCAGAAGAACAACTCATATTCGCCTTGTCACGAGGCGAGCACAACATGATGACCTATGAGGCGTCACGATATCAACGGCTACACATTCTACACGAGGACAAGGACATGAAGAGCGATGGTTATCGAACTCCGGGTAACGATGGAATCCTACACCGGCAGCGACAAGGACAGATACTACGGAAGGATAGAGGAGATCTGGGAGCTGAGCTCTGTTGGAGAGAAGGTCGATGTTCCGTGTCGATGGGCCAAGAGCGTCCTAAAGAAGACCGGTATTTCACCACCATGGTTATACCGAAGCCAAATCCAAGACCCATGGTATAAGCGTCACCGCGAAAAATGAGCCATGGGTACTGGCTTCCCAAGTGGACCAATGCTTCTTCATTACCGACCCGTCAAAGCCCAGTCGTGTTGTCGTGAGGAGAGGCAAAAGGAAGATCATCGGAATGGATGGAGTAGCCAATGAGCAAGACTTCGACAAGTATGGCGACCCGAAGATCGAACATGACGACGACGATGAAGTAGCAGCACACACCACAAGAAGAAGCAGGACCACCCTACCTAAAGGACGTCCGTTCCACAGAAGAACTCCATTTGCGAAAAAGAAGGGCAAGAAGATTGTGAACAGATAGCTAGCTAAGATCGATTTTATTTAAATCGTAGTCTTCATTTCTCGATTGTATTTCACAGGCACTTTTTGATATCATGAATATTTTTAAATTTCATGGCCACTTTTTGAATTCATGAGGACACTTGATCTCGATCCCCTCCATCTCGATCTCGATTCCCCTCCATCTCGATCTCGATCCCCTCCATCTCGATCCCACCGCACCATCCCCTAGCTAGCTCCACCGCCGACGACCCACCGCAACCTCCCCGCTCCACCGCCGCCGGCGAGCACCCGGCCCCTGCACCTCCCCGCTCCACCGCCAACAGGCACCCCGCACCTCCCGCTCCACCTTGCCGCCGATGATATTTTCAAGTAACAAATTTGAACATATTTTTAAAAAATCATTACTATTTTTATAAAAAATATTAGTGTTATGATTTAAACAAGTTTGAACATATTTAAACACAAATAAATATCAAACAGCATTTAAAATGCATAAAAAAATATTGGGGAGCCTAGGAATCGAACCCAGGACCTCCTGGTGTGTGTGCTGCGTGCTGACCAGTCGGGCTAGTGGGCAGGTTCTGATGTAGATAGGGTTAGGTGGTATATAACCTGACAAGTCAGGCTAGATTAAAACAAAATTCTAATGGCGCACCGAGGGAGGTGCGCCATTAGAATAATCGTACTTATGGCGCACGAGGGGTGGTGCGCCATTAGAACCCTCCCCACTCCACCCACGCCTCAGACTGTGTCCTCCTCCCTCCTCGCTTGATTCCCTCGATCGACCAAACCCGCCGCCGCTGCAGCCGCCGCCTCCGTCCGCGCCCAGCCGCCCACGCGCCCGCCGCCTCTCTCCCCTTCCTCCCCTCGAGCACCGCCTCCCCGAGCCCCGCCTCCCCTGCTAGCGCCGCCCCTCCGCCCCTCGTCGTCCGCGCTGCCAGACGCCCTAGGGTTCCGGCTCCAAGGTGGGTGGCAAGCTCGACTCGCCGCCTCCTCCTCGGCGCGCCTCCTCCTCCTCGCGCACCTCCTCCTCGGCCGCGCCGCCCGCCGCCTCCTCGGCCTTGGCGCCCTCCTCTGACGCAGCCTGCCGTTATCCCACAGTGATTCCTCACCTCTCCCCCTTCCCTCCTCCCCCTAGGCTACCTCCCAAGTACCACAACTCTCTTCCCCCGTGTTCTAGGGTTAGCAAATTTGAGTGTCCTCTTGTGAGCCTCTCTTCAACTGTTTTTGCTGCTGTTTGGTTCTGAAGATGAGTAGCAAGTATAGTAGGAAGATGATGCATAGTAGGAAGATGATGCATAGTATTGATGAATTTTTTCTTATGAAACTGAAATTATTAACTCCCTCTGTAATTTGTAAGACATCAAGTAATTTTCCTAAGTAATTGAGAAGAATTTATATACCAGAACATAATAAGAACCCTAATTAGTACAGTTTCGGTTAGCACACTGGTAAGATATAACTTACAACTTTACAAGTATCTCTAGTCAAGTCTGATATTGCTTTTGCTTATATGGCAATATTATATAGTGGTGAAAGGCTCAGCTCTGTCTGACTAATGCTTTGCAATGTTATAAAATGGCTAACAGCCACACATGTGAATCTGTTCTTGATACACCTTTTCCCTTTTCTTAGAATCATCATATACATCTGCATATTTCAGGTTTCCAAGGAGGTAAAGGAATTGAAGTTCAGACAGTGCAGCAGCAGCAACACCTCCAAGGTGAGAAATATGTTCAGTTAGGTACAGTTAGCATCATGTAAGAAAATGGCCATAATGTGCCCTGATAATGATGTATTTTGTCATAAAAACATATAGTGGACTGCCATGATAATGACATGGTCCTGTGTTTGCAAGCTGTCATAATCTTCAGTTTACTTGACTTTTGAGCCTGCTAGTTGTTTACTTCCATGAGTTGTTCTATTGACATGGCACATTTGCAATGGAGTTTTATATATCTTTAGCCACTGTTCATTAACAGCAAGTCAGTTTTGTTTATAGTTGAAAGTAAGTGTGTGGTTTGAAATTTTGACTGTTGGAGCGTAGTATTGTAACTAGAAGACTATGTATTTTCAGAATTGAGCTAAAGATTTGGGGGGTAGTATTTCTGATTTTAGAGCACCTTTGCTGGATGTATTTTACAGCAGCTGTTGGAATCAAAACAATGCTTGTGGGCTGTCCTGTTAAGTTGAGTGAGTCATTAGAGGGCAGATAGAGTGACCCACACCAATTAATGTTTATGAAGAAGAAGAATAAACATGTTGCTGCTGCTGTTATGCAACCAGGAGGTTCGGTTTGTCTGTATCTCCACCAGTTTGGGTTGGTGAATGTGGATGATTTTTTTATCCTGTGAACTCATTGTACTGCTACAAGAATTTGGTATCATCATGGTGTAATTTTGTTAACATTCTGGTTTTGTTAGATAGTGGCTACACTAATCTAGAGTGATACAATTTTCCTTCCCATTTGGTATCATCATGTTCAGTGTATACAGCTATAACATCATGTGGGGTTTTTACGTCTGTTTATAGCTCATGTGGGTTTTAACGTCATGTGGGTTGGTGAATGTGGATGATTTTTTTATCCTGTGAACTTGAATGTTGCAATGCTGTTTTCTTCAGAGGCTACTGTCAAAAACTTGAGCAAAGATAGGCCCTTGAGTTTGCCGGAATGTCGATTAACCTCCGTTCCGGCAAATTCGGGTACTCCATATGTCCTATTTTCAGCAAAGGTCATGCTAAAATTTTCGTGAATTTTAGCATGACTTTGCTAAAATAGGACATATGGGGTACTACGACTAATGCATGGGCCGGGGTATCTTAGTACTTAGTTAAGTAGGATCAACTGCCCTGCCATTCTTGCTGCATTAAACCATAGGTCGCAATACAGCCAAGTGATTAGGCCCAACTTAGAATTCTCCTTAGCATCGATAAACCCTAGATGATAAACCCAACATAGGTGGCAATAGAGCCAAGTGATTAGTGCCAAGTGATTAGGCCCAACCTAGGGTGCCTCGGCATCGATAAACCCTAAATGATGAAAACTTAACTTGGCTGCCCCTGATGCCTCGGTGTCGATGAGAACCTAAATGATGTACGCTTAGGCTTTTAGGGTGCCTCGGCGTCGACAAACCCTAAATGATGAAAGCTTAGGCTTTTAGGGTGCCTCGGTGTCGACAAACCCTAAATGATGAGACCATGATCTTGTTCCTTGACAATAACCAACTTTTGACCAAACTTTTTCCTATTTAGAGCGAAACATGGCCCACAACGATGAGGCCGGTGGTTCGGGCGGCAAGCAATTCTGGGAGCTGGCCCAGGAGATGGAGGAACAACCTCACCGCTATGAGGACGCCGCGGAAGACACCGATCCTGATTACACAACCCCTAGTGGCATCGGGGATGACACCACTGATGGTGCCGCCGAGGATGCCACCACTGATGATGGCGGCGCACACACAGATGGCACCCAATCGAAGAAGCAAAGGAAGGACCGGCGTCCGAATGGGCTCCGCACCATCAAGGAGGAATTCACTCAAGTGGACTCCGACGGGAATCCAACGGAGCCCAAATATATAGTCAAGGGGTACTCGGTTCAGCTCGGGTGCATTCTCCGGAGCACCGTCTCGATCAACACCAAGAACCTTAGGCATAAGGACCGAGGGAATTTGCGCAACCTCCTCTTCACGAAGCTGCACGAACGATACAAGTTCCCCGCCGAATTTGAAAACACACGCCTCTCAGGGAATAAAGTGAACAATGCCGCCCTCACGAAGATGAGCATGGCCCTGTCTACTTGGAGAAGTGCGGTGAAGAAAATGATTGATAAAGGTGATAGTTATGAGAAGATCAAGGCGAAATATCCTTTGATGAGCGAAGATGAGTACAAGGAGTTCAAGATCAAGTGCTCGACCAGTGCAACCTCCGAATCAAGTCGATGGGGAAAGAAATGGGGAGTTGAACTTAGGGAACACAAACTCGGTCCCGGCGGTTACAGAGTGGCGGAGCCTATATGGGACAAGGAGGACGCGAAGCGTGCCGAGCAAGGCCTACCGCCCCGCTTCGAGAAATACAGCGGTAAAAAGCAGACGAGGAACTATGTCAGGGCCCGGTACAAGGAGGACTCGATAACAAAGGAGCTTACCACGGATCCGAAGACCAGGGCGCTTGAGCTTGTTCTGGTAAGGAATACACCCCCGCGTAATTAGCTCCATATGGTTGCACTCTAACTAATCCCCAATATTTCTAAATGGTTCACGTTCCTTTCGCAGAAGCTGAAAGCGATGGCTGGGTCGTCTCAGAGCTCCCCTTTCGACAGCCCTTTAAATAGGGCGTTGAACATAATGAAAAGCAAGGATAAGCTCACTAAGCCGACGTCAGCTGGTTGTGTGGCCGGCAAAGGCTTGTCTACAAAATGGGGGTCATACTATACCGCTGGTGTGCGGAAGGAGAAAAAGGCCAGCTCGGAAAGCCAGACGCGCGAGGTTGAAGCACTCAAGGCACAAGTGGCGCGGATTCCGGAGCTTTTCCAAGAGCAAGTGGAACAACAACTGGGAACGAAGCTCAACGCCATGGTGCCTACGTTGATTCATGGGCTGACGACGTGGATTGCGGGCGGCCAACAGGGGCCTCCCCCGGTTCCCAGCTTCACGGCCAGCAACTCGCACAGCGCGCATGCGGCACCATTGGTGTCTCCGGCGGCGGCGCCATTGGTGTCTCCGGCGGAGGCGGTATTTGTGTCTCCGGCGCCGGCACGGGCATTGGAGCTTAATGCACCCGGGTGTACGCCGGCCGGCACCTCGCCAGCAAGCTCCCCCTCCGTCAGTTGCATGCCCGCCATTGGCGGTGCCTCGACATTAGCCGAGCTCGACGGCATCACGGTAACTAAGCCTCTAGGCCGATGACTTCATCTCCTTGCCTTTGACTGGGCATCCCTGACGCCCTGTACATGTATTCGCAGGGCACCGCCGATGTTCCTTGCACTCTTCTGCACTTCGCGGGCGCCGAGTTGGTCGATGTCGCCAAGGGCAGAATCGTTCAACCGGGCAACCGCATGTTCCACGGTAATCCGATGCCACCCACAGTATATGGTTGAAGTGCTTCGGGTGCTGCCAGGCTGCGACGAGCTGTTACCTCCGGTTCGACCCGCTGGGGCCGACGAAAAAGAGGAGGTGACCCTCAGCGCCTGAGTAAACTGGCCGCTGCTTTGGCCGAAGAGCCAGATTCGTTTGGTGGCGGGGAACACCACCCCACAGACAAGACCGCCAGTCGTGCCGGCGCCAAGCCATGGCAAGAACGCCGCAACGCTACCGGACCTGCCGGACATCCCTATGTCGGACATCCCTATGGCACAGGATCCGGACAGCCCTATGGCACAGGATCCGGACGACGACGACAACACCGACGGTACATTTACCAAAGTCGATAAGTACTTTGCCGAACATGGGTACACAGACGAGTTCTACGGGCCTCTTTCTCAAGAACCCAACCAAGACGACCGCAATCTAGCTGGTACGGCGGAGAAATCCAATTGCAATAGGCGTCGTCTGGCGTCCAGTTCTCAGGAGACGCCTCCAGATCCCGCCTTCACCGAGCCTCAGATAGCTGAGGTGCGAAATATTATCAGCCCCAACACGCTCAAGAAAGCGGTCTGTGAGCAGAACTCGGTCCCATTACAGGAGATCAAGAAGAAGGGACGGAAAAGAAAGACTAACAAGGGCGCCAGTGCGAGCCAGCCGACACCGAGTTCGATCCATGCTCAGGACGGGCCACCTTCACCTAAGGATATCTCGAGGAGGGTGAATGTGGCGGGTAGGGGGATGCTACCGCCAAATATGCTGAATGCTGCAACCGGTGCTATGCGGAGTCTACACGACAGTGTTCTTTCTTTGGAGAAGCGGCGTTTGAGAGATAATGATGTGGCATACCCGGTTTTCGTGGCCAAGGTGCCAGAGGGCAAGGGCTTTGTGGATGGCGACATCGGGGGTACGATCGTCCTGCGGTTTGATGACATCTTTGCTATGTTTAACCTTCATCCGCTGCACTACACCTTCGTTCGGCTGTTTTCGCTGAGTATGGAGATGCGGATCATTAGAGACAAGACCCCGGACATCCTGATAGTCAACCCCTTCTACATGCATGCCGAGCACTTGAACAGCGCTGGGGACCGCCAAGTTGTGAGTTCACACCTCGAAGGCGTCATTCTGGCAAACCCAGATAAGGATAACTTCCTTGTGGCTTACTTTCCCGAGTAAGTCATCCCTTAACCGCCCCGTAACATATGATTTCTTAGATTTTGATCGTTCTTTTTTTTGTAACATTCCGTGTTCTGTGCAGTGACACACATTGCACACTCATCCTCTTAAGCCCGAAATATACCATGGCCACATATTTCGACCCGAACTGTAACTCCAAGATAGACTACACAAATGTCAAGAAAGTTCTTGATGATGTTCTCCCTGCCACGCCAAATCTGGAGGCACCTTCACCGGGGCAGTTCGTAAACGGCAAGCACATGTTCTCACACAATCTGAAGTTCTGCTGTGTCAAGCAGCCTTTGGCGGTCGAAGGATGCCTACTACGCCCTCCATCACATGCGAGGCGATCGTAAGGGACCATCATCAACTTCTGCTACCAGATAATCTCAAAGATTGGGCCGCGAGCTTGTCGGCAGTCCAGGACGCAGACCTCAGACAAGAATTCTTTCGCATCCAGTCGGAGTTTGCGGACATCATCCATCAAGATGTCCTTCATACCTCGGGGCAGTTCTTCGTCAGATATCAACCGTCCAACAGTGAGATAGATGAAACGCTACAAAGGCAAGGTGACAACGACCGCGATTTCATGACAATCACGACAGACGGCGGCTTCATCCACGCTCATGTCCGATGAGTCGATTCGAAAGTAGTGATGTGTTGTTCTGAAACATTGATTAGCTCATGTTGTAATTAAACTTTAATGAATTCGTATGTCTCTTTGGTTTGGACAGTCGTTCAACTTAGATGTAATCGATGCTATTTATTAATAGGACCATGAATCGTGCTATTAATGTCTTGCTTTTCTCTTTCGATCCTTTTGTTGCATACTTACATATTGCTTATGTATTGTCATTGTTTGGCTTGTGCATAGAGATGCCGTCGTATGTCGTGGTACAAGAGTAAGGTTCCTGAGTCACGACGACGGGAGGAGTGTCGGAGACAGGTTCACCGTTTCAGCGGTAACAGTTACAAAGGGTACACCACTAGGGCGGAGGCCGAATCTAGATATGCCCGCTATCTAGCGGGAGAGAGGAGGGAGCGTTGGAGGAACCGGATGAGGACCAGTTTGATCGCGATGATGCTCATCGTGATGACCACAACTCTCTTTTATGTGATGGTAGTTTAGATGATCGATATCGACTTGTAATGTGAAGACAAACTCGATACTCGCGGTCTTGAGACTTGTAATGTTTTATCTTTGTTCGTTCTTTTGAATTCGGAGACTAATATGATGAATTGTATTCGGAGACTAATCTTCTATTGTATTAGATGAATCTGATGTTGTTGTGTGCTGCTGTCTATATTCTGTCCAATAATATATTTTGTAACCTGTGCATAAATCAGAAAAGCAAAAAAAAACCAAATATTCATACTAATGGCGCATCAAGGCAGAGTGCGCCATTACTGTGACAAAGCACATGGTTACATATGGCCCCCCGGGAGGCATACTAATGGCGCACTGCCAGGTGCGCCATTAGTATACCAGATACTAATGGCGCACCAGTGGTGTGCCATTAGTTAAAAATTCTAATGGCGTGCTACTAATGGCGCACCGGTAGTGCGCCATTAGTAAGCAAAATCGGTGCGCCATTAGTAGGCCTTTTCCTAGTAGTGTGGGGGGCGCCCCCCACCCTCGTGGACAGGGTGTGGGCCGCCTGGTGCTGATTCTTTCGCCAGTATTTTTTATTAATTCCAAAAAGTTGCTCCGTGGATTTTCAGGTCATTCCAAGAACTTTTATTTCTGCACAAAAATAACACCATGGCAGTTCTGCTGAAAACAGCGTCAGTCTGGGTTAGTTCCATTCGAATCATGCAAGTTAGAGTCCAAAACAAGGGCAAAAGTGTTTGGAAAAGTAGATACGACGGAGACGTATCACGGTATAGCCCGTTAGTCTTAGGGTTAATTAGAGATAAGGGTTGCTTGCTTAGAGGCCAAGTAAAGCCTTGCTTGGGAGTCAAGTAAATCTCTCTATATAAAGAAAGGAGATGTATCAGTCTAATCAAGCAAGGGCTCAATTTTATCAAGGGAAGCATGTATTTGTAGAGGTGCCAGAGCTCGATTTTGAAACAGAGATAAATAACATTTTGAGCAGTATACTTTCACTATCAACATAACAACTGAGAGATCTCGATATCTTCTATGTTACACACATTATAGGCGGTTCCTAAACAGAATGGTAAAGTTTATACTCCCCCGCCACCAGCAAGCATCAATCCATGACTTGCCTGAAACAACGGGTGCCTCCAACTAACAACATTCCTGGGGAAGTTTTGTTTGTAATTATTTTGATTTGATATGAGCATGGCACTATTAGGGAAATGGCTAGCAGCAGCGCGGGTTTTAGGTGTATCAGTAGCACGGGGAGTGGCGCTACTAATAAGGCGCTACAGCTAACACATAGCAGTAGCGCGTGCTCACCAGCACTACTGCTACACAATTGTAGCAGCAGCGCGCTTAGTGGAAGCTCGCTAGTGCTAGTAGCTCTAGCGCGCTTTGCCTGGATGCGTTGCTGCTATTGCGGCGCTGCTCCTAACTTTTATACACTCGCTACTGCTAATTTTAGTAGTTTTTTGTTCTTTTTTGGCATATTTGTTTTGTATTTGAACAGGCTTTATAGAAGAATCTTTATAGCACATAGAAATGTCATCATGATACACATACAGATGCCCGCGAGACCACAAATGTAATCATAGAATATACATACAAATAGTCTCATCATAATCATCATCCAACACAAAGTGGTATCTTGTCATCATCTCGAAAATAGTGATACATGCAAGTCTCGAATACTTGCAACTACAACAACGTCATCCATCTAAACAAAGGTATACGTAAGAAGAGCTATCACTATGTGTGAGAGCGGAACTATGCAGTACATGAGGTGGCGGTTACGAGTCCTCCCTCGCGCTAGCGTGAACCTCAAGTAACTAGCTTCTCCTTCTTGTCTACTTTTGAAGCCTTTATGGCTGGCGCCCGTGAACCCATTCACTCGCGCCTGACACTCATGCCACTCGTTGTACACCCCGGAACCTTCCATTTGTACACGACATAGCAATTCCATCTCGCCATCAAGAAACTAGGTACCTGTTAGAGATGCATGTTCATGAAGAGGATGTACAATCATATATATGCAACAAAATATACTAGAGCAACACCGAAAAAGAAAGGGTTAGCAACTAGATGTAACATACAGTATGCAAATTAATTAACTAGAGGTACGCAGGTCATCGTACGCAAACTAACAAAGTAGTGTTACGCAAGTTCGGCAGGGACCGTGGACATCACAAAGTTTCATCGCTACAAAAAGTATACAAGTTCAACCGACACATATCATCATCATCGGCATCATAAATCACTAGAAGTTCCATCCTTCCATATCATCGAGGATGAACTCTAGCTTCTTGAACGGCGTGAGGTCTAGAAGTTGCATGCATATGCGAGTTCGGACGTCAGCTCGCGATATAGGGCCGTGGTGGAACATCCCCTTCTCATCGACGACTTCTTTCATGATGATCATCGCAATGTCGCTTTGGATGCGAAAGAAGTCATCCCTAAGTTTATAATCCGCTTCTCCATGAGATTCTAGCCACTTGTGGATATGATCATCATTTCTGCTTCTCATGCGAAGCTTTTCGTGATCCGTGTTGACCTGAATCATGAGATGGACGTTGTAGAATCCATCCTTCTTGCTTGGTTTTGGGACATGGATGCAGGAGAAGTTAGTTTTATGCACGAAACCCATCTTCTTGTTCCTTTGTTTCCTGATCTGCACGTGGCCACCTCTAAAGCTGAAGCCTTGGAGAGCATCATCTAGAATATTCATTATGTGGGTGTAGTCTTTTTTCTCGTAGTCTCTGGAAGGGTCAAAATACACGGTGTGGGAGACTTGCAGGTAAAGAACGATAAGGACGGCGCGCCCGTTCTACGGGGAAAAGACACCTCAAATTATTCCCCATATGAGATAGAAGGAATGATTGAAATGTACGAAATGGTTGTCCGGAACTGACTTACTTTGGATGATAAGGCACGAGGACAATTTCCCAGTCCTTATTCTGTACCATGAAGTTTTGGAGGTACTCCCTAGCAGTTTCACACTCAAAGTCGCCAAGACTCAAGAAAGACTCGTGCATGTAGTACGGATCCGCCACACAGATTTGCGAGACTTCTTCACTCTTCATGACGGAGCTCATATGTAGCGCAAAAAGGCAGACGATTGTAAAATCGAGCCGCCTTGTTAGAAACATCTCAAAGATATGGTCAAACCGCAGGAAGAACACCTCCGCGGGCCATGTCTCGACGTAGCACTTCCCCTCAGGCAAACGAGCCGCGTATGTCGGATATCCTGGATCCTTTGAGGCTAGTAGGCTTTTCTCAGTCGACATCACATGGTCGTGCAGTCTCCTGAGATCCCCTGATAGTGCCTCCAGCGGTTTTGGCGGTAGCGTCGGCTCGCCCATTAGATGGAACATGACCGCACCTTTCACGGGTACACGCTCTTCAGAATGCATCGTCTGGCTGGTATGTGCTTTGGCTTGTTTGGAGGCAGTTATCTTCCCCGATCTCTTCCTCTCCTTTTTCTTGGGCACACCTTCCAGACCCTTCCTTAACCCCTGCCCCAGTGTTCCCGGGCTAAGTATTGTATGACCCTCGCGCCCGGCTAGTTGAGCCTGTGTTGAGGCGGAATCTTCAGGCGTGTCCTGTGAGGATTTCATGAAGAGAGACTTTTTGCAATCCCTGCTACGATCGCTGGCCCAAAGGGAGTCCCTTAAGTTTGTTCAAGGCCTGGTTGAGAGGGGTGTCCCACTTGGGCCTCATCGGAGAAGTAGGGCTTTCAGCTGCAAGCTGGTGTTGCTTCTCCAGTAGTCTAATCAATTTCCTCGTGATCTTGTCCGTGTAAAAAACCTTTTTCTTCTTGTCCCACTTGTAGCGGGCCCTGATGAAGTCACGCTCCAAGGGATTGGTGAACTTCGCGATGGGGTCTGGGAGACCCGCGACTTCACGTTCCGCGCCCTCCTTATCCCATATGGGCCTTTTACCGAGGTAGCCACGGCTTCCGAGGCGATGCTTCCCTGTGTTCCTTTGCTGAAGGCTCTTGAATTTCGCAGACTTAGCCTTGGCTGCCTCGGCAGCGCAAGTGTCCTTGAACTTTTCGAACTCCTCTTCCGTAAGTGTCGGATTTTTCCTCCAGAATCTTGGACAGGGGTTCATCAGCCTCAATAGCTCGTTTCACCCTCCTTTCCAGGAGGCCAAATCATTGCTGCACATGCCCATGGCGTGTTTGTTAATCTTTTTCATCTTCGGATCATCCCACGGTTGTTCTATGTTATCATCCCGGTCGGGGAACTTGAATCTCTTGTGCAACTTCGTTAGGAGCAACTGCGTCAAATGTTCTTTACTCCTTAAGTCATCGTCGTTGATGCTCGCGCATTCCCGTAGGATGCATCCTACTTGGTTCCCATAGCACTTGCGAGATTCTTCCGGCTCTAACGGCTCAAACTTGCCATATGCCATCTTTGTGATCACAAGTCGTGCAATCCCTAGTTTGTTAGGTTTTCGTATCCTCTGCTTTTTATGCTTCCTCTTTTCAGTAGCGGCATCGGGGCCGGTACCTACCCCGCCGGTATCTTCCCCGCCGGTACCTTCCCCACCGGTCTCGGCGCCGCCATCGATGTCGGCGCCGTCGGTGTCGATGTCGGCGTCAGTACCATCATCGAGGCCGACCTGCAAACCTTGCTTAGCAGTCAAATAGTCTAGGTACTCTTGTTCACCCTCATAATCCATCTCCTCTGCATCTTGGTTAGAAAGCCCAGTTTCTTCGTTGTTTGACATGTTTCCTATGATTAAGTGTCCTCACTTATTTCTAAAAGTATGAATAAATGAGAAATGACATAAAAAAGAAATCTATGTGCCAGCACTAGATATGCCAACTATGTAGCACAAATCATGCCTTTATTCATGGGAAATTTCGGCATGACCTTTGCTGAAAAATGGACATATCGAGCGCCTGAAATTCACCGGAACGGAAATGAATCAACATTCCGGCGTAACATAGGCCACTCGGATCATTTTCCAAACAAGACATGTCCAAAACATGACATATCCACATATCACATGTCCAGTTCAAATTTGCATATAAATTCAGCTAAGTTTGCAACCTAGCTAAATTCATAACTAAATAGATAACCTAATTAACATACTGCCCTAACTAAAACCTAAGTAAATTAACCGAAGAACCCTAGCAGAGAGAGAGAGAGGGGGGTTACAGAAGGTGCAGGGGCGAGGAGGCAGTCAGACGGCGGCCAAGGTTGGGAGGAGGAAGCAGAGGAGGGAGGCGAGGCCGACGGGTCGGGACGAGCTGGGCTGGGGTCGAGGCGGCGCCTGGTCGGGCGGCGCTGGGTCGGGGCGGGGTGGCCTTGGCGCGCCGGGTCGGGGCGAGCGACGGGGGAAGAGAGAGTGGGGATTTGGGGGGAAAAGGCGGGATGAAGCAGGGATAGTGAGAATTTTGGGTTAAATGGACGTAGCAGCAGCGCGTTTGGACAAAACACGCTGCTACTACCTTCAGTAGCTGTAGCGGTTTATACGAAATGTGCTACTACTACCTTCAGTAGCTGTAGCGGTTTAGAAAAAATGCGCTGCTACTACCTTCGCTACTGCCAGTTTTCCTTTTTCTTTTCGTTTATTTTCTCCCACTTTTATTTTACGAGAGCAGTGAACGAAGGGAGGGCGATATATATTGCATCATTTGACGGTTAAATATGTATGCAAAATAGGAACATATATATTACATCATTGGACCCATGCATAATAATGGCTAAGTGTGTATACAAAATAGGAACATATATATATATATATATATATATATATATATATATATATATATATATATATATATATATATATTGCATCATTTGACCGATAACATACGGTTCCTCAGCGCTAACGTTTGCTTTTTGAGTCAGCTTCTTTCCTTCTTGTTCGTCGAAGAATAATTGAGCCCCTCATTGTGACTTTGCCTTTTCCATGGAGTACGATTTTTCTTAGGTAATGTAGTATTGATTCTTCTTTTGACGTATACTTCATCATGATTGTCATCTTCCCTCATTGGGTTGCCGTACTGATCATAGTCTTCCTCGTTGGCGACTCCATCCATTCCAATGATGTTCCTTTTGCCTCTCCTCACGACAACACGACTGGGATTGCATGGGTCGGTTATGAAGAAGCATTGTGTCACGTGCTTAGCGTGTACCCATGGCTCGTTTTTTGCGATAGCGTTCACGGTAGCGCTCTTGGCGTCGGGTATACTCATGGTAGTGAAAATCCAGTGTTCTCTTTCGACATTCTTTGCCCATCTGACACGGAACATCGTCGTGTTGTACAGTCCAGAGTAGTCAAGCTCCCAGATCTCCTCGACCCTTCCATAAAATCGTTCAGTTGCGCCGTTGTCGCTGCCGGTCATGCATTCCATCGTCACCCCTGAGTTCTGATCATCACTGTCCATATCTTTGGCCTCCATGTAGAACGGTTATCCGTTGATATCATATGCCTGATGGGTTACGAGGTTGGGCGAGGGGCCATGTGCTAAGGCGTATATGAGCAATCCGTCCTTAGAGCCCTCCTCCGGGGGATTAGCAATAATATGCTCTTTGAACCAATGCAGGAAAGTGGAGTTGTGCTCTCAAGTAACTTCGGCGTTCGTCCTGCATACCCCCTGGTCACGATACTTCTTTGCGATAATTTCTTTGTGCAGTTCCACGAAAGGATCTACCTCGTCTAGGTGTTGTAGCACTACCAAGTTTGCTCTGTCAAAGTCACTGCATCGATCTGAGTATGCCACGTGCAGTTCCCTGCGACCGTTGCAGTGACCATCTCCTTCGAGCCTCCCATCGTGCTTGTTAACGTGCAAACCAACACTAACACCAGGCGGCTGGTCTGCGCCATATAGAAAATTCTCACAGAAAGAGATGCACTCTTGTGTCAAATAGCCCTGGACGATGCTTCCATCCGGACGGGACATGTTACGAATGAATCCTTTGATGATCCCATTCATCCTCTCAAACGACATCATGTTGTGCAGGAATGACGGCCCCAGGTCTATTATGTCATCCACAATATGGACACACATATGCACCATCACGTCAAAGAACGCGGGCGGGAAGTACATCTCAAGCTCATTCAGTATCACAAAGAGCTCTTCCTGTAGCCTTCGGAGCTGCTTCACACTGATCGACTTTCGAGAGATGACTTCGAAAAAGTTGCAGACCAATAAGCATGTCATGGACGTGCTTTTCCATTATCCTTCTAAGGGCAACAAGTAGTATCTGCGTCATCATCACATGACAGTCATGAGACTTCATCCCGCTGAACCTTTTCTTGTCCGTGTCTAGATATCTGCTTATCTTGCCACAGTAACCGGAACTAACTTTGACTCCGGTAAGGCACTTAAAGAATTGATTGATCTCAGCCTGACTTAAGGTGAAGCAAGAAGGGGGGCAATAATCCTCTTTCTTTATTTTCTTGCCCTTCTTCTCCCGTGCCTCTGTCTCCGTCTTTGTCTCGTCTGACATTTTACGGGGCGGCATGTGCAGATCTTCCCTGATTTTCAAATCTTGCATGTCTTTTCTTGCCTTCGGCCCATCCTTGGTCTTATCTGGCATGTTCATCAGTGTTGCGAGCAAGCTCTCAAGGACATTCTTACAGATATGCATTTGATCAAGGCAATGAGGTGTATCGAGTTTGTGCGATACTCCAAGTCCCGAACACGACCTCGCCTTCCATACCTTCATCAGCGGCTCGGCGCCTTTCTCATCGCTTTCCCAGCGGGGCACTCCTTCCAGATATTTCAACAGCTCATCGATTTCGCACCGCCCGCTTACGTGGAGGTCCTCGATGCTCAGCGACCATTGAATAGATCTCCACGGGTCATCTGTTCAAGCCATCTTCGATGCCCCATCTACATGATTTTCCCAGACCCGCCATCTTTCCTTGACGTTAGCTGCTTTGAGACGTCAGATCATCCATGCACCGCGTGCATCCGCAATATCCATGGCACACCTGGCCTGCCACATATCCGTAATCGAGATAGTCGTGCCATCGTCGTGATCAGCGCTGCTCTCATGTTGAAATACTCGCCTTTGCTGGCGTCCCATGTCTTGGCCGGTGTTTTCCATAACGTGTCTAACTCCTCTTGAAGTAGCCCCAGATACAAATTAATATTATTTCCTGGTTGTTTCGGCCCTTGAATAAGCATGCTCATGTGAATGTACTTTGATTTCATGCACAACCAGGGGGGGAGGTTGTACATCCATACAAACACGGGCCATGAGCTATGGTTGGTGTTCTGGTTGCCAAACGGATTCATGCCATTGGTACACGCGCCAAGCACGATGTTCCTTGCATCACATTCAAAATACCGATAAAGTTGTTCAACGCTCTCCACTGGCTTCCATCCTTCACGGACATTTCTTGGGATCTACAAAATACCTCTGGAGACGGGGAGTGATCGGTAAGTACCATACAACTTTCTGGGGACATTTCTTCCCGGACTTCTTGTATCGAGAAGCATTGCACACCGGACAGCTTGTTTTTTCCGCGTGCTCTTTCCGATAAATTATGCAATCATTGATGCATGCATGGTATCTAACGTGTGGCAGATCAAGAGGGCACACGATCTTCTTGGCCTCATCAACACTAGTAGGACATAGATTACCCGCGGGAAGAACATCCTTTAGGTACTTGATATGCTCATCGAGGCTAGTGTCGGTCCATTTGTTTTAGCCTTCGCCTTGAGGAGTTGGAGCGTGAAACTCAAGCCGGTCACCTCAGGATTGCAACCATCATACAATGGAGTGTTCGAGTCTACCACCAGTTGCTCCAGCTTAGCCTCCTCTCTAGAAGCAGCTCTCTCAGTACTCGTCTCCTTACGAAGCAATGCCTGAACATGAGGGTCCCGCACGATTGAACTTAGTACCGACGAACTCTGTTGCGTGGAGTCCATGTCATTCTCTCCGCCGCCATGTCCGGCCCCTTCTCCGCCGCCATGTCCGTCCTCTTCCCCGCCGCCATTATCGATCATCTCTTCGTCTTGCCCAGTGTCATCATTGCCTGCCCCATTGGCATCCTCAACATCGTCATCCTCATCTTCAGTTATCCACCGAGTATAGCCATCCATGAAACCAGTCATGAGCAGGTGCGCTTCGACACGACTATCATCATAGGGGTCGAGCCAAACTATTCCTTTGCATTTTCAACACGGACATAAAACCTCTGTCAGGTTATTTTCTTTCATGTCCTGCACCGCCAACCGCAACCACTTGTCCACCATCGTTCCACTGACCATCATGAACGTCTGCACTGTAATAATAAAACAAATTGATTATAAAAATGCGTGCATGCATCAAAGTCATACAAAAATTCGGCATGACCTTCCCTAAAAATAGGACATATATGGATCTAGAGTTTGCCCGGAATTCGCCGAAACGGAAATAAATTGACATTTCGGCAAAACATAGGCAACTCAAAAGCACAATTTGGCATCAACTCATGCCACACACACAATTTCCATAAACATATCACACACACATAAACATATTTCCATTTTGCAAAAGCATGAAATTTTAATCACCTCTATCTCGAGATCGAGCACACGGTGGAGATGATGTTGTAGGGAGATCAAAAGTGCACAAAGCTCTTCTTGATAAAGATAGATCTAGTTAGGGGGCAAATAGGTCACTTAACTAAATCCTACATCTACCTAGATACCTAATTTGGGAGGAGACAACCTCAACTAGTGGAGGGGGAAGGAAAAAGAGAAAGGAGATGCATTAATGGAGGTGGTGTAGTTAGGTAGGAGTAATGAAGAGAGAGAAAGGTAGATAAAAGAGGGGGAGTAATGGGGTAGAAGTATTGAGGAAGAAGAAGAGTGAGAGTGGGAGCATGTTGGAGGTAGGGGAAAGGGAAGAGAGGAGGGGGAGGGGGAGGGACGGGTGGGGAAAAGGTGGTGGGTTGGTGCGGATTAGCAGTAGCGCGGGAGTTAAAATGCGATGCTGCTAAGGAAGTAGCAGCAGCGTGCTTTGGGCAACGGCGCTACTGCTAACCGGGACCAAAAAGTGTGCCAATTTGAAATTTAGCAGTAGCGACCTCAGAAAAAGCGCGCTACTACTACATCCATAGCAGTAGCGCGGCTCGCGGCACCGCGCTGCTGCTAAATGGAGTTTGGTGGACACCGTCGGTTGATATTTGTAGCAGCGCGGTTTACACCGAGCGCGCTACTGCTAAAAATTTGTCAGTAGCGAGTTTCCCGCACACGCGCTACTACTAATTAGCAGCAGCGCTCCTTTTTGAGCCGCGCTGCTGCTAAGATTCTGTGTATAGACTTTTCCCTAGTAGTGTGGGACTGGGCATCACGGTGACCAGCCATTTTCTCGTGAATGAGGAGCGGAGTCCACTCCTCTTGAGAATAACCCGCCTAACATGGAAGATACAGACAGCCCTAGTTGATACATGAGCTGTTCGAGCATACAAAACAGAATTTCATTTGAAGGTTTGGAGTTTGGCACATACAAATTTACTTGGAACAGCAGGTAGATACCGCATATAGGAAGGTATGGTGGACTCATGTGGAATAACTTTGGCGTTTATGGAGTTTGGATGCACAAGCAGTATTCCCGCTTAGTACAGGTGAAGGCTAGAAAGAGACTGAGAAGCGACCAACTAGAGAGCGACAACAGTCATGAACAAGCATTAAAATTAATCAATACTGAGTGCAAGCATGAGTAGGATATAATCCACCATGAACGTAAATATCGCGAAGGCTATGTTGATTTTGTTTCAACTACATGCGTGAACATGTGCCAAGTCAAGTCACTTGAATCATTCAAAGGAAGATACCACCCTATCATACCACATTACAACCATTTTAATAGCATGTTGGCACGCAAGGTAAACCATTATAAACTCTTAGCTAATTAAGCATGGCATAAGCAACTGTAATCTCTAATTGTCATTGCAAACATGTTTATTCATAATAGGCTGAATCAGGAATGATAAACTAATCATATTTAGAAAAACAAGAGAGGTCGAGTTCATATCAGCTTTTCTCATCTCAATCAGTCCATCATATATCGTCATTATTGACTTTCACTTGCACGACCGAACGGTTTGGATAATAATAATTGTGCACGTGCATTGCACTACTAGGAAAAGGGCTATAGATAGGATTGACACTAATGGTGCACCAGGGATGCAGTGCGCCACTGCTATATACTAATGGCGCACTAGTTCGTGATGCGCCATTAGTGTGGAAGACACTAATGGCGCACCAGAAAAATGGTGCGCCACTAGTAATGAAGTTTTTTTTTCATTTTTACATACATACTAATGGCGCATCTGACCAAAGTGCGCCATTACTAGTTCTATAACTAGTAATGGCGCACTAGACAGACAGTGCGCCATTAGTAAATGTTTTTTTACTTTTTTGCAAAACTACTAATGGCGCACCAACAGCAAATGCGCCATTAGTAAGCAGGCATACTAATGGCGCATTTGTTGTTGGTGCGCCATTAGTAACCTGGGACCCCAACAAGATATTTTGGACAGCCTCACCTACCCACTCACTTTTCCCACTTCATTCCCTCCACCTCCTTCTCCAAACTTTCAGCTGCCTCCTCCTCCTCACCTCATTTGCACCATAGATTCATCAAAATTAAGTGGTGAAATTACCTTTTTTGATAGGTAAGTAAGGGGAAAGCTATCTTCATGTTGTAGATCTACTTTTTTTCTCCCTAGCTCGCTCCAACAACGTGCACATGCACTTTTTGTGGCCTAGCTAGATCTATGTATGTTTGTGATGTTGCATATGTTTGTGGTGTTGCATATACGTTTGTGTTTGCAGGTACCGGTATTTGAAATGCGATAGTTGCCAATATTTTGCGGAATGTTGATTCATTTCCGTTCAAGCGAGAATTTTGGCACTATGCATTCTTTTTGGTCCTATTTTTAGGGAAGGTCATGCCATATTTTTTCTTTGTTCTAAAATATCGTTTTGCTCTACCCTGCAGGCGACCATGGTCCGCACGATGACCGAAGGCATCGTGAATAGGTTTTTGAGCTCCGCGAAGGCCGAGATGCTTCAAAAGAACGAGACGGAGATAAGATGTTCATGTCGAAGATGCAAGCTGAAGAGCCGTATTGTGGACCCGGATTCCGGGCAGGTGCGGGACCACCTACTCTTGCGTTGTTTCATGGATGGCTATCGGTGGCAAGGTGATGAAGATGACTATGAAGTCGTCCATGGGGGTCGGGCAAGAAATGAGGAAGGGCAACAAGACAACCACCGCGGCGAGGGGGGCGAGAAGACGAAGAATCTCCAGGACATGATCACGACGGTGATGCTGTACACAGTCATCATGTAGAAGATGTCGTACATGATGATGAGGAAGATCAAGACGAAGGGCATGATCATGAAGATGAAGATGCCATAGCAGACGACGATGGAGGCTGGGTGCAGGACCCTCATATTCAAGAGTTGCCGCCCGAAAGAAAGCCAAGCTGGATCAACTGGAGATAGACGCGGTTACTCCATTGTATGAAGGATGCAGGCCCGAGGATACCCACCTGAAAGTAACGCTCATGGCTCTGGAGATGAAGGTAAAACACAAAATGACGGACGCATGCTTCGACGAGAACATGTCATTCTGGCACGAACGTCTTCCCAAGGGGAACAAGTGCCGGACCAGTTTCGAGGAGGCGAAGAAAATCATGTGTCCTCCGGATTTACCGCACGTGAAACACCATGTGCGCACGAACAATTGCATCATTTATCGGGACGAGCATGCGGAGTCTACCATATGTCCTGTGTGCGGCGTCACTCGATACAAGAAGAGGAAGAAAGCTCCTCGAAAATCGGTGTGGTACTTTCCGAGCACTCCTTGTCTGCAGCGGTATTTCGCGGACCCTAAGGTAGCAAAGCTCCTGCGTTGGCACGCGGATAGGGAGGAGAAGAAGCGGGAAGATGACGGAAATGATCCGGAGATAAATAAAAAAGACAAGATGCTGAGTCACCCTAAGGATGCGAGCCAGTGGCAAGAGTTGAACTTAGAATACCCAGAATTTGGGAAGGATCCAAGGAACATTGTGCTGGGCGCGAGCACCGATGGAGTCAATCCGTTTGGCAGCCAGAGAAGCACACATAGCACCTGGCCTGTGTTTGTGTGGATGTACAACCTTCCCCCCTGGTTGTGCATGAAGAGGAAGTACATTCACATGAGTATGCTAATTGAAGGGCGAAACAACCAGGAACGACATCAATCTGTATCTGGAGCTGCTGAAGGAGGAGCTAGACACGCTGTGGAAAACGCCACCAATACGTGGGACGCTGCGAGAAAGAATATTTCCCGTGAGAGCCGTGACTGCTCACGACGGTGCACGACTATCTCGTTACGGATATCTCGCGTGGCAGGTAGTCCACGGATTTTCTGGATGCGTAAGGTGCATGGATGACACAACGTATCGCCAGCTAGATACAGATCCCGGGTCTTTGAAAACCGTGTTCATGGGACATCGAAGGTGGCTTCGCGACGATGACCCATGGAGGAAACGCAAGGATCTGTTCGATGGTGAAACCGAACCCCGAAAACGCCCGTGTATGAGGAGCAGCGAGGAAATAGACGAGCTGTTGAAAAATTGGAAAGACTGCCCACTGCCGGGAAAGAAGGAAAAGGAGCCAGAGCCGGGAAAGAAGCGAAAGGCGCCAGAGCCGCTACTGAAGGTATGGAAAACGAGGTCTGTTTTCTGGGACTTGCCGTACTGGAAGATCCACCGTGTGCCTCATAGCCTTGATGTCATGCATATCACGAAGAACGTGTGCGAGAGTCTGCTTGGTACCCTACTCAACATGCCAGAGAGGACCAAAGATGGGCCGAAAGCAAGGGAAGACTTGAAATCAATGGGCATCAGGCAGGAGCTTCACGCTAATGATGATGATGATGATGATGATGAGGCGAAGCAGGACACAGAAAGTCGTCGCAAAGGCAAAAACGCCAAGAAGACCGGAAATGACTACCCTCCCACGTGCTTCACTCTAAGTCAGGAGGAGATTGAGCAGTTTTTCACCTGCCTCCTAGGAGTAAAACTTCCTTATGGTTACGCAGGGAAGATAAGCAGATACCTAGACCCAGCGAAGCAGAAGTTCAGCGCGATGAAGTCTCATGATTGTCACGTGCTTGTGATGCAGATACTTCCAGTTGCAATCCATGGGATCATGGACGCGCACGTCCGTGAAACGCTATTTGGCCTATGCAACTTTTTTGACGTCATCTCTTGGAAGTCGATTGGCGTGAGGCAACTCAGAAGGCTACAGGAAGAGATCGTGGTGATACTATACGAGCTTGAGATGTATTTCCCGCCCGCATTCTTCGATGTTATGGTGCATCTGCTGGTCCATATCGTGGAGGATATCATCCAACTCGGGCCGACGTTCCTGCACAGCATGATGCCGTTCGAAAGGATGAATGGTGTCATCAAAGGATACGTTCGCAACATGTCACGCCGAGAGGGAAGTATAGCCGGGGCTTTCGATCAAGAGTGCATCTCCTACTGCACTAATTATCTAGGCATCTAGAACCCGCTGGTCTGCCCGTCAACAGCACCTCGGCAGGCTCGCTGGATGGGGTCACCGTGAGGGTCGCCGAAATGCATGTCGACTTCGAGGGTTGACTCGCCGACTTTGAAAGAGCAAACCTAGTCGCGCTTAAACACATAGACGTGGTCGATCCTTGGGTGGTAGAGCACAAAACCTTTATTGAGAAGACGTACAATGACCGAGGCCAACAGAGGACGGACGGAGATATAATCAAAGAGCACAACTCATGTTTCACGCGTTGGTTCAAGCAGAAGCTTCTGTCGTACCCTTTACATGAGGATTCTTCCGCGGAAGAACAACTCATATTCGCCTGGTCACAGGGCGACGAGCACAACCTTATGACCTATGAGGCGTACGATATCAACGGCTACACATTCTACACCGAGAACAAGGACATGAAGAGCGATGGTTATCAGAACTCCGGGGTAATGATAGAATCCTACACCGGCAACGACAAGGACAAATACTACGGAAGGATCGAGGAGATCTGGGAGCTGAGCTACGCTGGAGAGAAGGTCCCGATGTTCCGTGTCAGATGGGCCAAGACCGTCCTAAAAGAAGACCAGTATTTCTCCACCATGTTTATACCCGAAGCCAAATCCAAGACCGAGGGCGCAAACGTCACCGCGAAAAATGAGCCATGGGTACTGGCTTCCCAAGTGGACCAATGCTTCTTCATTACCGACCCGCCAAAGCCCAGTCGTGTTGTCGTGAGGAGAGGCAAAAGGAAGATCATCGGAATGGATGGAGTAGCCAATGAGCAAGACTTCGACAAGTACGGCGACCCGAAGATCGAACATGACGATGAGATGAAGTAGCAGCACACACCACAAGAAGAAGCAGGACCACCCTACCTAAAGGACGTCCGTTCCACAGAAGAACTCCATTTGCGAAAAAGAAGGGCAAGAAGATTCTGAACAGATAGCTAGCTAAGGTCGATTGTATTTAAATCATAGTCTTCATTTCTCGGGCACTTTTTGATATCATGAATATTTTTAAATTTCCTGGGCACTTTTTGAATTCATGAATATTTTGTCAAATTTGATGATATTTTTTCGTATTCAATATGAAAAAATATTGAATATTCATGAGGACACTCGATCTCGATCCCCCTCCCTCTCGATAGCTATCCCCTCGCCAGATCCCCCCGCCGAGCACCCCCGCACCTCCCCGCTCCACTACACGACGACCCCGCACCTCCCGCTCCACCGCCGATGAACCACCGCGACCCGCCCCGCTCCACCGCCACCGACGACCCACGCACCTCCCCGCTCCACCGCCGCCCGACACCCGCACCCTCCCGGCCCGCTCCACCGCCGCCACGACACCCGCACCTCCCCACTTTTTGAAGATATTTTAAATAACAAATTTGATGATATTTTCAATTAAAAATAAAAAACAAATTTGATGATATTTTCAAAAAAAAAATTTGATGATATTTGATGATATCCTCTGTTCTAGTCCTCATGAAAATAACAAATTTGATAAAAAAAATTATTAGATGCAACAAGAAATAATGAAATAAAAAGTGCACCATTGCAGTAAAAAAAAGTTACTAATGGCGCATCAGAGGAGGGTGCGCCATTGCTATCAGAAAAAAAAACTACTAATGGCGCACCACAGGGTGGTGCGCCATTGCTATAGCTGGATACCCCTTCGCCCGATCCCCCTTCCTCTCCTCGCCAGATCCCCCTTCCTCCCCGCCACACCCGCTCCGACGACCCCCGGCCCGCTCCAACGACCCCCGCGCCTGCTCCGGCTCCCCCGCGCCCGCTCCGACGACTCCCGCGACCGCTCCACACCCTAGCACCTCCCCACTTCCCCTCCCCTCGCGCAGCTTCACCCGACTAGGTCGTCCCCGTCGACACCACATCGTCCACACGACCACCATCGTCCCCGCACCCCACCAAGGAGTCCAGGAGCTCTGCAGTGTTCTTCTGCGTCATCTACGGCCAGTCGTTCGAGCTCGACGACTCTGCATCGTGCGGATCGAGGTCTTCTTCCACCTCCGGCCACCGCGGCCTCACCGTCGATCCGCGTCACCTCGTCAACCCCGACCCCGCACGAGCTCGCCATCGTCTTCCTCTCGGTGAGCTGCACCGGTTCCCCTCCCCTTCGATTTCGTCGCCGTAGACTGTCGCACCACCGCGCCCCAGCTCCTGGTTGCCGCCCCCCGTGGCCGTGCTCCCCTCGGCCCCTGGCCGCGCCCTGGCCCCGCCCAGGCGCGCTCACCGCACCGCGACCGCGCCTCCACTACGCTCGGGCCGCGCCCTGGCCCCGCCCAGGCGCGCTCACAGCACCGCGACCGCGCCTCCACTACGCTCGGGCCACGCCCAGCCATGCTTTGTGGGACCGTTACCTCACTGTCATGTGCTGCCGTGACTTGCTAACCAAATTGGTTTGTGTCAATTTCACAAACTTGCAGGCTTATAGAATTAGAAATACTACTGTATTAGATACCCTCACTGTCATGGGCTTTCTATTATTAGTCAAGTAGTATGCTTAGAATCTTGTTGGGAGACTAAAGCTTTGCTTTCAGTTATTTCTTGTATGTGGGGATTGCTACAGCTCATACAGGAGAAAATTGATAACTACTATGTCATTGTGTACTCCCTCCGTGCCAAGTGTAATGTCAAGTTTAGATTGGTCAATATGGTTCTCGTTTTTAAATTTTTTACATGCTCTCATTTTTTTGTGTGGGTAATGTTTTATATGCTCTTTATCTCTTCCCTTGACTGACATTCGGCGAGGCAAAGGCGATATAGCTTTCTAGCTCCTTAGGGGGGTTGTTCCTGTTTACAGGTGTGTTAAATAGGGTTTTATGTGGTCATATGGAGTTTATTAGGTAGAGAAAGTACCTTGTGATTTTTCTAATTTTGGACATATATCAAGTCTCACCAAGACATCTTCATTACAACACTCAGCTTATCCAAGACATCTTCATTACATTCTAGACAGGATAGAAGCCTACTTTGTTTAGAAATAGAGTCAGAATTTGAAAAGGAAAACCCTTAAGCCAAACATACAACAAGCATTGACAACATAAGTGGAGACACTAATTTTCTATGACTTGTGGAGGCTCTAATCCTCAGGGATCATGGCTAAAATAATTGTCCATGCCTGATTAGTGATTATCTGAATCAGTTTGTAAATTGTAGAGGTGGTTAGGCTCTGGTTAAAAATAAAAACAATAATAGCAGTTTTGTATTTTCTAAGTAAAAAACCCCACATATGCACCAGGATGTGATCTGTCAGAACCAAAGTAGACCTAGCTCTGCATTAGTTGTTTTGTGCTTCAAGTGTCCCAGTCAAGGACAAACTGATTGGTTGCAAAATAATATTATGTGTTCAATGTGGATTTACTATTTTCTGGTGATAGTTCTGAACTGGTAAATAAGTTAACATGCGTAAGTGAGACTTGGCATTTTAAAGCTTAGGGTCTTCAACTTCAACTATGAATTGGGATGATAATGTTATTTTGCCTTCTTAACAGAATGGTGTCATAATCAGAACAAAGCTGCTGCAAATGCATACCTTTTTTTACAAGTGCATCTGCACCTTCTGATCCATTTAGAGTTATCATAAATATATTTCCAAGGTTTTTTTCATTTCACTGTAGAGTCTTTGCTTCTGGACTCAATGCACATTCATCAGTCATAAGAGATAAATACTAGTAAGTCAAGGGCACCAGAATTTGATCATGCCTCTTTTGAGAAGTATGTCTATTGATTCAAAATTGCCATGGCAAAAATATGTTTCAGAAAATGACATGGACTAAAATGTTCTATAGATCATGATCCATAGACAAAAAAATGCCATGATCCATACAGTATAAATTCCATGATGCATAGGCTATATTTGCCATGGGAGATGGCAATTTTGTTGGATCATGATCCAGAGATTAAAAAAATGCATAGACTATAATTTCCTGGCATGATCCATAAAATAAAAATGTAGAATAAAAAATGCCATGATCCATACACTATAATTTTCATGATGCATAGACTATATTTGCCATGGCCCGGTGCAAAAGAAATTTGCCATGTTGCAAAAAGAAAAGAAATTTGCCATGGTGCATATAGTGAAAACAATGCCATGATTTGTAAAATACATTTGTCATGCTCCATGAAAGGAAATTGCCATGGTCCAAATGTAGCAGAAGTTTCAAGTAGTGTTTTGTTTCTGTGTTTGAATAGGCAGCAAACTTTCTATTCTTTCTGTGTTTGTACAGACTTGCTAAACTATTGATGATTTTTTGTTGGGTGACCTATTATATCTGGAATGGAAGCTCACATATGTTGAGCTGATTTTTGTCCATATGAAAGCAGAGGACCATATGGTCTGTAGCTGGGTTTTGTCTCCGACCATTGTGTCGTGACGATTTTGCAGGTACCCCGAGAGGCCCTTGAGTTTGATGGAATGTCGATTAACTTCCGTTCCGGCAAATTCGGGTACTCCATATGTCCTATTTTCAGCAAAGGTCATGCTGAAATTTTCCGTGAATTTTAGCATGACTTTGCTAAAAATCGGACATATGGGTACTTACTACTAATGCATGGGCATGTATCTTAGTACTTAATTAAGTAGGATCAACTGCCCCTTTATTCTTGCTGCATTAAACCATAGGTGGCAATAGAGCCAAGTGATTAGGCCCAACTAAGAATTATCCTCAGCATCGATAAACCCTAGATGATAAACCCAACATATGTGGCAATAGAGCCAAGTGATTAGTGCCAAGTGATTAGGCCCAACCTAGGGTGCCTCGGCATCGATAAACCCTAAATGATGAAAACTTAACTTAGCATTTAGGGTGCCTCGGCGTCGACAAACCCTAAATGATGAAACCTTGGCTTTTAGGGTGCCTCGGTGTCGATGAGAATCTAAATGATGTATGCTTAGGCTTTTAGGGTGCCTCGGCGTCGACAAACCCTAAATGATAAAAGCTTAGCTTTTAGGATGCCTCGGTGTCGACAAACCCTAAATGATGAGACCATGATCTTGTTCCTTGACAATAACCAACTTTTTGACAAAACTGTTTACCTATTAAGAGCGAAACATGGCCAACAACGATGAGGCCTGCGGTTCGGGCGGCAAGCAATTCTGGGAGCTGTCCCAAGAGATGGAGGAACAACCTCACCTCTATGAGTACGCCGCGGAAGACACCAATCCTGACTACACAACCCCTAGTGGCGTCGGGGATGACACCACTGATGGTGCCGCCGAGGATGCCACCACTGATGATGGCGGCGCACACACAGATGGCAGCCAATCGAAGAAGCAAAGGAAGGACCGGCACCCGAATGAGCTTAGCACCCTCAAGGAGGAATTTACTCAAGTGGACTCCGACGGGCATCCAACGGAGCCCAAACATATAGTCAAGGGGTACTCGCGTCAGCTCGGGTGCATTCTCCGGAGCACCGTCTCGATCAACACCGAGAACCTTAGGCATAAGGACCGAGGGAATTTGCGCAACCTCCTCTTCACGAAGCTGCACGACCGATACAAGTTCCCCGCCGATTTTGAAAACACACGCCTCTCAGGGAATAAAGTGAACAGTGCCGCTCTCACGAGGATGAGCACGGCCCTGTCTACTTGGAGAAGCGTGGTGAAGAGAATGATTGATAAAGGTGATAGTTATGAGAAGATAAAGGCGAAATATTCTTCGATCAGCGAAGATGACTACAAGGAGTTCAAGATCAAGTGCGAGAGCAGCGCAACCTCGAATCAAGTCGATGGGGAAAGAAATGCGGAGTTGAACTTAGGGAACACAAACTCGGTCCGGCGGTTATAGAGTGGCGGAGCCTATATGGGACAAGGAGGACGCGGAGCGTGCCGAGCAAGGCCTACCGCCCGCCGAGAAATACAGCGGTGACAAGCAGACCAGGAACTTTGTCGGGGCCGGTACAAGGAGGACCCGATAACAAAGGAGCTTACCACGGATCCGAAGACCAGGCGCTTGAGCTTGTTACGTAAAGAATACACCCCCGTAATTAGCTCCATATGGTTGCACTCTAATTAATCCCCAATATTTCTAAATGGTTCACGTTCCTTCCGCAGAAACTGAAAGCGAGAGCGGGGTCATCTCGAGCTCCCCTTCGACACCCCTTTAAATAGGGCGTTGAGCGTAATGAAAAACAAGGATAAGCTCACTAAGCCGGCGTCGGCTGGTCGTGTGGCGGCAAAGGCTTGTCCACAAAATGGGGTCATACTATACCGCTGGTGTGTGGAAGGAGAAAAGACCAGCTCGGAAAGCCGACGCGAGGTTGAAGCACTCAAGGCACAAGTGGCGCGGATTCGGAGCTTGTCCAAGAGCAAGTGGAACAACAAGCGGGAGCGAAGCTCAACGCCATGGTGCCCACGTTGATTCATGGGCTGACGACGTGGATTGCGGGCGCCATCAGGGCCTCCCGGTTCCCAGCTTCACGGCAGCAACTTCGCGACAGCAGCGCAGGCGGCGCCATTGGTGTCTCCGGCGGAGGCGGTATTCGTGTCTCCGGCGCCGGCACGGGCATTGGAGCTTAATGCACCCGGGTGTACGTCGGCCGGCACCTCGCCAGCAAGCGCCCCCTCCGTAAGTTTCATGCCCGCCGTTGGCGGTGCCTCGACATTAGCCGAGCTCGATGGCATCACGGTAACTAAGCCTCTCGGCCGATGACTTCATCCCCTTGCCTTTGACTGGGCATTCCTGACGCCCTACATGTTTCCGCAGGGCGCCGCCGACGTTCCTTGCACTCTTCTGCACTTCGTGGACGGCGAGTTGGTCGATGTCGCCAAGGGCAGAATCGTTCAACCGGGCAACCGCATGTTCCACGGTAATCCGATGGCACCCAGAATGTATAGGGTTGAAGTGGTTCGGGTGCTGCCAGGCTGCGACGAGCTGTTACCTCCGATTATACCCGCTGGGGCCGACGAATAAGATGAGATGGCCCTCGGCGCGCAGAAACTGGCCCTGCTTTGGCGAAGAGCCGATTCGTTTGGGGCGGGGACACCTTCCCACGCACAAGACCGCCCGATCGTGCGGCGCCAAGCCATGGCAAGAACACCGCAACGCTTATCGGACCTGCGGACATCCCTATGGCACAGGATCCGGACAGCCCTATGGCACAGATCCGGACAGCCCTATGGCACAGATCCGGACGGCGACGACAACGACGACGGTACATTTACCAAAGTTGATAAGTACTTTGCGAACATGGGTACGCCGACGAGTTCTGCGGGCCTCTTTCTCAAGAACCCAACCAAGACGACCGAGATCTAGCTGGTGCGGCGGAGAAATCCAATTGCAACAGCGCCGCCGGTGTTCAGTTCTCGAGACACGCCCAGCTCCGCCTTCACCGAGCCTCGAGATAGCTGAGGTGCGAAATATTATCAGCCCCAACACGCTCAAGAAGGCGGTCTGTGAGCAGAACTCGGTCCCATTACAGGAGATCAAGAAGAAGGGACAGAAACGAAAGACTAACAAGGGCGCCGGTGCGAGCCAGCCGGCACCGAGTTCGATCCATGCTCAGGACGGGCCACCTTCACCTAAGGATATCTCGAGGAGGGTGCATGTGGCGGGTAGGGCGATGCTACCGCCAAATATGCTGAATGCTGCAACCGGTGCTATGCGGAGTCTGCACGACCCTGTTCTTTCTTCAGAGAAGCGGCGTCTGAGAGAGAATGATGTGGCATACCCGGTTTTCGTGGCGTAATTGCCCGAGGGCAAGGGCTTTGTGGATGGCGATATCAGGGGTACGATCATCCTGCGGTTTGATAACATCCTTGCTATGTTTAACCTTCATCCGCTGCACTACACCTTCAGTCGGCTGTTTTCGCTGAGTATGGAGATGCGGATCATTAGAGACAAGACCCCGGACATCGTGATAGTCGACCCCTTCTACATGCATGCCAAGCACTTGAGCAGCGCTGGGGACCGCCAAGTTGCGAGTTCACACCTCGAAGGCGTCATTCTGGCAAACCCAGATAAGGATAACTTCCTTGTGGCTTACTTTCCCGAGTAAGTCATCCCTTAACCGCCCCGTAACATATGATTTCTTAGATTTTGATCGTTCTTTTTTTTTCTAACATTCCGTGTTCTATGCAGTGACACACATTGCACACTCATCCTCCTAAGCCCGAAATATTCCATGGCCACGTATTTCGACCCGAACCGTAACTCCAAGATAGACTACACAAATGTCAAGAAAGTTCTTGATGATGTTCTCCCCGGCTACGCCAAATCTGGAGGCACCTTCACTAGGGCAGTTCGTAAGTACGGCAAGCACACCTTCTCACACAATATGAAGTTCTGCTACGTCAAGAAGCCGCCTGGCGGTCAGAAGGATGCCTACTACGCCCTCCATCACATGCGGGCGATCATAAGGGACCATCATCACCTTCTGCTACCAAATAGTCTCAAAGATTGGGCCGCGAGGTTGTCGGCAACCCAGGACACAGACCTCAGACAAGAATTCTTTCGCATCCAGTCGGAGTTTGCAGACATCATCCATCAAGATGTCCTTCATACCTCGGGGCAGTTCTTCCACAGATATCAACCGTCCAACAGTGAGATAGATGAAACGCAACAAATGCAGGGTGACAACAACCGCGATTTCATGACCATCACGACAGATGGCGGCTTCATCCACGCTCCTGTCCGATGAGTCGACTCGAAAGTAGTGATGTGTAGTTCTGGAACATTGATTGGCTCATGTTGTAATTAAACTTTAATGAATTCGTATGTCTCTTTGGTTTGGACAGTCGTTCAACTTAGATGTAAATGATGCTATTTATTAGTAGGACCATGAATCGTGCTATTAATGTCTTGCTTTTCTCTTCCGATCCTTTTGTTGCATACTTACATATTGCTTATGTATTGTCTGTTGTTTGTATTGTGCATAGAGATGCCATCGTATGTCGTGTACAAGGGTAAGGTTCCCGGAGTCTACGACGACTGGGAGGAGTGTCGGAGACAGGTTCACCGTTTCAGCGGTAACAGTTACAAAGTGTACACCACTAGGGCGGAGGCCGAATCTAGATACGCCCGCTATCTAGCGGGAGAGAGGAGGGAGCGTTGGAGGAACCAGATGAAGACCAGTTTGATCGCGATGATGCTCATCGTGATGATCGCAGATCTCTTCTATGTGATGGTAGTTTAGATGATCGATATCGACTTGTAATGTGAAGACAAACTCGATACTCGCGGTCTTGAGACTTGTAATGTTTTATCTTTGTTCGGTCTTATGAATTCGGAGACTAATATGATGAATTGTATTAGGAGACTAATCTTCTATTGTATTCGATGAATCTGCTGTTGTTGTGTGCTGCTGTCTATATTTTGTCCAATAATATATTTTGTAACCTGTGCAAAAATCAGAAAAGTAAAAAAAACCAAATATTCATACAAATGGCGTATCACCACCAGGTGTGCCATTTGTGTGCCAAAGGATACTAATGGCGCATCACAACTGGGTGCGCCATTAGTATGACAAAGCACATGGTTACGTATGGCCCCCCGGGAGGCACACTAATGGCGCATGGTGTTACATACTAATGGCGCACTAGGTGGTGCGCCATTAGTATACCAGATACTAATGGCGCACCAGTGGTGCGCCATTAGTAGAAAATACTAGTGGCGTGATACTAATGGCGCACCGGTAGTGCGCCATTAGTAGGCAAAACCGGTGCGCCATTAGTAGGCCTTTTCCTAGTAGTGTTGGACTAAGCTGGAATCTGCAAGCATTCAATTCAAGGGAGAAGAAAAGGTAATATGGGCTTTTGGTTAAATCAACAATCATGCATATGAGAGCCACTCAATATTTTTCATTATGGTCTTCTCTTCTCGACCCCCAAAGAAAAGAAAAGGAATAAAACTATTTACACGGGAAAGCTCCCAACAAGCAAAAGAAGAACGAGAAATCTTTTTGGGTTTTCTTTTAATTACTACTACAAGCATGGAAAGAAAACTAACTAATTTTTTGCTTTGGTTTTTCTTAAGGTTATTCAAACACACAAGAAGAAAACAAGAAAAAGAAATTAAACTAGCATGGATAGTACAATGAAAAAGTATGAGCACCGACAACTAGAATGAGTGTGTGAACATAAATGTAATGTCGGTGAGAAATACGTACTCCCCCAAGCTTAGGCTTTTGGCCTAAGTTGGTCTATACCGATGGATGGCCTGGCGGATATCCGAAGTTATAACTGGGGTCGTACTGAGATGCAGCAGCCATTGCCTCACGAGTTGCAGCCTGGAGGCGAGCTGCCTCCGTTCTCCTCTCATACTCGTTTGCCTCCTCCCTGGTGATAACATATCTTCCTTTTGCCTGATAGTCAAAGAAGACAGGACCAGGGAGAGTAATATGGACAGCACGACGTCTGTCAATGATTAGTCTATACTGGAGGATATGTTCATTCCTCTCAAGAAAATGATGATTAACCATGGCATTATAATCTATTAAGACATATGCCCGTGCGTTGCATCGGGAGAAACAAATTCTCGCATGTAACCATGTAAAATTTGAATGCACTTACATGAGAGACATGGTGCTCCTAGTTGTAACTCGCTCAATCATTGATTGTGGAAGATGCCCAACGCACGGGAGAATAAGAATCCATACATATTTTTGATTGTGGAAGAAAACAGTATACACATGGACATATAGATTATAAACTAAAAATGAAGCAAAACCTGGATTTTGTGTATATATGATGCTCTCCTTCAAGCCATGTAATATCAATGGTGTACATTAGAACGAAAAGAGAAGAAAAAAAACTATATCGGTAGTAATTCATGCGCACTGATAAAACAATTGAAACTTCCATCCAGTATACGATATAGTGGTAGATAGAGGGGAGTAAAAATAAAATTTTCTTCTTATGTGGGGTGAAGCAAAATAGAATTGTCATCTAGGGACATAGGAAATGTGAATCTGTGCGTAACAAAGTGCATACCTCTGCATAAATATTCAACAATTTAATGCTATAGAAAAGCCAACCTTGATTGATCAATGTAAGCTTGCACATGTAATTGTTGACTTCCTCCTCTTGCATACCCAGACCTGCAAATTAGCAAGTGAGATTTGGTTCTCTTCTACACCGAAAGGACCATGGACAAAAATGACTTTGGCCTTGAAGATGAGCAAAGGAGGGTAACATGTTACCAATAATGAAAAAGGGTAACATGTTTTCCGGGTAGCATTGCCCCGAGGATTCAAATTCTTTATAAATATTTATGTAGCACGTTATGAGTTATGCAAAATCCATGTCATGTTAGGCAGAGGTACATGAACTGATGGAAAATTCAGAATTGTAGGATTATGAGAAATACCTTACTCCTCTCCTTGTAGTTATATGGAAACTGATTTAACCGGGGCATGGTCTTTTACAGGATACTGGCTTTGTTTGGTTCATTCGGTGGCGTCCGGTTTCCTAATCATCCTCCGCTCGATTGGTTTTGACTTTGCGAAGCCCTGTATCAGAAACCGCTGCTGCCGAAAACATCATATGTGAACCAAACATAATCTACCGTTTCGAAAAGCACGGGGATTGGCATTGGAAAACGCAACCCTTTCCCCGAACCAAAAGCGTCGTTAGCTAGTGGATCAGAAAAGAGGAAAAAATTAAAGCACTTATTATAAAAGGCTAACTTGACTCAATTCAACCGGGGGTTGCCCACGTGTTAGCTGACTTACCCGGAGTTTTCGCGAGTAATCAATCCAGTCATGTAGGTGTGTATATGCCAGATCGATCTGGCAGCCTGCATAGCATGTACGTAGCTCCGTAAACATATACCCATCGTGTGCATGCATTTTTTCTTTTAGAAAAGGAGGATGATCCCCGGCCTCTGCATCTGGGAGATGCATGCGGCCACTTTATTGATTATTTTCGAGGATCTTACAAAGTATCACAACAATAAGCCTGAATCCGCCATCTTGGCATCATATGCCACTACTCCTGTGCATATGATGAAGAGGTGCTAGCTAGGCCAAATACCCAGTCCACTCACCTAAGCCTATCATCAAAAGGCAGAAGCCCCAGCCGAGCCACATACCGGGTTTGGGGCATGAACTGGTCTGACGCACTCACATGTGTCGTCGCCGCCATCTTCCACTGGTCCGTCTTCAGAGCAGATATTGAGGCTTCTACCTTGTCAGGCCACTCTGCCATCGACGCCACCATGACGCCAGACAGCAACCCCCTCCTGCGCGAGTCCAGCACCGCGCATCGGGCGCCGAGTCTCCACTGCACCACGCCGCCGAGATCCGCCGTCATCAATGTGCAGGATGAAGCACCGCTTCACCAAAAAAGCCGCTCACTCATCCCTTGAACCTGTGTACGCCTCCAAGAATGACTCCCCCAAGGAGGAAACGACACCAACACGCCGTCGTCATCTGATCTACTGATCTAGGTTTTCACCCGGAGGTAGCGGATAGAGGTCTGGAGCTTCTCCACTGCGAGGCCTTCAAGAAGGTAATGACACAAAAGAGTGCCGCCAACGCCGGTCTTGGCATCAAGCCGAGAACTAGGTTTTCACCCGGATCCGCTGAAAGAACCTCCAACAAGCATCGTGTGCACGGGTCGCCGCCGATCTGAGCCGCCGCACATTGAGATCGCACCGGCCAGATGAGATCTGTACGGAGGGCAAACCACACATGGCGCCGACCCAATCCAGGCCCTCCATGCCACCAAGGGCTAGAGGCGCCGGGGCCTCCACCACGCGCAGCCGCCCTGCCACCCACGCGGCCCAGGACGGCTAGCAACGCCGCATCCCGCCGACGACGCGCGCCCACCAAATCTGAACAGAACACCCCGATCCGCCGCCAAAACGGTCAGCCGCCGCTCCTCCACCATGAGGAAGAGAGGAGGGGGCCGCCGCTCCCTGGGGCCGCCGCCCCAGCATCTAGCGCCACCGCGCCGTAGAAGAGGCCGGAGGGCCAGATCCAGGCCTGCGTGCAGCTCTGCGTCACACGGCGCGCCGTCCAAGGCGGACCTCCATGCGTGACGGGAGAGAAAAGGCCCGCCGCCGCCGGCAACCGCACGGGCTTTGCCCGGCGGTGACGGCCGACGGCAGCGAGGGGGAGGGAGTAGGAGGGGGTGTCGGCGGCGGCGGGGTTAGGTCACCCGAGCCGCCCCCTGGAGAGCGACGCGGGTGCGGGTCTCGTGTGCATGCATATTCTTGTTATTCTAACAATCCAGATCAACCAACGCTGGCGGCTAGTAGCAAAGCATGTTCTTGGTATGCTATCGAGATCAACCCAACTAAGCCAAAACTATGTAAATTTCCCAGAAAAGAATCAATCCAGCGGCTTGCTTCGTAGCTTTGCATGCGTAGCTGTATACTACCATGCCTCTGTAACATCGATCGACTCCAAAGAAATCAAGGCAGTGCCCTACCATACACACGTTGCCAGAAAGCACTCGGCAAGTGTGATACACCTGAGCGAACTCGTACTCTACGTCGACGATGCTTCCCGGAGGCGGCCGGCTTGAGGAACAACGCCACAAAGCCGACATCCTGGTGCGCCTTATACTGAGGCAAAAACAGATCATTCACGCGTGGCACGAAGAATTGCCAGGTAAAAGAGGGGGAACCCAGTCGGCTGGACCACCAGAACGCCCGGCTGCGCGGGAGCAACGCGCCGCCTGCGTTGGGTGAGTATGCGGCTGCACAACCGGGAAGACGGCGAGACGCGATATGATGGCCCGATCTTATTTTTCTTTCTTTCATCAATAAATCGTTAGGTTTTTTTTTTTGAGCGAAATCAAACATTAGGTTGCAGGATAGATTATATATGTATTTCTGCAGGCCGGCCCACCTAACACCTAAGGCCCAGCCGCCCCACTACTCTAACCCTAGCCCAATCGCCTCAGCCTCCCAATCCCCGTCATCCCGGTCGCCGTCGTTTGCAGAGAGGGCAGTGCCCAGCGCCTCTCGATCTTGTTCGCCGCCACCCCCGCGCGTTCGTCACTCCGGCGAGGCCGCCGCCCCTCCGACCTCCACTCTCATCCGTCCGCGCCTCCTTCCTCCGCCTGTATATGGCGCCGCTGCACGGCTCAGCCACGTCCGACAAAACACCAGCGCCCCGTCTGTCGACCCTCTCCACTACACCCCTGTTGCTGCCTTCATCCGACCTGCCAGCCCCATGTCCGGTCAACCCGCGGTATTGCCGCCTGAAAAAAGAATCGCGGGTTAAATATATCAAATTACAGTGTGTATTTTGCATGATCGAATCGTTTTTAGTATCCACTTTAAAAGGGAGTGCGGGTTGAATACGTAAAACATCAGGGTCTTTTTCAAAAAACACCATGACGGTGCACTCGGAGACTCAATTCGTGCTTTATTATTTGGGAGAGAAATAAGCGGGAGGCAACTCCCTATCATTTTCATGTGCGAGTATACCAAGATAATTTGCCACACGGGTTGTATAAATTCCTCCAAATAAGTCTCCATCTAAACCATTATTATGCAACCTACGTGCAACAATTGCCCTAGGTTATATTGTTTATCATCTAATACAGCATTGTTGAGAACACAAAGATCCAAAACACACATGTGACAAGCTCCATCTTTACCGTTAATGCATCTACCTATGAAGAGAGCAAAATAATGTATATCAGGAAAATGAATGCTCCCTATGATAGCTTGTGCTAGTTCTCTGGATTCTCCCACAGTGATACTAGCAAGAAAGTCTTTATATTCAGATTTACAAGATTCATTGACACTGCCCCACTGTGGGAGTTTACAAACAGTAGTAAAATCTTTTAAGTCCATGGTATATGATTTATCATAAAGATCAAATAGGACATTTTGAGAGTTGCACGAAGATGTAAATTTAAACTTACTCACAAAGGAATCAATCAAATAATAGTATTGGGGGCACTTATCTTGCATGAAGTCCTCAAGATCAGCATTACGCACATATGCATCAAATTCATCCTTGATGCCCGCTTTGACCATAAACTCGTCTGACGGACATTCACAAGGCCGCACGTAAGCTTCCATCGGTGGTTCATCGCCTTGCTCACGTATTGCGAGCCTTGGTGCTTGCTTCCTTTAAGAACCACCTTGGTACATTTTCCTAGACATATTTCTTCCTCTGAAAAATTTCTGAAAAAATTTAGTAACTCAAAATAAAAGTGAACCAAACTCAACAAAATTGATAGCAACTACTCCCATAAGTGCCTAGAGACTATATCATGCATTAGAACTACTTGGGACAATATAAATTTGGCATGCAAGCTCAAGAACAGGGGAACCTAGGCAGCAAGAATTTGCAATGAATAAAGCACTAGAACAAAAACTAATTGGACAATTGGAGGAGTCACATACCAAAGAACAATCACCCAAAGCAGTTTTATGAATGGAGCTTTGAGCAAGGGGATCGAAAATGGCAGCAAAATAAGCTAGAACTCGTGCTTGGGCTGGATAGTGATTTTTTTGGGTGAAAGAAGAAGAGCATGGGTGCAGGAATAAGTGAAGGGGCCCACCGTGGGCCCACGAGGAAGGGGGCGCGCCCAGGGGGGTAGGGCGCGTCCCTGATCCTCGTGGCCACGTGCCAGCTCCCCCTGCTGTGTTCTCAGTGCTAGATATTCTCAAATATTTCAGAAAAAATCATATTAACTTTGCAGGGCATTTGGAGAACTTTTATTTTCAGAGTATTTTTTATTGCTTGGATAATTCAATAAACAGACAGAAAATACTATTTTTTACTTTATTTAATCTAAATAACAGAAAGTAAAAGGAGGGTACAGAAGGTTGTGCCTTCTAACTTCATCCATCTCATGCTCATTAAAAGGAATCCACTAACTAGGTTGATCAAGTCTTGTTAACAAACTCATTCCGAATAACATGGATCTGGAGAAATTTCGAATAACACTATGTTACCTCAACGGGGATATGCACATCCCCAATAATAAGAATATCATATTTCTTCTTGACAGTAGGAAGAGGAAATTCAAAACCTCCAATAATGATTGATGGAATTTTTCCAATAGAGTTGATACTATGAACTTGGGGTTGTTTCCTCGGAAAGTGTACCGTATGCTCATTACCATTAACATGAAAAGTGACATTGCCTTTGTTGCAGTCAATAACAGCCCCTGCAGTATTCAAAAAGGGTCTACCAAGGATAATCGATATACTATCATCCTCGGGAATATCAAGAATAACAAAGTCCGTTAAGATAGTAACGTTTGCAATCACAACAGGCACATCCTCACAAATACCGACAGGTATAGCAGTTGATTTATCAGGCATTTGCAAAGATATTTCAGTAGGTGTCAATTTATTCAATTCAAGTCTATGGTATAAAGAGAGAGGCATAACACTAACACCGGCTTCAAGATCAAATAAAGCAGTTTTAACATAGTTTTTTTTAATGGAGCATGGTATAGTTGGTACTCCTGGATCTCCAAGTTTCTTCGGTATTCCACCCTTAAAAGTGTAATTAGCGAGCATGGTGGAAATTTCAGCTTCTGGGATCTTTCTTTTATTTGTAATAATATATTTCATGTATTTAGCATAAGGATTCACTTTAAGCATATCAGTTAAACACATACACAAAAAGATAGGTCTAATCATTTCAGCAAAGCGCTCAAAATCCTCATTATCCTTTTTCTTGGATGGTTTAGGAGGAAAAGGCATGGGTTTCTGAACCCATGGTTCTCTTTCTTTACCGTGCTTCCTAGCAACAAAATCTCTCTTATCATAACGTTGATTCTTTGATTGTGGGTTATCAAGATCAACATCAGGTTCAATCTCTACATCATTATTATTACTAGGTTGAGCATCAACATGAACATTATCATTAACATTATCACTAGTTTCATGTTCATCACCAGATTGTGTCTCAGCATCAGAAATAGAAATATCATTGGGATTCTCAAGTGTGTCTACAACAGGTTCACTAGAAGCATGCAAAGTCTTATCATTTTTCTTTTTCTTCTTCTTAGAAGTACTAGGTGCATCAAAATTATTTCTCTGAGAATCTTGCTCAATTCTCTTAGGGTTGCCCTCAGGATACAAAGGTTCCTGAGTCATTTTGCCCGTTAGTTGCTACTCTAACAGCAAAGTCATGTTTATTATTTAATTCATTGAGCAAATCATTTTGAGCTTTAAGGACTTGTTCTGCCTGGGTGTTCACCATAGAAGCATCTTATATCTTATATTTACTAATTGGAGGCACCTTTCAAGCCTCCATGTTAATCCACATCATCAAGATTAATATAACCATTAGATTTTAAATTTAATGGTCAAGATCTATTAGAATGTTTTGCCTTATTAGAAATTACGTACCCAAGGGATCAGATAAACACGTACGGAAAATAGGAGCCATGTAAAAAAAGAGTTCTCACCACGTATATACAATTAAAGATTAATCTCACACATGTGAAAAAAATATTAACCTCACACGTACCAAAAGAGAAGAGTCCCGTGTTAAAAAAAAGTCCTCAACCACCACGTTAGTTCACCTAAGGGATCAATTAACACGTACAAAAAATAGGAGCCACGTAAAAAAAAGAATTCTCACCACGTACATAAAATTAAAGATTAATCTCACGCATGTTAAAAAAAAGATTAAGCTCACACGTACTAAAAGAAAAGAGTCCTCAGCCACAACGTTAGTTCACCCAAGGGATCAATCAACAACACGTACATAAAATAGGAGGCATGCCCAAAAAAGAAATCTCGCCACGTACATACAATTAAACATTAGAAGATCACACATACCAAAAGGAAACAATCCTCAACTCCAATGTTATTGCCCAGAAAAAAAGCATGTGTGTTGTCCTTGCAAACCAAAAAAACACCTCTATGTTTATCCACATCACCAAATCACTATAACCATTAGATTTAAAATTTAATGATCAAGCTCTATTAGAAAGTCATGCATTATTAAAAAAATATTACGTACCCTCAGGGATTAAACTCAGGCAATACAAAGAAATAAACTAACCATTGTTCTTATGAAAATAGTCACATACAAAAATAATCAAGCCAGAAAAGGAGTTCTGACCACGTACATGAAATAAAACCGTGCATAAGATAGACGTGAAATAAAAAAAATAAACACACACGGTCAAACTGAAAATGTGTCCTCAACACCCACGTTAGTGCACAGGAAAAAAGTAACTGCCTTCTCCTTGCAAAAAAGACACAAAACTAAAACATATCCCATTTCCCATATTGAAATAAAAAACACTTGCCAATCCTCCTAGACAAAGAAAAACGGCACGTACAACTAAATTGTCCTCAAGTTTCGCCTGAAAAAAAGTAAGCCTATGCTTGATTTTAAAAAGTGAAATAAATCCCATCGTACATAAAGAAGACCTAGCCATGATAAAATAAATTAGGCATGAACATACAAAGTTCTCTCCATAATCTCTCCCCAATAGCTCTCGATACACCACCACTACCAGTGTCTACTATTTTGATATGTGAAATAACCCTATTGTAAAAAAAATGAGAATAACATAAACTGTCATGTACAAGAAAATGTGAAAATAAACCTGTAAATAAATATCAATTGAGGGAATTATATTATTGATTTTCATGCTAGGCGTTAGCAAGACAAACTCTTGAAGAGGAATATTTCACAAGCGCATCCGTTAAAATTAAATTTGTAGGGCTAAAATAAGTTTGAAAGTACTATGAGATACTACTATCAAATCTGATTCTTGATTGATACATTCTCAACTAAGTATAGCAGTTTACTGAAAGTTAAGCAGGAGCACTGTCTAATGCACTAAGAAAATGTAAATTATGTAAAGAATATCAGTAGCATTGTAGTTTGGGTACAAATAAAACCGATGGAGAGAAATTAATACATGATGAGAAAAGGAATTTGACACTAAAAGGAAAACATATCCACCTAAACAGTAGTAACCGAAATAATCATTAAAAACACCCATCTTCTAACTATTTATTTCATGCAAATATTTGATATAGGCATCATCTTTTGAATGCGTCACTCAATGGAACACACATCCACATTAATAATAGTCATTAGAATTATCTTTGAAACACCATATACCTCCTGTAATATCTTTATATATGCAAACAATTGATAGGTACATCATATTTGAAAAACAAAACTAACCATGCAGCATATACCTCTGATGTTTCAAATTTTATTAAGCGCAGTGTGTGTAGCATATCTTTCTCCAACTTTTTTGAGTTTTGTTATATATGCTATAATGTGGAACGAGTAAGCTGGCAGGATGTGTATCTTGCGATATGGATCAAAGTAATTCATATTTTTTGGTCCCTTAGCATGTGACATAAAATTCAAGAAGAAGTGTATCTTCCTACTAAGAAATGAAGGCTTCATTCAGATCAATGATCGCATTTTGTGGAATATAAATGATAAAACAGATGCACTCTTCTGTATGATGAATCTTACAATACATGTGATTATTATGTGTTGTCATTGTTCGATAACTTACCATTTATCCAGTTGTTTGATATCGAAAACTTAAACGCTTGCACTCTACAGATAAATGTATTTTTACTAATTACTATGTACATCTATTATAGCTAGGTCGTTCAGCTGCACGGGTAGGTGACTAGTGTTTACTAATGAGTTTATGTTCACCCTTCTCTAGCCATATAATCACTCAAGTGTCCAATCATATAAGCATTACTTTCCAATTGTCTACCAACATAAGCATTGGAATTTTCTTGTCTAGCCATAAAGTCATCAAATTCATCCAAGCATTGACTAGCAAACTTAGTAGACGGGATTTCAATTTTATCATATCTATAGAGAGAATTTAACTTTACTACCTGTGTCGGGTTATCAAGACCATGTGTTTCTTTGATAGGTGGTATATTAAGGCCATGTATTTCTTCAACAGGAGGTAAATTCTTAATATCTTCAGCTTAATACCTTTCTCTTTCATAGATTTCTTTGCCTCTTGCATATCTTCAGGACTGAGAAATAGAACACCTCTTTTCTTCGGAGTTGGCTCAGGAAGTGTCCAATTGTTTTCATTAGTCAACATATTATTCAATAGTAATTCAGCTTGATCAACTGTTCTTTCCCTGAAAACACAACCAGCACAACTATCCACATCGCTTAGTCCATTATAAAAGATATCAAGTATTTCATTTTCCTTAAGAGGATGATCAGGCAAAGCATTAAGTTATCGGAGAAGCCTTCCCCAAGCTTGTGGGAGACTCCCTTCTTCAATTTGCACAAAATTATATATTTCCCTTAAAGCAGCTTGTTTCATATGAGCAGGGAAATATTTAGCAGAGAAGTAATAAATCATATCCTGGGGGACTACGCACACAACCAGGATCAAGAGAATTAAACCAATTTTTAGCATCGCACTTTAACGAGAACGGAGATATCTTAAGGATATAGTAGTAGCGAGATTTCTCATCATCAGTGAACAGGGTGGCTATATCATTTAACTTAGTAAGATGTGTCACAACAGTTTCAGATTCATAGCCATAAAAAGGATCAGATTCAACCAAAGTAATTATCTCAGGGTCGACAGAGAAATCATTATCCGTATCAGTAACAAAGATAGGTGAAGTAGCAAAAGCAGGGTCATATTTCATTCTAGCATTCAGAGATTTATGTTTCAGTTTAGCTAATAACTTCTTAAGATCAGATCTATCATTGCAAGCAAGAAAATCTCTAACAGTTTCTTCATCCATAGCATAACCCTCAGGAACAGCAGGCAACTCATATTTAGGGGGAGAACCTTCATCATCACTATCATCAATAATATCAGTTTCAAGAATTTCATTCTCTCTAGCCCCAGCAAGTTGTTCATCAAGATATCCACCTAATGGCATGGTAGTATCAAGCATAGAAGTAGTTTCATCGTAAGTATCATCATTGTTGAGGAAATCGTTAACTGGTAGCTGCTCGGTTGGCTGGAGAGTAGGGGATTAATCGGCTAATCGACAAGTTAATCGGCCATTTAATCAATTAATCAGATGATTTATCGGTTTATAGGCTACTCGGTGACCATGCGAGTAGGGATTAATCGGCAAGTTAACTGGTTAATCGGATGAATTCTTGAACAGGGAGTATCATGCATAGTAGAAGTGGAATCATCAATAACATGCAACATATCAGAATTAATAGCAGAAGTAGGTTTAGGTGTCGCAAGTTTACTCATAACAAAAGGAGAATCAAGTGCAGAGCTAGATGGCAGTTCCTTACCTCCCCTCGTAGTTGAGGGATAAATCTTAGTTGTTTGGTCTTTCAAGTTCCTCATAGTGACCAGGAGATATAAATCCCAAGTGACTCAAAGAATAGAGCTATGCTCCCCGGCAACGGCGCCAGAAAATATTCTTGATAACCTACAAGCACTAGTGCAGAACCGGGCAATAGCACCGGTTCGTAAGGCCCTTTAGTGCCGGTTACATAACCGGCACTAAAGTGTGGTCACTAAAGGCCCCCCCCTTTAGTACCGGTTCAGCACGAACCGGTGCTAAAGGGCAACCACGTGGCACGAGCCAGCTCCGGGGGCCGGGAGCCCTTTAGTACCGGTTGGTAACACCAACCGGTACTAAAATGTTTGGGGGGTTTTTGGTTTTATGATTTCTTTTTCATTTAATTTTGTGTTTTCCATTTTAATTCCTTTTCGTTTCACCCGCAGATATATATAATAACTCATGCATGCTGGCATCATACATCATCATATATAATAACAAGTCCTACTAGCTAATTAATCAAGCATCATCATACAACTTCTACTCGTTATTAATAATAAGTCATACGATCATCATCCTCATAGTCATCGAACCGAACCCTACATAATTGTTCTTAGCACATGATCATCAGATCGGTAGGATCGGACCTAAACACACTTAAGGTAAAATAGCATAAAACAATATAGACCCGACTCTCCATTATGAAGAATGGAGATCATCCTGTCTCCAATTCTTGCGCCTCGCTTCCTTTTGCTTCCAAGAAGCTCCTTACGACTGTCCATACATTTTTACCATCCTTTGATTGTCATGTCTCCACTTGTTTTAGAAATCCGGTATGGACAGTTGAGATTCGTAGGATGACCTAGATATATGTTCAAAACACGAAGGCTGCCGCCATTCTGATACATCAAATGAGGCACACAATCCTCTGGGATTCTCTGTTGAAAAACATAGTAATAACTTCGTAGTTAGCAATGATGTACTAGTTTTAGAAGTATGCAAAAAGTTGCACGGATGTCGTAATAGTAATAAAACTTACCAGGGCATCTCCATGGTAGTTACCGTAGTTCAACACGTGCACTAGTGGCACGTATTGACCATAATGTTGAGGAGTTCGATTGTAGATATTGTAATTCTCAATATCATTACAAAATCCAACCAGATGAGTTTTCTCCTTGTAAGTTAACTCAGAGCCATCGGTGTAGTAAGTTCTATCTACCATCTTCTGCACATTCTTTGATACTTCAAAATAAGCTGTCAATAGAAATAAGTTGTCAAATATTTTGAAATGAACAATATAAGTTCTATTAATAATTAACTATGTTTGAGAAACTCACATAGCGGTAGAACTGGAGGAGTATCAACAAGGACCCAAATGTCCATATTGTCTTGCTCGATTTCAGGATCACCAAGATCCATGGTGACAAGCATACCCTCATCAAAACCATACAATTTGCAAAATGCTTCCCAATTTTTGCAACCAAAATGGGTTACGCTCTCAGCATTATACAACTTTACTTCAAAATCCACATCATGATGGGTCCTTAGGTGAATTTTCTTCGTTTCAAAATTTTCATAGTCTTCAAAATCCATCCTCTCCAAGACATAGTGTCTTGCATGGCATGGGATTAACTATACTCGAATTGTAAAACATGAAAATTACACGTTCAAATAGTTGAAGTCATGCTTAATTATGAAAAAAAACACTTGTAAATGCGTTGCGTGCGCGTTTCAACTTCAAGGTCTCCTCGAGCTTAATGCTGAAGCGCCGACCATCGCCCGGTGAGGCCTGTCGCACTCACCTCGATCGTCGTGGCACCAATCGCACTCCCCCGGGAGACTTTCGTCCTCCGATGATGACATTTCCTATACGTTCATAATTCAAAGACTAAATTAGATCATTATTATTCAACTAATCATATGTATATGCCTTGCATAGTGCTCTCCAATTTGAGCATTCAATAAGAAAAATCAAATCGCAAAATTAAGTAGTATTCAAATTAGGATGCCTTCAATTATAAGAAAAACTACATCATCTCCATGTGTCCGTACATCGAATATTATCATTAATACACGTCGAATACTATATATCATACATATCGCCAGTACAGCTAGAACCAGTTTTACTAATTTTCTTGCTAAAATAAACTACTTCTATAGTAAAATGAACCAGTTTTATTAAATCAACTAGTTCAACTACTAAGCACTTACTATAAATAGAATAATGTAGTACTTACTAAAATAAACAAGTTTCCCTAGTTCGAACTAAGTCCATTAAACACCTTCTAAGTAGTTCAAATCTAATTCATCTAACATTCGACATTAATCTAACATTTATATAAACTCAAAATATATAAAAATTAAATAAACAAAAACTCATTAACCTAGTTATATTAATTATTGAACTAGTTCAAATCTCATATACCTAAATTTTCTTACTAAAAATAAACTAGTTATATTAATTATTGAACTAGTTCAAATCTCTAGTTCGACAATTTTTCTATCTAGCTAGCTAATTCATCTAACATTCGACATTAATCTAACATTCGACATTAATCTAGTTCGTACGTATGTGTGTATGTGTGTGTGTGTATGCGTGTGTGGTATATATATGTGTGTGTGTGTGTGTGTGCGGCCCGGCCCGCCACCGCCAGACGTATGAGCTGGGCGCCGCGTCGGGCGGGGCGCCAGCGTTCGGGCGGCGGCGGGGGACGACGAGGCCTGTGGCGTTGGGCGGACGGCGGCGGCGGCACGCTGGAGGAGAGAGATACGTCTGACGGTGGCGGCAGGGACGACGACGACGACGGGCGCTGTGGCGTTCGAAGCGGCGGCGGGACGACAACGACGACGACGACGGCGGCGACGGCGGCGACGACGGAGCGGGCGCGAGAGAGGTTGACGAAAGAATTGGGGAGATGTAACTGAAATTTTGTAAGTGCTGTATATATAGGGTGAGCCTTTAGTACCGGTTGGAGCCACCAACCGGTACTAAAGGCCAGGCAACCGGTACTAAAGGCCGAGCAAAGAGGCGGAAGAGCAGGCCTTTAGTACGGTTGGTGGCTCCAACCGGTACTAAAGGGTGATCTTTAGTACCGGTTGAGCCACCAACCGGTACTAAAGGCCTCGGGCTGCCACCCCAGAGTTTAGTCCCACCTCGCCAGGCGAAGGGTAGCCGCACTGGTTTATAAACCCAGCAGCGGCTACCTCTTCGAACTCCTCTATATACCAGGCTTGTGGGCCTAAATTCTGCGCGCTGCCCTGTGAGTCTGCTGGGCCTTTAAGGCCTGTAATTGCACTCCTGTGGCTTAGCAGGCCCACAGGGCAGCGCCCCAACTTTGTTTGTAGTTTTTTTTTCTTTTCTGCTATTTTTTCTTCTATTTCTTTCTGTGTAGTTTTTTGTATAGTTTTTTCTTTTCTGTTATACTTATTTTCTTCTATTTATTTGTGAGTAGTTTTTCATCTAGTTTGCCAAAATTCAACATTTTCAGAGTTGATTTTGTAGTGATTTTAAATTTCCCGGTCATTTTGTAAACGATTGAAAAATAGCAAATATAATTTTTCCTTTTCTGCTTTATTTTTCTTCTATTTATTTCTGAGCAGTTTTTCTTTTCTGTTATATTTATTTTCTTCTATTTATTTGTGAGTAGTTTTTCATCTAGTTTGCCAAAATTCAACATTTTCAGAGTTCATTTTGTAGTGATTTTCAATTTCACGGTCATTTTGTAAACGATTGAAAAATAGCAAATATAATTTTTTTCCTTTTCTGCTTTATTTTTTCTTCTATTTATTTCTGAGCAGTTTTTTCTTTTCTGCTATATTTATTTTGTTCTATTTATTTCTGAGTAGTTTTTCATCTAGTTTGCCAAAATTCAACATTTTCAGAGTTCATTTTGTAGTGCAAAACTTGATGGTCAAAGTCTGGAGTTATAACCAAAGTTAAAAAAAAAAGAAATGCCAACGTGCAATTAGTTTTTGCCATAACAGAAGAAGTCCGGAGTTGTAATAAGTTATTAAAAAAAAGGTGCAATGCTCGTTAATTTGCTTCAAGCCTTTCAGAATAGTGTAAACTGCACTGCGCATAGCTCTGTGCAATCTACCATATTCCGCAAGGCTTGAAGCTAAGCAACGTGAGCATTGAGCCTCTTCTTCATCGTCTCTGCACTCAGGGCTTATAAACCGCTCCTAGTCCCTCTCTCTTGGCGAGGTGGGACTAAAAAACAGCTTCCTAAGCAACTGTAGTACTGGTCACCCTTTAGTACCGGTTGGAGCCACCAACCGGCACTAAAGGTGGTGCGCTAAAACAGTTATGGCAAATGAAGGCAGAAATGGTTGAAAGTTGATGGCGTCGCTTTGAATGGTGCATACTGAATGCACAAAAGTCTGGAGTTGTAATAATTTAAAAAATGAAATGCCTTTGTATAACAGATGAGTTTAATTTCGTCCAAACCTGAATACTTGAAAGAGATTGTCCAGTTTGTGAACGAAGTGCATCTAGTTTTGCCGTAACCCTCTCTACTTTTTTGAACAATCTATGTGGGTGAAATGATGATACCATGCCAAGTTTCAACTTTTCAGAGTTCATTTGTAGTGCTTTTCAATTTCCAGGTCATTTAGTTCTCAAAACAAATCATTGAATGCATGAAAAATAGCAAATGAAGGCAGAAATGGTTGAAAGTTGATGGCGTCGCTTTGAATGGTGCATACTGAACATAAAAATATAAGAGCATTTACATCATGATCTTATTTTTCTTTACAGTATAAATTGTCAATATGATCATATAACATCAAAAAAATACTTTGATCATCAATGATCTTTGTGTGTACAATCTGAATTGTCAATATGAGTCATCAACGATTTATAAACCGATGAAGACTCATATTGAGGCCACAAATTCTACACATAGAGTTCAATGAAGACCAAGTGCTTATGATAGTTTGAGAAATAACATATTTAAGGTGGTAAAAGGCTTGTTAGGGGAGCGAGGTAGGACTAATTAAAACATCCTGCCACAACGTCATTAGTACCGGTTCGTGGTACGGACCGGCACTAAATGGTGATGGTGGGGCCATAGACTGACCGCAGGCTGACACAGCCTCTTTAGTACCGGTTCGTGGCATGAACCGGTACTAAAGGTTCGCCACGAACCGGTGCTATTGATCGGCCCCACGAACCGGCACTAATGTATAGATTAGTACCGGCTCAAATTCAAACCGGCACTAATGTGCTTCACGTATGACCCTTTTTCTACTAGTGAAGTATAGGGGATCGCAACAGTTTTTGAGGGTAGAGTATTCAACCCAAATTTATTGATTCGACACAAGGGGAGCCAAAGAATATTCTTGAGTATTAGCAGTTGAGTTGTCAATTCAACCACACCTGGATAACTTAGTATCTGCAGCAAAGTATTTAGTAGCAAAGTAGTATGGAAGTAACGGTAACAACAGCAAAAGTAACAGTAGGAGTTTGGGAGTAATTGTAACCGTGGCCACGGTAAATTAAATAAGCAAAGAGCAATATGTGAAAAGCACGTAGGCATTAGATCAGTGATGGATAATTATGTTGGATGCAATTCATCATGTGATAGTTATAACATAGGGTGACACAGATGTAGGCATGTATTCCGAATATAGTCATACGTGCTTATGGAAAAGAACTTGCATGACATCTTTTGTCCTACCCTCCCGTGGCAGCAGGGTCCTAATGTAAACTAAGGGATATTAAGGCCTCCTTTTGATAAAGTACCGGACCAAAGCATTAACACTTAGTGAATACATGAACTCCTCAAACTACGGTCATCACCGAGAAGTATCCCGATTATTGTCACTTAGGGGTTGTCGGATCATAACACATAATAGGTGACTATAGACTTGCAAGATAGGATCAAGAACTCACATATATTCATGAAAACATAATAGGTTCAGATCTGAAATCATGGCACTCGGGCCCTAGTGACAAGCATTAAGCATCGCAAAGTCATAGCAACATTAATCTCACGCACGGCAAATCTCATCCAACCCATCACCGTCCAGCAAGCCTACGATGGAATTACTCACGTACGACGGTGAGCATCATGAAATTGGTGATGGAGGATGGTTGATGATGACGACGACGTTGAATCCCCCTCTCCGAAGCCCCGGACGGACTCCAGATCAGCCCTCCCGAGAGAGTTTAGGGCTTGGCGGCGGCTCCGTGTCGTAAAATGCGATGAATCTTTCTCCTTGATTTTTTTCTCCCCGAACGTGAATATATGGAGTTGGAGTTGAGGTCGGTGGAGGTCCAGGGGGCCCATGAATTAAGAAGGAAATCCCTTCCCTCTTGCCCGACTCTGGGCAAAAAGGCCCCCGGCCGGCCCTCTCGCGCCCTCCTTCTAGCAGCGCCATAACAGGAACATTTTGGCTTAGGATCTTGCTGCATCTCAACACTCTTCAGTCTCTTGAGCACTCTTCAGTCTGTTGAGGTTGTTGTTGGCAAGGGTAAGCAGTGAATCATATTTACCATCTCCGGGTCACAATTTAGGACGTTTTCAATATTGACAGTTCTTTATTTGGAACTTTGACTATCAGTTCCTATGAAAAATATGTTGCTTCAAATTGAACCAAATATTGATTATAAACATATATTTCAAGATAATCTAGTAGTATTAATGTGTTGTAGTTGTTGGTATTTGTTATATATTGATAGTTGTGATCAACCTTTAAATTCAGGTCCTTCATTTGGATCTTGTTGCTGCTGCTTTGGTTAGGCAGTAATTTAGAATCTCTATAGCAATAGGCTTGCATGTCACGCTAATCAAGTATGAATCAAAGAGTTAGTTCATATTGTGTCTGCAAAGGCTAGCTTGCCTAGTTAGGGACCGTATCTTATGTATATCAGTGCTTTTAATCCTCTCCCATCGTGGTCGATCCTTGCGGCTTGCCTTTGCATATTTGCACTGTTTTGTCTGTATTAGTTGTCTTTGCCATTGCATACTCATGGTTTTCATGTGCCATTGGCTGTTACAGGTCGCACTTGGAGTTGTTTATTTACTTTACTAAGTAATATTCCTTCCATGAGATGAGGTTTGCCGTGTGGTGACTCATTCCAGAGAAGCTTTTTGTAGTAGAATGAGATCTTGTTTGTTTGGGTTGATCACATGTTACAGGTCGCATGTTGTTTGTTTGGGTTTGATACTCATTCCAGAGAAGCTTTTTGTAGTAGAATGAGATCTTGTTTTAGTTATTCATTCGGTGTCAGCAGAAACATTTTTGCTTTTAAGATAACCATCACGATTTGATATGTGTAATCTGACCAGCTACTCCTTTGCAATTCTTTGTAGTGGCTCGAGTACAAACTGAGAACTGCAGCTCCCGTTGGCGCGACCTGGTGGTTGATGTCGCGGCCTCCAACATAAATAATTAAGGTCCTGCTGTTCGATCATGTTGTTGTTGCTTTTGTCAGGCAACAATTTCTATTACTTTGTGTGAGACTATTCTAGGAGTAATCGGCCCTCCTAGCTAGCTTGCCTAGTTAGTGCCTCGCATGTTAGGTGTATTAGCGCTTTTAATCCTCCGTCGATGTATCTTCCATTGTGGTTGATTTTTGCGGCTTGCCTTCTTTGCATAATTGCACTGTTTCATGTGTGTATTAGTTGTTCGCCTTTGCAAACTTGTGGTTTTCATGTGCCATTGGCTGTTACAAGTTGCATCTTGATGCATATGCGAGTTGTTTATTTGCTTTACTGTCCGACATTCTTTTCATGAACTTGGCTATTAAATATCATTCTAACTTGACAGCCATTTCATATCCATGAAAAGGTTTCTCCTTTTGCCTTTACATGAGGTCGGTTGCTGGTGTTTTGTTGTTAGAGAAACCTGGCTCGGTTTTGGTTTGGATATTATTACAAGGGACAAGGGAGCATACCTAAAGAAAATAAAAACCTAACTCGGTTGTTTATTTAGATTTGATACTCGTTTAGGATCTTGGCATGCCGCTGGCCAGGATGTAGATCTTGATATGAAAGGGTTGATTTCCTTAGACGTGTAGACTTAACCATATAGATAAATTGGACTGACAACTTAATCTTTCTGTAAGTTACTTGCATGAGTATTTGCGAAGAATTCCTGAGAAGTTCAATTTTTTAGTAGAATTGATTAGATCATGGTTGTGCTACTTGATCTCTTTACCAAGAGTTAATGATGTGCTTTTGTGTTGCTGGATAGACGAGGAGAACGGAAAAGCAAGGACAGTGTCATGCTTGATATATTCCCTTGTGTTGCGTTGTGAGTAATAAGATCGTTTTACATGTACAAGTAATTTGTGGTGCTTGACTTGGTTTACATGTCTCCTTTATAAATTCTGGGATTTCTGATGCAGCAGAATCACAACTAGATATTGGTTAGGTTTGCAAGCATCTCCGTGGAAATCATGGGCAAACATAATTAGAAAAGCTTGGAGATAGAGAAATAATGGAACGCCTTCCTTCTCATCCTTGGACTGGGAGGTCATGTGCGGCAGACTGCTAGGAAGATAAAGAAATTTCCGTTTAGCAGCAAGGTGAGCTGTACCCCTGTACATACCTCGCTATGTTCCTAAACCAGATTCCTTGTATAGAAAAGAGGACTCGTTGGAGATAAGACGACGTACGCCTGCTCATCCATCTAGCATCGACCGAGCATATTATGTTAGCCCCAACAAAACTTCGCTAGGGTTTTGCCTCCGCCGCAAGAAGACGACACCACGCCGTGAGCCGGCCTTTTGATACTGCAGGCAGCCATGGTAGACCGCGGCGAGAACACCGCGCCACCGCTTGCGATGACGACGACGGTGCATGACGTCCCCGACGACCCGCTTGAACTGATCTTCCTGCGCCTCACCACGACCCTCCACCTCGTCCGTGCCGCGTGCGCGTGCAAGCGCTGGCACCGCGTGATCGCCGGCGGCGGGTTCCTCGCCCGCTTCCGTTCGCTCCACAAACGCCGCGTGCCACTACCACGTCGACGAGCGCAAGCACGGGTCGCGCCCCCCTGGCTGCAACCCCATCTTACCTCTCGACATCGGCGGACACCGCCGGCATGTGGCCCCAGCACTTCTCGCTCTGCTTTCTCCCGGACAGCCGTGGCGGCCGCGGCTGGGACCTCGCAGACAGCAGGGACGGCGCGCTCCTCCTCACCAGATGCGCCGGCTTCGGCGAGTCCAACTACTGGCCCTGCCTGGTGGTCTGCGATCCCACTGTTGAGTATAATGTTTATTAGAAAAGACGAGATAGACTAAGATTTATTCTTGCTTATCTTATACTTCAAGTAAATGATCTTTCTCCTTTCTAACATGGTATGAGTCGCAAGTCGATCCTAAACCCTAGCCGCCGCCGCTTCGCACCAGCGCGCGCCGGGCGCGGTCGGCCTCCATGACCGCCGCCGGGGGCCGCGCCGCCCGTACCTAGGGTTCGTCCGCCGGCCGTGTTGGCCGGCTGCCCTAGAGAGTCTTTTTTCCCCGATCCTTTGATCCGGGTTTTCTCTCTCTCGCCGGTCGCTTTGATCGGCATCTACTTTTGTGTTTTCCGGTCTATGTGATTCGGTTTGCATCGCCCACCGCCGCCGTCGACCCCGTGCGCCTCTACTCCAACACCGGCGCGATTGGCCGGTTTCTTCACCGACCCGGCGGCCTCGCGCGTTGTCCGCTCGTCTGCCCGTCGGTCGCCTGACGCGGCGGCCTCGTCGTCGGCTCGCGGTCACCCGACCCAGCGGCCTCGCGTCATGCGGCGGCCCTTCACCGCCGCCGTTCGCGCGACGACCCGCCCGTCGATCTACCCCGGCCGTCACCGCCCTGCTCCGACCGGGACTCCTGCATCACCCCGACCCGGCGGCCTCGCGCCATGCGGCGGCCGATTATAGCCGCCCTGCCGCCCGCCGCCGCCGGCTTCATCTCGGACTGCGCCGCCACCACGCCACCACCGAGCGGCGTCCCCGACCTCGCGCGCGATCAGCTTGATCACCCGCTCGCCGCCACGATCCGCCTCATCTACGCCGCGCGATCGACCTGGCCCGTCGGTTATGCACACCTCCGCAGGTCCCGTGAAGATCGTCCTCGAGCTCAGCGCGCCTCTCCACCGATTGAGAATCGGGCTGCCGCAGCACCGCCCCGTCGGGCCGCAGAACCGCCGCCCCGTGGTTCTTCTCCCGGCTGCACCGACCCGCGTCACCACTGCGTCGCCCCTTCGGGCCGTAGTGCCGCGGCCCGCGGTCCGACGCCGCCCCGAGGGCGTCCGCTCTAGGCCGTCCGTGGCTGCATCGACCCTCGCACCGCCGCTGCGCCGCCCGTCGGGCCGTAGCGGCGTGGCACGCGATCCACGCAGCCGCCCCGAGGCCGCCCTCGCGGTTGCACCGACTTCGCGAACCGCCGTTCGTCGCCCGCCGGGCGCAGCGCCGCGCCCGCGGTCCCCGCCGCCGCCCCGAGGTCTTCCCATCGTCGCCCCGACCCGCCTGCCGCCGCTGCGTCGCCATTTGGGCCGTAGCGCCGTGGCCCGCAGTCCACTCCGCCGTCACCGCGCGTCGTCCTCCCATGGTATGTGTCGCGCCGTCTCCCTTGGGGCGGGAACACCACCCTCCGCGCCGGTCTTCGTCACGCTGTCAGGGTTCTTCGTCTACTTCGAGCACCGCCGCCGCACTCCTAACCTAGCCGCCGCCGCCCGTCCACCCTCTTCGTCTTCATCCAAGCGCCAGCCCGTCGCCAGCGTCGCCGTCATCTACCCCGACCACTTCGTCTACTCCGACCACCGTTGGTGACATCGGCCCCGCGCCGATGGACGCCGCAATCGTCGTGGAGTTCTTCTCTGCTGGCCCCTCTGACTTCTCCGACATGACGTACAGCTCATGCAGGTCCCTCGTCTACGCATGCCCGATGCTGGCAACACCGATGCGTGCCTTCGTCCACGACGTGTCCCCGGGCCTGGCAAGCCTGGTGCGGCACTTCGTCAACTTCGTCTTCGTCCGTCTACGCATGCCCGATGCTGGCAACACCGATGCGTGCCTTCGTCCACGATGTGTCCCCGGGCTTGGCAAACCCGCCGCGACGCGTCGTCAACAACATCATCTTCCTGGCGCACCACTACTTCGACACCACTGCGCCCATGACTAACTCGGCGCCACCTTGCGCCTGCGGCTCCACGGCGACTTCCTCGACACCGGCCACCCTGACTCGACATCGACCACGGCATTCTTCGCACGGCTACCTCGACCACGGCTCCACCACCCACGCTCTCGGCTACCTCGACAACGGCACAAAGGGCTACCGCCTGCTTGAGCAACCTCGTCGGTTTTCACTCGAGCCACGACTCCGCGATGCGTCGACCGTTCCGACTGTGGGGGGGTGTCCGTCGGCTTGCCTTCGGATTCTTCTCCAGTCTCACCGTCTGCGTCACTACCGTTGTGACTGCGGGGGGATGTTGAGTATAATGTTTATTAGGAAAGACGAGATAGACTAGGATTTGTTCTGTCTTGTCTTGTACTCCAAGTAAATGATTATACTCATATATATATGCCCACCAGGCTCAAGCAATACATCATTCCACCAATCCTCTCTCTCCCTTCTAACACCCACCACGCGGCGCTGCAGCAGGGTGATTAGCTACCCCTCGTTCCTCCGCAACTGGTGCTGCCTCGTTGCCTTCCTGCTCGACGGCGAGGGCATTGGCCCGTCCAACTTCAGCATAATCGTCACGGCGTGCGACCAGGGCACGGTCACCACCAACGTGTTCACCTCCGCCGACGACGACTGGCTGATCGGCGGGATCCCCTACGCGGCGGCATGGGGCGGCTTCTTCTTCCTTGCGGGTAACATCCAGAACGCCGTCTATTGGACTGGCATGGACAGCGACACCGGGCGCTCGGAGGTCCTCGTCCTCGACAAGCGCACCCAGGAGTTCTCGTCCTCCCTGTTCCCGGAGCAGCTGCCGTACCAGTGCGACCCCCAGCTGATGGCCGTGCGCTGTGGCGACGGCGCGGTGCGGATCGCGCTGCTGTAGCTGTACGACCTTAGGACTTTCGACCGGCGGAACAACTATGGTCGTGATGAGTGGGCAGAGGAGAGGAGGATCCCGCTGCAGCCATCGATCTGGGCGCTCCAAGGTGCCAGCAAACTGCCCCTTCCGAGAAAGATCCTTGCCGTGGTGGAGGGGTTAATCGTGCTGGGGACGGCGGGAGGCTCTGGCATCATCAGATCATCTCCGTCGATCTCTCCACCATGAAGTTCAGGCGCATGAGCGACAGCTACAAGTACTCCAGCGGGACGGCGTACGAGGTACGAGTACCAGCTGTCATGGCCTCCCACTCCCACCATCCGAGCTTGCCTAGCCTGAACAATCATGGCTGACAGAGTGCACACACACCGAATTTAATTTGTGAACAGTAATGATGGAAATTCAACCTTCACAAATTACAGCACTATTTTGCATAAATGTCTGAGATCAAAGGTTGAAAAATGAACATTCAGTAGCTACATTCTCATGCCATGTGGCAACTAGCATATGTCAAGGATCGACGGAACTTGAGTGTCGAACCCCTGGGAAGCCATGAACATGAGCCTCCGCGAGATCTTCCTGTACTCTTCCTGCTCCCGCTTCTCCAAGAGGTAGGAGATGATGCCTTGCACCTCCGACTTGATGTGCGTGTAGAGAACCGTCGCGGCCTGACGGTTGGTGAGGACGTCCTGCCACCCCTTCATTGGGATCGGCTTCCCGAACCGGCAGTAGAACCGGACTGGGATCTTCATGCGCACACCCAGGAATATCACGTCGTGCTTGGCATCCCTGCGGCAGCCAGAAAACAGATAGGTTATTCCTAGTTATGAACTGAACCTGAAAGAGGAGTTAGTAGCAGCAGGCATACCGTACATGAGATTCAGATGCTTACTGTAGGCCCGCATTATCTCCTTGCCAAAGGGCGCGCTCCTAATACCATCGAATGTGAGCAGCCGTGATTTTTGGAATAAATTAGCTTAGGGTTACATTATGAATTTCTAGCGGTTTCAGGATTAATAAACTTTGGCTATGGATCCAAGTTTGAACCGAAGAAGGTTCACTTGAAAATTAAGAAAGGGATGACTTAATCCGGTAATGGCTTACATTCACGATGTCATCCTCTCTGAGGACTCCAAATGGCACGATTGTGGCGTTGCCCTGTGCCGCCATCCTAACAAATTTAGTTTGTTCTGGGCAGAAAAACCTGTGCTCTTCACCCTACAATCCACAAGTTTAAATGTTAGTAAGTTCACAACAGTAGCATTTACTCTGACAAAATTCCAGAGTATAATAAATCCAACCAATGAAATCAACAAATATTTATTCTGCAAGTACCTTGCAGTGAAGTGCCTCCCTGTAACCACCCGGATAGAGGAGCACGAGCTCCCCGGCTGCTAGCAACTCGTATATGTACTTGTAGGTCATGGGCATGCCTCCCCAAAGGTAGAGGAAGTCGACGAAGTCATGTCCCTCCGACCACGTCTTCGTCTTCTTCGGGAACAGCAGCAGGTGCGTGATGCCACGGACCACGACCTTCTTATGAGCATGAACTCCACCGCAAGAGAGATGAGCTCGATCCCCAGCAGCACCGCCCCATCCTCGCGCACCCCGGCGAGTCCCCACACCATCGTGCCATCCTCCATGGTCGAGAACATCACTGGGCACGTTCTGAACAATAGGTCGCTGCAATGCACCAATGCATAAATGTGACATGCAATCGATGTGTTCAGGATTCAGTGCATACGGTTTAAGGATTTGCTGGGTGGTGATTTTGATTACGTGCTAGCTTTCTCGACTTCCTTTAACTCGGTTGTGGATGGCGGGATGTAGTCGAAAATCCGATGATAGCGCCTCGAATGGCGGTAGACCAGCACACTTGATGATGGATGAGACATGGACACCATGCTCCTGAAATTTGGAATGGACATCATCGGCATTGTCCCTTCGAGGTATATGACTTGTTCCTTCCAGTGCAAAAGATATACAACAATCTGATAAAGTCCGCTAAAACTCACCAGCAGTAAGCTGTGCCCATGCTTCTCAAAGAAGAAGACTTTGGATTTAGGTAACTTGTTCTGCAGCCTCTAGGCTTCAGATTTTCTCGGAAGTAAGTTGTCAGCGCAGCTGAGTGCAAGCATACAAAAGAACTTCCGTCATGATAAAAAATGCGACAAAAAGTACACATTCAGATAAGAAACCTTGATAAACCATACAGTGGAATTTACCATGTGACAAAATTCTGCAAAGCTAACAATGAAATTGGAAGTACAGAACTGAGCTTAGGGCCACAAATCTGGCTAGCAGTAGCACCTCAGCTGTGTTGCTTTATAACGCTAGATCAGTCCACCAGGAGGTATAACGCACCAAAGCTAGCTAGCAAGCAAGCTAACAGCTCGATGGATTATGCATGCACGTAATCGTACATGAACCTGGGATTTCAACTAGCACTAGGATCGATTGATCTCTCACGGAACGTAGCGACTTGGCTCTTTACGGAACACACGCGAAGGCATGAATCGATGTGATGGCCACAGGCTCGTGTCGAGCCCGTTGAATACTTTGTAGCCTATTAGCTAACAGAATCGGTGTAGTACCGCTAATCATACTCGGGTATACGTATGAACTCTCTAGTACTACACGGACACGGATACAACATCCAGATACATACTACATGTCGTGCTTACCTAATATTCACCCCCTAAGCATGACATGGTCATCACTACCAACCTGGGTCCCAAATGCGACTACTGCTACTCGTAGTCTTTATCTTTGGCATTGCTTTTGCCGTTTCTCGCAGCATTTCAAGGACCCTCTTTGTTGTCGTCGGCTCGTCCATAGCTTGACGCCAGCGTTACTTTTTGGTCGTGTCTTCAACTTTCACCTGTTCTTCGGTGCTTGATAGACTGTCTTTCAGATCCTTGAGGGAATATTCTTTGGCTCCGAGCGAGACCAAACTTTGAGCTAACTTTGAGTCCCAAGCTCGTGGCGCTTGCTTCAGCCTATAAAGTGCCTTCTTGAGCTTGTAAACTTTCCCTTCTTCGTCTTTCTTCTCGTAGCCGAGGGGTTGTTCCAGGTACACTTCTTCTATGAGATCGCCGTTGAGGAAAGCGGATTTAACATCCATATGATGAACTTTCCAATCCTCTTGTGCTGCCAAAGCTAGGAGCACGCTCACCATCTCGAGTCGAGCAACCGGTGCAAACACCTCCTCATAGTCAACTCCTTGACGTTGTACGTAGCCCTTTGCGACGAGTCTTGCCTTGTGCTTCACAATGGCACCCTTCGTGTCCTTCTTCAACTTGTAAACCCACTTCAAACCTATGGCCTTTTGGTTCGGAGGTCGGGTTACCAAAGTCCACGTGCCATTGCTCTCGATCGCCTTCATCTCCTCATCCATGGCGTGCGTCCAACTTGAACTTTTGCTCGCCTCTACGAAGTTCGCTGTTCCTCAATTCCGAGTAAACACAAATCGGAGTACTCGAGTGTAACTGGCTTTGCATACTTGTAGACTTTCTTGAGGGGCTTGTAGCGACGAGGCCCGGAAGAATCCGTCGTGGCTTGCGAAGGGGGCGACACAAATTGTGTCGGCGTCGATGCACTTGAGGAAGACGGTTGAGTCTCGGGCGTGGTAGATGCCGGGTCGTTGGCATCCTCGTCGTCGGCGTAGTCGTCGTGATCGTGACCATCATCTTGATTGTCATCATCACTATGCGCCTCGAGATCTCTGCCTGTGTCATGCGTGTCGTTGTCGCTATCACCTTGCGACCCATGCACTTCGTCGTCGGTGTCGAATCCATGATGATCACTTCCATTGTGGTCACCTTGGTTGGGTGTCTTGCCAACCAGCTGGACATCCTCCCTTGCATCATCATCAGTTGGAAATTCAACTGTGAATATGTTACCGTTTGGAGCATCGTCGGCTGCTGCGCTCCAATTCCATGCTTGGTTTTCTTCAAACACAACGTCGCGTGAAATCCGTAGATGCTTGGTTCGTGGATCGTAGAAGCGGTATGCCTTGGTGCCGGAACTCCTCTCGTATCCGATGAACGCCATCTTGGTGCTATGATCGGAAAGCTTTGAGAGATGCGGCTCCGCCGTCTTCACATGCGCCACGCACCCGAACGTCCGTAGATGAGACACATTCGACTTTCGTCCGTAAATTGCTTGATAAGGAGTCTTGCCGATCACCGCCTTCGTTGGAGCCCGATTGAGAAGATAGACCACCGTTGAGAAAGCTTCTCCCCAAAACTCCCCGGCAGGTTCTTGCTCTTGAGTAAACTTCTCGCTATGTGAACGACGGTTCGATTGCGCCTTTCAACAACCCCGTTCTGCTGCGGCGTATAAGGTGCCGTGAGGAACCTCTTTATGCCAATCTTCTCGCAGTAGTCATTGAACTCGTTTGATGTAAACTCTCCGTCGTGATCTATCCGTAGAGCGCGAACCTTCAGCTTGTGTTCCATCTCCGTTGCAGCCTTCAGCTTCTTGAACGCTTCAAACGCCTCATCTTTAGATCGTAGGAGAACGACCCACATGTATCTCGAGTAGTCATCTATCACAAGGAAGAAGTACTTCTTTCCACCGTGAGTTGCTGGGGTGATAGGGCCACATAGATCACCATGGAGCAGCTCGAGTTGCTGGGGTGAACGGCCTGCGGTGCTGTTTTCCAACCAAGCACCTGTCACATACTCGATCAACATGGTCGATAAACAGCATCCCAGATACCATCTCCATCTTCGACATCTTCTTCAAGGCGTAGAAGTTAACATGTCCAAATCTAGCATGCCATAACCACGAATCATCATCACTCTTGGCGAGCCAACACTCCGGTTGAGATTGATCAAGGTTGAGGATATAGAGCCTGTTCCGCGTGCGATTCACACGCGCTAGCACGTTTCGGAGGTTGTCGAAGATCGTTATCACTCCGTTCTTGATATCCACCTTGCATCCATTCTCGTCAAGTCTCCCGATAGAGATGATGTTGTTGCGAAGCCGTGGGATGTAGTACACTCCGGTGAGTATGCGATGTTCTCCTGTGAGACCCTCGAAGATGACAGAACCTTGCCCGCAAATCTCCCCATTTGAACCATCACCGAACTTGACCAAGCTTTGAACATCATATTCTAGCTCGAGGAACTTCTCCTTGCACCCCGTCATGTGGTTACTGGAACCCGTGTCTAGATACCACGACACGTTCTGGCTTCCGGATAACTTTGGAGTTACTTTTTTCTCATGAAGTAGCACCTTCCAGTTTGGTTTCACAACCGCTGTTTGGACGAGATCACAGACTTTGGCCATCAGAAGACCTGGACGTTCGTCTTCTTGCTTCGCCAAATTTGCCTTGATCTCCCTCTTGTTAGACTCCGGACAATCCTTTGCAAAGTGACCCATCTCGTTGCAGTTATAGCACTTGACCTCGGACATATCCAAGTTACGTGGCTTCCGCTCTTTAGATCGGTCCGCCTTACCACGACCTTGTGGCTTGCCTTTTCCTTTGCCTTCTTCGGTTTGTCCGCCGCGCTTCGCGTTGCTTGAGCCTTCGCCAACGTTGCGCCTTCCTTTGCTACTTGGGGACTCCCAATCTGCGCGCGAGTACATGAGTTGGTCACCACCTCCTCCTTTGCCTTTCCGACAGCCACAAGCATTCTCTTCCCATGTCCGCAAGCGTCCGATCGCCTCCTTTATGGTCATGTCGTCGATGTCGTAAAGCTGCTCGAGCGTGCCAATGATGTACGTGAATTTATCAGTCACCGAACTGAAAAACTTCTCCACAATCTCGGTCTCCTCGAGCTTTGCACCAAGCACGCGGAGCTCTCCCACCAATGTAGTCAGACGCATGGCATGGTCGTTCACCGATTCAGTTTCCTCCATCTGCAACTTGTGAAATTGGCGCTTCAGCACTTGTGCCCGAGCCTTGGTGACGCGACCTTCTCCGATCCTCATCTCTTTGAGTGCGTTCCACGCCTCTCTTGCTGTCTCGAACTCCGCCAATGTCATCAGCACGGAATCCGGCACAGACTGGGCTATGGCGGCCATGGCACCTTCGTCGCACTCCTTGTCGACGTCGTCGTCCGTGATGGCCTCCCACACTCGAAGGGTTCGGAGAATGATCTTCATCTTCACCGTCCACAGGCCGTAGTTGGCGTCGGTGAGCATCGGATACTGGATGGGGATGTTGCGATGCGCCTGTATGTTGGCGCCACCCGTTCCGCCACCACTTTTTGCTGACTTGCCGCCCTTCTTCACCTTGTCGCCGTTCTTGTTCGCCTTGAAACCGCTGTTGCCGGACTTGACCGACTCAGCGTCGCTGTCCGTCATCGTAGATCGTAGATCGTCGATGCTTAGATACCAATTGTTGGCTTTTGATCTCTATATCAGATCACCCAAGATCAACAATGTACACGTACGTGCTACGCTAGCCTCAAGAAGCAGGCAAGCACACAACTTAATTGATTCCGGCCGTATGCGTAGCTTGCTGTGAACCTTGTACGTGCACCTGGCTTGATCGATCCTACTTAGCTGAACGTAGCGACGGAACAGACGGGGAACTCAAAATCAGTATGATGGCCAAAGGCTCGTATCGAGCTTTGTATTACTTCTTTCTTGCTTGGCTTAAAGATTACAAGGAGGTACCCACGTATATATACTAAGCTAGCTACCCTATAGCTAACCTAGTCGGTTTCATGTTGGAGCACTAATCGGACCAGTATACGAGTACTACTCGGACACCAGCACACACGACGTGTTTAGCTCTAACAAGCTGTAACTTTTTGTAAACGGCAATTAGAAATTGCGCAGCCTGTTTCATCAGTTTTATCTTCCATTTTAGTGTGTCTTCTGGTAGTTTGTCTAGTATATTATGCAATTAAAGGCACGCATATTTTCCTTATAAGATGCACATATTCTGAAAACACCTTAATCTACAGAGCAAGAGAAACATGACAAAAAAAATAATAGTAGGCAACGGAATTTATTTTCAGACTATTTTCTTCCTTAATTTGTATTGTTGTGGAGAATAACCTCTGGTCTCTGCATTGATTGATGCACACAACTATTTATTAACTTATTTTCTCCATTAAGTATTTTCTTGATAAATTAGATACATAGAAACAGTATGCCATGAAGTCGATGGTACAAACCATGTGCTTCAGGGAAGATGACATGTTATCTGTCAATCTGATGAGTGCTTCTAAAGGATGCTCGTTGTCAGCCTCGTTGTCTGGCGTACAGACCCCCCCCCCTCCGTCCTTGGCTTGGCCCATTTATTTATTTTTATTTTTTAACCTTCAAACAATATGTGCACGAAGTAGGATTCGAACTATGGACATCTCGGATTACTTCCACCTGCTATAACTTCGAACCGCGAATTCTTCCTCAATTTTGAGATTGATTGGTAGTGACGAAAATTGTAAATAATAGAAGCATTCAAATTAGGAAAAACTATATGCTAAGGGGACCCGTCTGGCCTACTCATGCACGCTCCTCTCAACTCGTGTTGTTTTTACTATGGCTAAATGACCACAACTTCTTGCAAACAAACTGGCATGGATATATGAGCCATTCAAGCCAGGCCTGGACAACTTCCGACACGGTTTGCACATTGCGACACATCTGACCATGTATCGACCCTTTTTCGGCGAGAAAACTCCAGAAAATGCAAAACTTGTCAAAATCCAAACAACTTGGCATAATGCCTTGAATTGGTCATAAAAGCTGGTGAAAAAATTGTGGGTCCATTTATTGAGAATCATCATCATCTCAGACAGAGCCTTCTAGCACCCGAATACCCTCAAACATTGTCTATTTTTATACATCCTTGAAATGACCCCAACTTCTAAAAGCAGGTGGGCAAGCCCATGGTAGGTATTCATGCTTGCTTTGAACTACTTTCGACAATGTATGCAAGTTACGACATGTCCGGACATTTATCAACCTTTTTACCAAGAAAACACCAGAAAATACCAAAAACTAGTCAAAAACCCAAACAACTTGGAATGGTGCCTTGAATTGGTCATATGATACGTCCATTTTGCATCAATGCTTTTATATTGATATTTATTGCATTATGGGCGGTTATTACACATTATGTCACAATACTTATGGCTATTCTCTCTTATTTTACATGGTTTACAAGAAGAGGGAGAATGCCGGCAGCTGGGATTCTGGGCTGGAAAAGGAGCAAATATTGGAGACCTATTCTGCACAGCTCCAAAAGTCCTGAAACTCCACTGTTAGAACGGAGAGAGAGCATTGGTGGAATTGTTTGTTGTATTGCTTGATCCTCATGGGCATATATATAGAAGTACAATGATCAACTTGAAGTACAAGACAAGGCAGGACCGAATCCTAGTCTATCTCATCCTTCCTAATAAGAAATATACTCAACATCCCCCCGCAGTCACAATGGTAGCGACGCAGATGGTGAGACTGGAGAAGAATCCGAAGGCAAGCTGACGGACACCCCCCACAGTCGTAATGGTCGATGCATCACGGAGTCGTGGCTGGAGTGAAAACCGACGAGGTTGCTCAAGCAGGCGGTAGCCCTTTGTGCTGTTTGTCGATGTAGCCGAGAGCGTGGGTGGTGGAGCCGTGGTTGAGGTAGCCGTGCGTACATTGCTGTGGTTGATGTCGAGTCGGGGTAGCTGGTGTTGAGGAAGTCGTCGTGGAGCCGCGAGCGCAAGGAGGCGCCGAGTTAGTCATGGGCGCAGTGGTGTCGAAGTAGTGGTGCGCTAGGAACTAGATGATGTTGACGACGCGTCGCGCCGGGGTTGCCAACCCCGGGGACACATCATAGACGAAGGCACGTGTCAATGTTGCCAGCACCGGGCATGCGTAGACGGGCGAAGAAGAAGTTGACGAAGCGCCGCACCAGGCTTGCCAGGCCCAGGGACACGTCATGGACGAAGGAACGCGGCGGTGTTGCCAGCACCGGGCATGCGTAGACTGGGACCTGCACCAGCTGTACGCCATGTCGAAGAAGTCAGAGAGGCCAGCAGAGAAGGACTCAACGACGGTTGCGGCGCCAATCGGCGCGGGGCCAATGTCGCCCGCGGTTGTCGGAGTAGATGAAGCGGTCTAGGTAGATGACGGTGATGCTGGCAGCGGGCAGGTGCTGGACGAAGACGAAGGGGGTGGACGGGAGGCTATGGCGGCTACGGGGGTAGCGGCGGCGGCTAGGTTAGGAGCGCGGCGCTGATGCTCGAAGTAGGCGAAGAACCCTGACAGTGTGACGAAGACCGGCGCGGACGGTGGCGTTCCCGCACCAAGGGAGACGGCGCGACTCATACCACAGGAAGTCGATGCGCGGGGACGGCGAAGTGGACCACGGGCTGCGGCACTACGGCCCGAAGGGGCGACAAAGCGGCGGCGGGCAGGTCGGGGCGACGGCAGGAAGCACTACAAAAAAAATAGACTTCCGTGATGATACGTGTTTGTCACAGTAGGTCGCATTTTTTTTCATGCATGTACATCCATGACGATTTTATGACGGAATAAAGATAGTCATACCTATGCTGTCGTAGAAGTGTTCCATGACATTACCAAAATTATCATCACGGAAGTGTCCACTTCCATGACGATAAATCGCGCGCCACAGAAGTGCTTTCGTCATACCTGTGCTGTCGTAGAAGTGTTCCATGACATTACCTGTGCTGTCGTAGAAGTGTTCCATGACATTACCTGTGCTGTCGTAGAAGTGTTTCATCACATTACCAAAATTATCATCACGGAACCTGTGCTGTCATAGAAGTGTTCCATGACATCAAAATTATCATCACGGAAGTGTCCACTTCCATGACGATAAATCACGCGTCACAGAAGTGCTTTCGTCAAGGGTGACCGACACGTGGCATCCACCGTAACGGAACGCCGTTAAGCTATCGGGTCCGGTTTTGGATCCGATAACCCGTTAACAGCCCTGACCAATGGGGATTTTCCACATGTAAAATCATCATAGGCTGGAGGAACACGTGTCGGCTCACCGTTGGGACAGATGTCATCCACTCATTGGACCGAAGGCACCTATGATACGTCGACACGTGGCACGACCCAACAGAGGCCCATTCTGTGAAAAGGCTGGCCCGTTTGACTTGGTCAAAGGTGGCAGGCCGCCCCTGAAGCTCTGTTAACGGCCTATTCGCATATAGCCCATTTACAGCCCGCTAACACAGGGCCCGTTACGACCTCTCCGAATTAGGCCCAGTAGCGTCATCTGGGCCGTCCAATAGGATTCCAGCCTGTTTTAACTTCCGGACCATGTGTGGCCCATGACTTCTTTCGGCCCATATGAGGCCCTTTTTAATTCTTGGCCCATTAACGGCCCGGGGTGAAACTGACCCATAATGAACAGTGTATCACTTTATACCCATTAACGACCCGTTATTCCATTGGGTTGTTTCTAGCCCAAGTTATCTTTTGGCCTTCTCAGGGCCCATTGATTCTTGGGCTCATTTGCAAAGATTCGATTATATCTGACCCGTTCATCGCTATTTTTCGCTTAGGGCCAAATTCAGCATGTCGTTACAGTCGGCTTATTAATACGTTGGGCCGTTTTCATGTCAAAAAAATTCCGTTGGGCTGTTTTCATAGAGTTATCAAATACGGCCGGCCCGTTATGGTCCACGAATAGTACGACCCATGATTGGCGAAATGATGATACGCCCCGTGGAAGGCCCATGGATCCTACGGCCCGTATGAGGCCCATGGATCGTACGTCCCGTAGAAGGCCCATGGATCGTACGGCGCGTAGAAGGCCCATGGACCCTACGGCCCGTAGAAGACCCATGAATCCTAAGGCCCGTATAGAAGGCCAATGGATCCTACGGCCCGTATAAAAGGCCAATGGATCCTACGGCCGGAAGAAGGCCCATGGATCATACGGCCTGCAGGAGGTCCATGGTTACAACACTCCGTGTGTTTCCATGATTATTTTGGCCTAGTTACCAAAAATAGGCTATTGTGGCCACTAGAAAAACACAGAAAAAGAACTGCAGTTACTACAAGCAAACAACTAAACAAGACAATAAGGAAATAAATAAGCTAGCAATTAACTCTAGCCTATTACCGCTATTACACATATTACATCCACTGAGCATCAAAGTTCGCCACCAGTGTAAATATAGGGAACAAAGCAGCATATTACATACAGTGGCCGTCAAAATTGGCCACGAGTGCAAATAAACGCGGCAGCAAAACAAGAGCATAACTGAAACAACTTCAGAAGAGCTCAAGAAATGTTATCCTGGGTATCCACCATGCTGGAAATAAGCTTAGCAAGCTTATTAGCTTTGTCCTGTTTGGTACTAAAATCCTCCAACGCTTTCTATTGCACCAGAAAGTATGCATCTGAATGCTCCAGGGACTTCCGCAGTCCTTCCTCTTCTTGTCGCAGCACAGCTGATCGATGTCTTTTAGCTTGTAGTTGAGACTCAAGAAACTGAACTGATTCAGACAGTGAGTTTGAATAGCTTGTGCAAGCGGTAGTGGCCAGTAACTCGAACACTAAACCAAGACAGGACTTTGGGGTTGTCTCTCTGTCTTCAAGATAGTCTTCCTTAGCTGTTTTATCAGCTTTGTTGGAGATCAACAAGGATGTGTCACTATCCTGAACCTTATCTGCATTACCTCCTTTACCATTTCTTAATAAGGCACTCTTCCCTAATATTCTGTCAGCACTCTAAAAGAAGAAACAAGCAGACACATAACAAGTTTAGCATGTACTAGTATATGAAACTCATTTCGGTGAACCAGTTCATTAGTAAGGTGGACAGGATTAAACTACCAAGTCTTCTATTGCCAAGTACTGGTACATAATAAAAGTATCAAACAAACATATATCTATGTCCTATGGTCAGTGCATTGTCTTGCCAAATCAAAATAGAGACACGGTTCAAATCATATCAGTTCAAGACAAAGCAGCAGTGAAAGAATACAAAGCGTGGGAAACTACATGGCACAACAAGATTTCAGATGGGTACCACGGGTCTACATGTACAACAACACTATTGGCTCTATTGTGATGCTAGTAATGTGCATGATATGAAAGTCAACTGTATACACAATTGAAATTGAAATCAACAGAACTATTGATAAGAGCAAACCTATTAAAGAAACATGCGTGAACATAACTGCTGTGCCATTGGAGTTCCGATTGGATCCTTCAATTTAAAAATAAGTTTGTATGAGTAAATACAGTGATACAAGAGCAAAGCAATCATAGTTAAAAAAGGCGCGCCTAGGCTCTAGGCATTGCAAAACGCATTGCGCATAACTACGCTTTATCTGTGCATAACTGCGCATAAGCATGCGCTTTGGTCAGTAAAGCGCAAGGTGGTGGCAAACACATAATTAACACCTAGCACTTTTTTGAACTATGATAGCAATGGAATCTTAAATTAGAACAGTTGTTGTTAAGGTTTAGGAACTTGTTCTACATGAACAGAGTATAGTAAGACGCAAGAATATAATACTTAAAAATAGAAAATGAGCTCATAGACCTTACCACATTATTGGTTTGGGACCAAGATGTAACAAGGCATTCCCAGTCATCGTCCAGCAAATGTGTCTCAGGAGAACGTAAGGGAATTTGATGAGTTTCTTTGCCGGTGAAGTACGTTTTCTTCAGGTAAATCCGATACTGCCACTAAGCATTCTTGAAGATAGCAGGGGTATTAGCACAGGTTACCTCATCCTGAGTTTCCAAATCGGTCCTTATCTATAGAAAAAATGGGAAAATTTGCTGTATTATAACCATCATGGAGGTAGGATGTATGGGACGAAGCAAAGTAATTGCCATGAATAATATTACTTACACATAACTCCTGAACAAACACCTCAACTTGCATTTTCCTTCATCTTCAGTATAATATTTCCAAGATGGGAAGATACACACATACGATTTAACAACATCAAATGCAATAGATGCTAAACTACGACTAGCTGGTTGTGCTTCCTCCACAGGAATAGGCGTACTAACTAGTGGAGTTGGGGTTCGTCGTGATAGTACTGGCCCTTTGGGCACTGGAGCTGCCTTACTAACTGCTCTTGTTTGGGAGCTCTGTGGTGGATATGGTACTGTGTCAATAGGAACTGGGTTACTATCGGCTGGGGTTGGGGTTAGATTGGGTGAATCTAGTTCTCTGTCCATCGCAGTAGGGGTACAATCTGCGAGAGTTTGGGTTATGTGTGGTAGGGCTGGTTCTTGTGCATGTACAACCGGGGTGCTATCTCCACCAAGAGGTAGCACTGTTTTATTTGAAGACCGTGTTTTTAGTCCTCTAGATAATGGCATCACCCGCTCCAATTCAAATGGCTGATAAACAGGAAACATAGTTGAATGTATAGACATTGTATGAGAGACAGATGCAATAGACAGTGTGCAAAAAAGAGGGCATGAAATAGTTGACATGTATATTGTTTAACTAAAATGGATAGCATGACATAATTTCACATATATGATGTCTATCTAAACTGGATAGCATAGCATAACATAATTCAAAGATATGATGAATAACTAAACATGATCGCATGACATAATTCATCTACATGTTATCTAAGTAATCAGGATCACATCATTTAATTCAGATATGTGATTTATATGCTAAACAGAGGGCATTAGATATGATGTCTGAACTAAGAACATGGTGTTGAATATTGTGTATATGATGTCTAAACTATGCAATGCAAGACACCATATGCATGATATGAGCAGTATAACCGTGCCAAGTTAGAGCATACACCTCAGTGGGGGAATAGGAGTGGCCATCTGTCTCTGAATCCATCTCCGAGGAGCTATCGGGACCCAACAAGAGATCTGCTTCGACAGGTAGCACTGTCTGCTATGAAGGCCTTGTTTTCACTCCAGATTTTTCCATCTCCCACCCAAATGGCTGATTCACAGGAAGAGTAGTTTAATGTACAAACATTGTCGGCAAATGGAAATGTGTAGGACCTTGAGAAGAGGTGTCTAGAGGGGGGGTGATTAGACACTAAGTACCAAAGTTGCAGTTTTTAAGTTTCTTTAAAGTTTGAATGGAGTTTAGGCACAAGTTTAACATTCACAACATATAGCAAGCAAGCATGCAAAGATATATGAGCAGTGGAGAATAAAGCATGCAACTCGCAAGAATGTAAAGGAAGGGATTGGTGGATTCAAACGCAATTTGGAGACACGGATGTTTTTGTCGTGGTTCCGATAGGTGGTGCTATCGTACATCCATGTTGATGGAGACTTCAACCCACGAAGGGTAACGGCTGCGCGAGTCAACGGAGGGCTCCACCCACGAAGGGTCCACGAAGAAGCAACCTTGTCTATCCCACCATGGCCGTCGCCCATGAAGGACTTGCCTCACTTGCGGTAGATCTTCACGAAGTAGGCGATCTCCTTGCCCTTACAAACTCCTTGGTTCAACTCCACAATCTTGTCGGAGGCTCCCAAGTGACACCTAGCCAATCTAGGAGACACCACTCTCCAAGAAGTAACAAATGGTGTGTTGATGATGAACTCCTTGCTCTTGTGCTTCAAATGATAGTCTCCCCAACACTCAACTCTCTCTCATAGAATTTGGATCTGGTCGAAAGAGGGTTTGAGTGGAAAGCAACTTGGGGAAGGCTAGATTTCAAGATTCATATGGTAGGACTGGAATATCTTGGCCTCAACACATGAGTAGGTAGTTCTCTCTCACAAAAAGGATGTTGGAAGGGTAGGTTCAGTCTGATGGGTCTCTCCACAAAAGAAGAGGAGGTGGAGGGGTATATATAGCCTCCACACAAAATCTAACCGTTACACACAATCTACCAAACTCGGTGGGACCGAAACGTTAAACTCGGACAGACCGATTTAGCAAATAATGTGACAGTTAGGGTTTTTGGTGGGACCGGAATGCAACTCGGTGGGACCGATTCGGTTAGGGTTAGGGCATAACGTAATCTCGGTAAGACCGATTACACAAACTCTGTCGGGGAAGCTGATCGTAACCCACGAACACCTATGGGACCGGCGGACCGAGTCCCTTTTGGTTCGGTGGGGGGCGGAGATTGCACGAAGAGGAGATCGAGGCGATGCACACGAGCAGTTTACCCAGCTTCGGAGCTCTCCGGAGAGATAATACTCCTACTGCTGCTTGGTTGATTGTATTGTGTTCTTGCTAGGGAGCAATGAGAGCTACAAAACCCAGCTTGAGTGAGTGTAGTCTCGAATGAGTCGAACCAGCCGAACCCTTTCTACGTTGCGCATGGGCCTCCTTTTATAGGCTCAAGGGGTCACCACAGGTGGCAACGTAAACAAGGGTAAAATGGGGGAAATGAGTTGGGGTTGGTACAGCTACTTTGTACAGTGTCTTATGCCTAACTCTGACCGCAAGGGACAAAGGCAATAAATGCCCGTCCATGTCGCCTAAACAGTGCCGAAAGGGACCGTCAGGGGCGCCCCCGCTTGCCACGATGGCACCCCTGTCAGCGCCGCTTACCGCTGCTCTCCGCTGGCTGCACAGCCTCTTGACACGCACGCCTGGAATGGCCCCATGGCGACACGTTGGTGGATGAGCTGGAGCGGAGATGAAGAGAGGTTGTTCTGCCGCGGCAAGCACCTTGCCGCTGCTGAATCCTTGTCGCGCTGGAAGCTTGTCGCTCACCAAGCCTTCCCGCAAGCTCCTCTTGCCGGGTCTTCTCTTCTGCGTGCCTTGAGTGGCCTTCCGGCAAGTTCCTCTTGTCGGGTCTTGTCTTCTTGGCTTAAATACTTTGTTCTTGAATGGCTCCAAAGGAACCACGAGAGGACCTTGGCGGTCACCAGCAGTCTGCCGCTGGTGCTGTGAATCGCCGTGCACGAAGTTCGGGATACTAGGGTACCCCTACTCTAGTACACCGGCACAGAGCCCTCGGCTGGGCCACACACGGTGCCGGCGCTGTTGGGCGAGGCCCAAAACAGGCTGCAGGCACGCTGCCTAGATCACGCCACATACTCGCCTCGGACCCACCACGCCCCCATTTAACAGCCACGCGCCCGAACGTGGCGTCGTGAGAGAGATCGTGGGGCTTTCTTTAATTGAAAGAGGAACGTCCGCCCCTCTCCCTCCTTATAAGCAGGGGAAACAGGGGCAGGTCGCCCACCTCGCCATTGCTGTCACATCTCAAAATCCACCGTCGCTCCCTCCCTCCTTCTCGAGTCTGAAGAGCGCGACGCTCCGCCCCCCATCGCCACCAACGCCATCAACGCCGTCGGCTTCCTCCACCACCTCCGCCATGGCTCCGAAAGCCGACAAGGGGAAGGGCGTGAAGTCGGCCGAGGCGCAGCGGCTCGCGGCGCTGCCAAAGGAGCGGGCCACCTTCGACCCCCAGCTCGACGCAAAGGAGCTGAGGGAGGGGTACTACCTCTTCTGGTCGACAGAGACGCGGCGATCCGCGACGAGGGTGATCTCCGCCGCCGATCCGAGAAGGTTTCATCGGGTATCCTTCTTGGCGCTCTTCTTCTCTGCGGGCTCTGCCCGCCCTTTTCCGAATTCTTTTGCGATATCATGAACACCTACGGTCTTCGCCTCCTTGGTTTCACCCCCAACGCTGTCCTGACCATTGCAGTTTTCGCACACCTTTGCGAAAACTTTGTCAGAATCCACCCAAACGTAGCCCTCTTCCGCCACTTCTTCATGCCCCGCGTTGAGAGAGGAGAGCCGCTTGCCGGAGGGATTGCTTGGATCTCCAGGATCGGCAAGGAAGAGGCATATCTGGAAGGAGAGCTCCGTAACAAGTGGGAGGAGTGGAGAGCCGATTGGTGTTGGATCATTGAGGAGAACCCGCAGCCCTTCACTGCCCAGCTCCAAACTCCCATAGCGCGCGGCAACGATTGGAGCAACTTGGCGCCGGAGGATGCGTGGTTGAAGATTGCCGTGACCCGGATCTTGCGCCTCAGGCATGCCGGACTCATCAGAGGCGCTGTTGGGGCGGATTTCTTCGCCGCCAGACGCTTCCCTTGCAGGAGAGGAGGAGACCTGCTTGGGAGTTCCAAAATGCGGCAGACATCATGAGGCTGCGCCGGGCCTCAACTGGAATTTCACCGTCTTGGAGCTGGATGCGGCGTTGTTGGAGCTGTTCAAGCCACCAGATCACCCGAGTGGTTCATGTTGCCGAGGGGGTCGCCTTTGTGCAACAACTCTTCGCTTGACCACATCCGTGCGATGATGCCGCCAGCGATTCCCATGGGATCGTTCCAACTTGGCAAGAGCCTGCCGACGACGTCGTGCAGCAGTTCTTTGACAGCTTGGAAGAAGTGCCGATCCGCGCCGACGAGCAGAAGTGGATCACCCGCGACACCACCGACGCCGAGCTGTAGCGCATCGCCACCAGGCTGGAGGAGGCGGCAGAAGCTGCTGCCGCTGGTGAATTTGGGTTCACCGTGGAGGAGGCGGAGGCAGCAGAGGCGGCAAGCCTTGCCGATCGAGAGGAGCTTGCCGGCGCGGAGGAGCAGGCCGAGCCTGAAGCTGAGCCGAACGAGCCTGCCGGGGGCGCCTCCCCTCCACCTTCAGGTAGCTTGCCGTGGGAGGAGCCCGCGGCCCCGCCAAGAAGGCGCCTCCGCAAGACCGGGGAAGTAGCGGGGCGGCAGACGGGCCAACAGCCGTCTCGCCGCGCGACGCGCTCCACCGCGACAAGCTCTGTTGCCGCGGGAGCGCCTCACGCCGCCACAACAACTAGAGCAGGGCCTTCTGGGACCACGGCTCCCGCACCCGCCAAGCGTCGCACCGGAGGCGGAGCGGAATTCGACTTCTCCGCTCTCAGCTCCGAGGAGGAAGAAGAGTAAGATCTTGTCGCCGTACTTGTAATTCTTCAATTTGCTGCTTTGTCCTGTACCTGATCTGCTTCATTCTGAACTCTTTCCTTTTTCAGGACGCTGGCTCAGAGAGCGTCGAAGAGAGCCAAGACTCCGGTGGTTGTCATCGAAGATGATCCCCCCGTGGCGACAGGAGGCGCGTCTGAGACCCCCTTGCCGGATCCGGCAACTCTTCCTCAGAGCAGCCCCCAGCACAGCCCCCAGCGTAAGTATTTGGTTTATTTCTTACGGTTAGGTGTGCATGGGTGCTCCTCCTTTGCTGATATCGGTCTTGTTGATTTGTGTAGGAGCAGAGCAGCCCCATCAGGAGGGCCCGGAAGTCGCTCCTGAAATTCTGTCTGCTTCGACTACGCCGCCAAGGGAGAATTCTCCGGCAAGGGAGCGCTCTCCGGCAAAGGAGGCTTCTCCGACAAGGGAAGTTCCTCGGACAAGGAGCAGTACCGACGACCCTCCGGTGGTGGAGACCGCGGCTACAGATCCCATCGCAGGTAATCTTCTTACTTGAAAATTTCCCTTGGGTTCTTTTTCTTCTATTTTTCTTTTCAAACATTTGCTTGACTGTTCTTTCTTTTTCTGATCGTCAGATCCATCTGCCGGAGAGCCGATGGAGACTAAGGTTGCCGGCGAGGAGGACGCGCGCGGCAACAATGACGACGCCGCCAACATGGAGGAAGAGGCTGGCGCCGATGGGTCCGCCGGCGAGGAGGCCGCCAAGGCTGACGCCACGAAGGCTGGCGAGGGGTCTGGCGATCGTACTAACGACCCTGAGGCCGCAGGAGCGCCGGGCGCTACACCGACCGCCGATCCCTCCGCCACCGATGCAAAGATCAGTTCAAGAGCCTCAGCCCGCGCCTATCTCGAAGGCGGCGACGCGTCTTCATCAAGCTCCCATGGGCGTCGAGCTCCAGGGCGCCGGTCGAGGGAGAGACCTTCGATGAAGAGCTGCTCGCCTCCGCTGGGCTGTTGCTGGTTGACGCGCCAAGCAGCAGCAGTGGCGAGTCTGAGGAGGAGCAGCTGCTGAAGAAGCTGATGTCGCTCTACCGCACCCGACAAGCTAAGCTGGAGTCCCGGGAAGCACTTGTCGCGAGGGCGGGAGCTGACATGGAGAAACGCGCAGAAGAGCTCCGGCGCGCCAACCAGGAAGCTCTCCGGAATGTAGCAGAAGCGCGGGAGGAACTCTCCGAAGAGCGCACAGCCTTCATCCTTGAGAAGGCTGGGGTCGAGGAGCAGCAAAGGCTTGTCAGCGAGAAGCTATCTGCGCAAGAAGGTGAGCTGGCGCAGCGGAAGATCAACCTTGACAACTATGAGGAAGATCTTGCCGCGCGCGAGCAATCAATCGGCGGAGCACTCAAGGAAGCAAAGGACGCCGCCGCAGCTGCCGAGGCCGCCAAGAAGGAGCTGGAGACGAGGGTGACGCAGCTGGAGGCCACCCTCCAGAAGAGCGGCGAGGAGGTCGCTGCGCTGAAGCACGAAGCCTTGAAGGACGCCTACACTCTTGGCGAAGTTGCAGGGCCGTCTCGCTGAGAGGATCAAGGAGCTCGGACGCCAAGGACTCAAGGCGGATCTTGAGCTGAAGCTGATCACCTTGACGGAGACGCCGGACGGCGCCAAGGAGCGAGAAGTGGGTTTGTTGGAGAAGATCAAGGCCAACGAGGAGCTGCTGGCGAATGCCACGAACCGCCAAAAACACCTTCAAAGAGAATGTGATGCACTGGACCGAGGGTCTTGTAAATACAGCCGCCGCCATCGACAAGGAGCTGATGGAGCTGGGGATGGTGGATCTCGGGTACTCCACCGACGAGCATCTCCAACCCAGTGGCAAGCTCAGCCTGTTCTTCAAGGGCGTGGTGGCGGCTCTCCAGGGGCTCCGGGAAGAGATCCCAAAGCAGCTGGCCAACGAGTCGTGCCAAATCTGTGCAGGGGCTCTTCAGAAGGTGCTGATGAAGGTGGCCTTCCGCAATCCAGGCGTTAACTTCGCCAACGTCCTCAAGTCCTTGCCGCCGACTGCTGACGTTGAAGCGCTCAAGGCCCTTGTCGCATCCATTGTGGACAGGGTGAGCGGGGTCAAGAGGGTCGATGGCGACCGCGTAGACTAGGCCGCCAAATTTATCTTTCCCTTGTCGCTGCTGATCATGTTTAGGAAAACAATCTATTAGATCTGCGACAAGTTATTTTGTAATATACTCTATCTTCGGCAACGATTGCAATGTTATTTCCTTTACTTGATTCCTTTCCTTTGTATGTTTGTACCCTACGCTTTTAGGGAACTTGTCGGCGCGGGCACCTTTGCCGCGAGTGCTGATCTTGAACATCAAGAGCTTCTTTGGCGGTGCCACCTCCGACAAGCAACCTTGTCGCAACTAGTTGCAGCTCACTTAAGTTGTTGAGCGGACTCGAAACAAAGTAAGGGCGCGACTAGCTACGAGTTGGTTCCTCCGCGCACAGGTTTTCCATACAAAGTACTATCGTTCGAGGAAGATAACTTAAAAATTTAAAACAGACTGCTCAAACTTTGGCAACTTAGCTTTTCTGTCGTTCGCTTCCCGGCAAGGCGATATTTCCTCGAGCGACGCTTGGCGGTCCGCACCATTATCTTCTCCTTCCCCCCCGGCTAACTTGTGGGCGAAGGAACCTTCCTTTCTTTTGAGAAGGAAGAAGAGAAAATAAAGTTATGGAGCCTTGTGGCTCGTTACTGCTTACCGGTTGTGGATGCTGCACAAAATGTCAGATAACACGTGCAAATTGATTATGAAAGCATGAAATTGACAAGTTGCACGCAACACATGAGCTTTACTGATGCACGGGGTCTGCGCCCGGCTTTGTACAAAGGATTATATGCAACATTGGCAAGACTTGTACAAAAGGTGGTTACTGGAACAGGTTCCGGCAACCGCGCCCTATGGGTAAAACTTACGAAGATGCTCAATGTTCCAGGAGTTGCTCACCGGAATGCCATCTTCGGTCTCAAGGCGGACAGCGCCGGGCCTAGTGACTCGTTTCACCCGATAAGGGCCTTCCCACTTTGGCGTCAACTTGTTGGAATTCTTGGCGGACTGAACGCGCCGAAGAACAAGGTCGCCTTCCTCGAAACTTCGGCACTAACTGCGGCTATGGTAGTGGCACAAAGCTTGCTGGTAACGAGCAGCTCAGACAAATGACTGAAGACGGTCCTCCTCAAGGAGCAGCGCGTCACCTTGTCGCAGCTGCTCTTGCTCAAACTCATCATAGCGAGTACTCGAGGTGACCGTATCACGAGTTCCGTGGGAGAACTGCCTCTGCTCCATCGACTAGAGCGAAAGGTGTCGGCGATGGCTCGATTTGGCGTCGTCTGATCGACCAAAGAACCACCGTAGCTCCTCAATCCAGTTTCTTCCGCACTTGTGCAGCCTGTCGAAAGTTCGGTCTTGAGCCCTCGCAGCACTTCAGCATTTGCCCTCTCCGCTTGACCGTTGCTTCTCGGGTGAGCAACAGAAGCGAAGCAGACCTTGGCGCCAAGATTTTGGACGTACTGCACGAAGGTGCGGCTCGTGAACTGTGTGCCGTTGTCGGTGATAATCCGGTTAGGAATCCCAAAACGGCAAACAATTGACCAAGAACTTTCTCGCACGATGTTGTCTTTGTCACCTTCCTCACTGCTTCCACTTCCGGCCACTTTGTGAACTTGTCGATTGCAATGTACAAGTACTCAAAGCCCCGACAACTTCGCGAAAGGGCCGAGGATGTCGAGCCCCGGACCGAAAATGGCGGGATAAAGGGATCGTTTGGAGAGCTTGAGCTGGCTGGTGTATCTGCTTGGAATGGAACCGCACGCTTCACACTTGGTTACTTGTGCGGTTGCATCACGGAGGGCTGTCGGCGGAAGAAATCTTGCCGGAAAGCTTTGCCGACAAGTGCTCTTGCGCCAATGTGGTGACCACATATGCCTCCGTGTATCTCTGCCAACAGCTTCTGTCCATCTTCCCGATGAATGCACTTCAATTTCACTCCATTGAGTCTTCTTCTGTACAGGATGTGGTCAACAAACTGGTACATACTTGACTGTCGGGCTACTCTTTCCGCTTCTTCTTGCTCTTCGGGAAGTTCTCCTGTCTGAAGGAAATGGACGATCTGCTGCGCCCATGTTGGAGCTTGCGGCTCGACAACAAGGACTAAAGGCACATCTGCGCTGCAAGGAGCATCAGCTTCACGGCAAGAACCTGCGGCTCAGCCGAGTTGATGATCCCGACAAGCTTGCGAGCAAAACTTGTCGGGGCGTGCGCTTCAACGAAACAAACCCTTAGGCTTGTCGAGCAGATCGCTTCTCAGCGATATCTGCGTTGATTTTGGGGACCTTCTTGGTGGCGGCTTCAGGGAGCTCTGCCGGAAAGTAGTCACCAGAAACCAACTTCCTCTTGTTGTTCTGTCCGGTTGATGGCGTCACAGTTGGTTGAGTCAGCTTGAGCACAAAATTCCTGGTTCCATTGTGTAACTTGAGTGCAGCACACTTTGACAGGCCATCAGCAATATCATTCTGAGCTCTTGGAACATGTTCCATTTGCAGGCCTTCAAAGTGTTCTTCTAGCTTTCTCACTTCATCGACATAGGCTTCCATCAACGGACTCTGATAATCTTTGTTCACTTGGCGGATGACAAGCTGCGAGTCACCCCTGACAATGAGCTTCTTGATCCCAAGGTCTACTGCAATCCTGAGACCGGCAAGCAAACCTTCATACTCTGCAGTATTATTTGTTGCTTGCTCCTTGGGAAAGTGCATTTGGACTATGTACTTGAGGTGCTCTCCGGTGGGGCGACAAGCAAGACGCGCCAAGCACCGGCGCCTTTGCAGCGTAAAAGGCACCGTCAAAGTACATCAGCCACTCTTTATTTGCCTCCTTGACGGGGATGCTCTCTGGAATTTCTTCATCTTGCGTCAAGGCCCACTCGCTATAAATTCTGCCAATGCTCTGCTCTGGATAGTTGAAGTGCTTTCAAACTTGAGGCCAAAGCTTGGCAGTTCCGGTGCCCACTCGACAATCCTGCTGTTGCTTCGGATTTTGCAGTATTCTCTTCAGCGGAAAGCGAGTGACAACTGTTATCTCATGTGCTTGGAAGTAATGGCGCAGCTTTCTCGAGGCCATGAGGAGGCCGAAAAGCAATTTCTGCCCGCCAGAATACCTTGACCTAGCCCCCTGCAGAAGGGAACTGACAAAGTAGATTGGGCACTGCACCATACTTTTCTGCATCTTCTCGCAATCCTGCGCAGATCCGTTCTTATCGGGACCAGAGCTTGACGGTGAAGCCCCCTACTTGTCACTGGATGCATCTGCCTCGGTTGCCGGCACATCATCTGCCTCCCTTTCCGCAACTAACGCAGCACTCACCACTTGATTGGTTGCCGCTATGTATAGCAGCAACCTCTCTTGTGGCTTAGGTGCGATAAGTATTGGAGTGGAGGACAGGTACCTCTTTAAGTCCTGCAGCGCAGCCTCCGCTTCGGGAGTCCATTTCATTGGACCTGCCTTTTTCAAAACCTTGAAAAATGGCAGGCGCGCCAAGATGAACCTAGAGATAAACTCTTGAGAGCAGCCACGCAACCGGCAGTCTTGAACATCCTTGACGCGCTTTGGTGCTTCAATCTGCTCAATGGCCTTGATCTTGTCGGGATTGACTTCAATTCCCCGCTGAGACACGAAGAACCCGAGAAGCTTGCCGGAAGGGACTCCGAACACGCACTTCTCGGGGTTGAGCTTGAGGTTGATCTTGCGCAGATTTGCAAAGGTCTCATCTAAATATTGAACCAGAGTTGCTTTGTCCTTGCTCTTAACCACTATGTCATCCATGTAAGCTTCTACATTTCTGTGCATTTGCGGCTCAAAAGCGTCATGGACTACTCTTGCAAACGTTGAACCAGCATTCTTTAGCCCAAAAGGCATCCGTACAAAGCAAGAGGTGCCACATGGGGTGATGAATGCGGTTTTCTTCATCCTCTTCGCCATGAAGATCTGATGATATCCGGAGTATGCATCAAGAAATGAAAGCAAATCACATCCACCGTGGAGTCAACAATCTGTCGATCGTGGCAAGGGAAATGGGTCTTTGGGACAAGCTTTATTAACATCTGTGAAGTCAATACAAAGTCTCCATTTCCCATTTTCCTTCGCGCGACTACGGATTGGCCAACCACGTGGGATGGAGCACTCCTCGACAAGGCCTGCTTCCAGTTCTTGATCTCTTCGCTATGAATTCTTGGCGCTCCACCGCACGCTTCGACTTTTCGCTTGACGGGCGCGCATGAGGACAGACAGCTAAGTGGTGCTCAATTACTTTCACAGGAACACGGGGATGTCAGACGGTTGCCATGCAAACACGTCGACACTCGCCCGCAGGAAAGCAACGAGCGCGCCTTCCTATTTAGGGTCGAGAGTGGCACTGATGGTGAAGGTACCACTACTAGAAAAACCCCTACTAATGGCGCACCTAATATGGCTATTAATGGCGCATCGTAGTGCGCCATTAATAGCACGCCATTAGTAATTTTACTAATGGCGCACCACCAGTGCGCCATTAATATCTGATATACTAATGGCGCACCAGCGATGCGCCATTAGTATAGGCCAGTGCGCCATTAGTATGCCTCCCGGGGCCATGTATACCCAGTGCTTTGGCATACTAATGGCGCACCACCTCTGAATCGCCATTAGTAATTTTTTTTTCAAATTTTTTCAGAATTTTTTTATTTTTTTTTATTTTTTTTCAATTTTTTAATTTTTTTTCAAATTTTCTTAATCTCAGTTCACTATGGCTTAATCTCGGGTCAATATGCTTAATCTCAGGTCAAATCGCACTCCGTGGTCAAACTTCCGAAAGGTCACCCATCCTCACACTACTCCAGCCCAAGCACGCTTAACTTGAGTTCTATCCAACCCGGCAACAACTCACTTCACAGGCACTTGTTGATATATCTAGCATATCAATCCTGTTATACCTTATTGATGTCTAGGACTTTGTTCATGTTCATGACTATGATGAAATTTTGAAAATATTTCAAACTTCTCGATCATATTACATATCATTTTTGAAAAAATAAAAAAAATTCAAAACCAATTTTTTTGAAATTTTTGAATTTTTTGCCGCTAGATCTTGAAAGCCCGTAACTTTTTTTGTTAGGTTTTGGGGATTTTGAAAATGTTTAACGGGTTCCCCCGTTAAATTTGGATGTAACTTTCGAGTAGATGATTTTTCATATAAAAACTTTTTCATCCGAGTTAGTATGCAAAAGTTATGCCCATTTTACAAATTCTCGAGAGATTTTGCAAATGAAGTCGAAATTCATATTTGCAAATTTTCCCAACAACTAGACCACATATCACATGGGAAACTTATTTTCTTTTATTTTTTGACATTTTCATCATTTTCTTTTATTTTTTTAACTGAAAAGGCGATCCACGGGGAGGTGCATTCGGTGGAAGGTGGCCAAGTTGCTAATGGCGCACCGTGGGAGTGGTGCGCCATTAGTAGTTGAACTAGTAATGGCGCACCACTCACGGTGCGCCATTAGTCATTTTGGCCACCTTCCACCGACGACGTCTACGTGGAAGGTGGAAGGTGGCCAAGTTACTAATGGCGCACCGTGGGGTGGTGCGCAATTACTAGTTCAACTACTAATGGCGCACCACTCCCACGGTGCGCCATTAGTAGTTTTGAAAAAAAAATATTTTTTTTGATTTTTTTTTAAACTTAGTAATGGCGCACCAGTGGAAAGTGCGCCATTACTAGTTAAAACTAGTAATGGCGCACCACTCCAAGGTGCGCCATTAGTAACAAAAAAAATTTATGATTTTTTTCCAAACTACTAATGGCGCACCACACACCAGGTGCGCCATTAGTAATATATTACTAATGGCGCACCGAGACATGGTGCGCCATTAGAATATACTAATGGCGCACCACATCACAGGTGCGCCATTAGTAGCCATTCCATCTATAGCCCTTTTTGTAGTAGTGTACCACCAGTGCCGTCCTCCTTGGCGGGCACCTTCTTGGTCTTTGGTGGAGCTGCCATCGTCTTCTTGCACTTGCGGTGGAGCTCGATGGTGCGTCCTCGGCGATGGCGCAGCACTCAAGAGGTGCGCTTGCGAGTGGGCATCGAGCTCTTGCGGACTTGGTCTTCTTCTTCCCCGGGAGCTTGATGACAAGTGATTTGCTATCTGTTGCAGCTGCTGCATCCCGGTAGATCTTGTCGGCGCAGATTGGAGCATCCTTCTTGTCGCCATGGACAGAAATGACGCTTATCGGGCCGGGCATCTTGAGCAAGTTGTATGCATAATGAGAGGCTACCATGAACTTGGCGAGTGCGGGACGACCAAGTATCCCATTATAAGGTAATGGGAAATCAGCAACGTCGAATGTGACCCTCTCAGTCCTGAAATTTAGCTCGCTGCCAAATGTTACTGGCAGTGTGATCTTCCCTTTCGGCTTGCTCCTTCCTGGGTTGATTCCTTGGAATGTGCCAGTCTCTTCGAGCTCGCTGTCAGGGATGTGAAGGTTCTGGAGCACTGCGGATGAGATCAGGTTTAAGCCGGCCCCGCCGTCAACTAGCATCTTGGTGACCTTGAGGTTGCGGATAGTTGGTGAGACCAACATCGGCAAGCACCCGACGACATGATTCTGCGATCGTGGTGGTCCTCAATATCAAAGATGATAGGCGTGCTGGACCATTTCAAAGGCTGTGTGACTCTACGGATGGTTACTGCTGCGTTAACCTCCGCATCCATTGCTTGAGCTGGCGGTGTGAGGCGCAGAGAAGCACCACCGTCAACGCAGAGAACCTCCGTGGCTTTCTGAAACTCTTGCTCATCAGCTTCATTGTCTTCCATATCTTCATCGTCATCGTCGTCTTCATCCTTGTCGCGGCCGCGGGGAGGTCTGTCTCCTTGTCGCTGCTTGGCCTTGCCGCGGCGTCCTCCTTGGCCGGATCGCTTCTTGCTAGCTGCTCCAGCACCTTCCTGGGCCTTCTCCTTGTCTCGCCGCTCGTACTTAGCCTTCTGCTGTTCAACAAGCTGCTCGACCTTCTTGCAGCTCTGGAGTTCGTGGCCCTTGGTGCGGTGAATCTTGCAGTACTGTTTGTTGGAGCTGTCCTGCTTGTCGGCAGCCGCCAGAGGCTTGCAGTCGGCGCCAGCGGGAACTTCCTTGCCGGAACCACCAACTTTGGATTTCTTGGCGGTACCACCATTGCCGGACTGCTCGACAACTAGTACCTCTTTGCTCTTCTTCCTTCGGTTGTTCCGCCGACGACTCTTCTTTGCCGGGCGGTCTCCTCCTTTGTCGAGATCCTGCTTCTGCATTCTCTCCTAGGAGTGTTCTTCCTTCCTCAGCACGTGCACACTTGTCGGCCAAGGCATACAACTCACTGACGTCCTTGACTTTGCACATCGCCATCTCTTCCCTCATCCTGCGGTTCCGGACGTTTTGATGAAACGCGCTGATCACTGCGGAAGGGTGGACATCTGGGATGTTGTAGTGCACACGGCTGAATCTTTGAATGAACTTGCGCAGGGACTCTCCCTCCTTCTGGGCGAGCAGGTGAAGGCCACTCTCTTGGCCATGGGGCTTGTGCCCGCATGTGAAGGCGCCGACAAACTGATGGCAAAGATCTGCCCAAGAAGATATGGAACTGTCCGGCAAGTGCATGATCCAAGATCTGACATTGGGCTTGAGCACCAGCGGGAAGTAGTTGGCGAGGATCTTGTTGTCTCGTCCCCCTGCAGCCTGCACCGCGATGGTGTAGATGCTGAGGAACTCCGATGGATGCGTCCTGCCATCATACTTCTCTCGCACGTCGGCTTGAAATTTTTCTTGTCGGCCCTTTGGACTTGCCGCAGCTCACGAGTGAGCGCAGGGCTACCTACCGCGTACGGCAAGTCGCCTGGTTCCCCTGGCGCATGCACGTCAACAGAGGGCCCAGCGCGTTTGTCGGATTGACGCCGCGCTTCTCTTCGGCGCTCGATGCGGGTTCGAGCGTCTTCTTGTTGCTGTTCTTGAAGAACTTGGCGCTGATCACGGCGAGCTCGTGGATCCGATGAAGCGGTGGAGTCGCTGTCGAGGTGGATCCGACGAGTCGGCGATCTTGGCCTTCGGGGTGGAGAGTGCATGGTGGTCGCACCCCCACAGGTCTTGTCACCACCGGCTCTTGCCTTGTCGTCTCGTCGCGGCAGCGATGTGCTTGGTTGTCGCGGAACGTCGCCGTTGGCAAAGCCGACGAGACTTTGAATGGTGGCCCTCCACTCGTCGACCTTGTCAGCCGTTGGAGGGTAATCCAGGAGCAGTTGAGCCCGCGCCAAAGCTTCCGCTTGAGTGGTGGGCGGTAATGGCGAGCAGTGCGAGGCGGGATGTGCTCGGACTTCTAAATACATTAGAAGGAGCAGTATCCCGTCCAGCGATCGCGTGCCCGCTTGCACCAGCCTGTTGGCGCGAGCTGCTCTTGGCGTCTGGATCCACCAGCTCCATCTTGACCCAACGAACGTATGGCGCTGCGAGCACCATGACGCTGTCGGTCTCGCGCCTCCTGAGATGGACGCGGTACGTATTCGGACGCCGAAGTCTGCGCCGCCTTGTCCTTGGACTTGGCAGCGTCGTGGGCTCCCTCGACGACGCCCGTTCCTCCGCCAGCGTCTTCCCCACCACTCGTCAGCTCCGGTGGTGGTGGGTTTGACGCGGACGGCTCTGCTGCCGCCGAAGCCTTCTTCTTCGATGGCATGTTGGTGAAGATGATGAAGATGTTGCTCGTGTGAATGCCGGATCAGGTTCACACAGCCTAGACGCCCCCTACCTGGCGCGCCAAAGATGTCCGGGAAGCTGATCGTAACCCACGAACACCTATGGGACCGGCGGACCGAGTCCCTTTTGGTTCGGTGGGGGGCGGAGATTGCACGAAGAGCAGATCGAGGCGATGCACACGAGCAGTTTACCCAGCTTCGGAGCTCTCCGGAGAGATAATACTCCTACTGCTGCTTGGTTGATTGTATTGTGTTCTTGCTAGGGAGCAATGAGAGCTACAAAACCTAGCTTGAGTGAGTGTAGTCTCGAATGAGTCGAACTAGCCGAACCCTTTCTACGTTGCGCATGGGCCTCCTTTTATAGGCTCAAGGGGTCACCACAGGTGGCAACGTAAACAAGGGTAAAATGGGGAAAATGAGTTGCGGTTGGTACAGCTACTTTGTACAGTGTCTTATACCTAACTCTGACGGCAAGGGACAAAGGCAATAAATGCCCGTCCATGTCGCCTAAACAGTGCCGAAAGGGACCGTCAGGGCCGCCCCCACTTACCACGATGGCACCCCTGTCAGCGCCGCTTACCGCTGCTCTCCGCTGGCTGCACAGCCTCTTGACACGCACGCCTGGAATGGCCCCATGGCGACACGTTGGTGGATGAGCTGGAGCGGAGATGAAGAGAGGTTACTGCTGCGGCAAGCACCTTGCCGCTGGCTGAATCCTGTCGCACCGGAAGCTTGTCGCTCACCAAGCCTTCCCGGCAAGCTCCTCTTGCCGGGTCTTGTCTTCTGCGTGCCTTGAGTGGCCTTCCCGGCAAGTTCCTCTTGCCGGGGTCTTGTCTTCTTGGCTTAAATACTTTGTTCTTGAATGGCTCCAAAGGAACCACGGAGGACCTTGGCGGTCACCAGGCAGTCCTGCCGCGGGGTGCTGCAACTGCCCGTGCACGAATTCGGGATACTAGGGTACCCCTAATCTAGTACACCGACAAACTCGGTGGGACCGAATTTGGTAATAAGCTTTCCAGAGAGTTGGTCAGGCAAACTCGGTTTGACCGATTATCAAACTCGGTGGGACCGATTTTGATAATAAGTTAACCAGAGAGTTTGCATTGTAATCTCGGTAGTACCGATTGCTCAAACTCGGTGAGACCGATTTTGATAATGGACATACACAGAGAGATTACAATCCCATCTCGGTGAGACCGAGTTCCCTATCGGTGAGACCGATTTGCCTAGGGTTTGTGGTAGTGGCTAAGACATCCAAACTCGGTGGCGTCGGATAGAAAGAATCAGTGGGGCCGAGTTTGACTTTAGGTTTAGGACATATGTGTGGAAGTGGTTAAGTAGCTGAGGGTTTTGGAGAATATCACTAAGCACATGATCAAGAGGCTCATTAAGCAACACCTCATCCCTCCTTAATAGTATTGGCTTTTCCTATAGACTCAATGTGATCTTGGATCACTAAAATGTAAAATGAAGAGTCTTGAGCTTGAAGCTTTAGCCAATCCTTTGTCCTTAGCATCTTGAAGGAGTTCCCACATCCTTTAGTCCATGCCACTCCATTGTTGAACTTATCTGAAACATACTAGATAAAAGTGTTAGTCCAACAAGAGATATTTTGTCATTAATTACCAAAACCACCTAGGGAGCACTTGTGCTTTCAATCTCCCCCTTTTTGGTAATTGATGGCAACATACATCAAACCTTTAGATAAAGATACAAAGAATAGCAAGTAAAGCTTTGGAAAGAGATGTAACAAGCATAGGCTCCCCCTACATGTGTGCAATCATGTGAATATGAAATATAGAAGCATGTGATAGCATAACCATGATAGAGCAGGCAATGTGTTACATGTATCCTGGCTATATGCATCAGAGCAAAAAGTATTAAAGAGAATACCTTCATGCCCATGAGTCTTTCTTGCAAACAGTATGTACATCAGCAAGAATTCCTCATACACATGATTGTGATGCATATACTTACCTTGTAGTCTTGAGTTGGCTTAGGGTGAAATGAACCTACGTAAACAAGGTTAGATAACACAGATACATCTACTAGCCAGAGCAAACAGAAGAAACCACAAGAATACCAAGACTGGGATGACATGTAGAGAGTGAGTACTAAGTACCACATTGGATTAGACATGTCCCCAAGAGTAAAGATATGCAATGAATTTAAATGATCTCTTTCCCTTAGGTGTCTTGCTCCCCCTGAATCTAACATGGGATACTGGGAGAAGATAGGGAACAGAAAATCAGAGCTGAAAGAAAACAGTGCTGAAAGATATGAATGATGATCAGAGCTAAAGTTCAGAGCTAATGTATGCTAATGTAAAATTGAGCACAACAGATCATATGAACATGTGTCTTCCCTCAAGAAGACATGTGGGCATCTCTCCTCTTGAACACCAAGCATCTGGGATCCTTGAGAAATACTTTCTGCTAGTATTTTCTCCCCCTGGAGATCTCTCTCTCTAAATGATAAGCTTTGATGTGATCTCTCTCTCCCCCTTTGACATCAATTTCCAAGAAGGGCTTGATGAAGATGTAATCTCTCTCTCCCCCTCTGGAAGTTGTCGTGAATGGGTTTGATCCTTGAGTCACAACATAAAGCAATGATAAAAATGTGATGCTTGTAGAGGAAAAGATTCATTGAGTGGAGCTGGATCAGAAGAAACACATAATATGTGGCAAAGAGTTTTTCCTGTTATGAAATCGGTGGCACCGAGTGGTATGCTTCGGTCGTACCGAAAAGATTCGGTTGGACCGAAAACAACAAATCGGTTGAACCGAGTTCATCGCAGAGAAAACACTTGTCACCTCAGCTCACTAGACTAGTAAGATCTCACAAAGATTTGCAAGGAATTAACTGAAATATATGCAAGGAATTAGATGCAGAAAATGCAGAGAAAACAGAAAGAAATCTAGATTAAGTTTTTTTTGAAAGGGGAAACACAAATACATGATACAAATGCAAAAACTCAGAAAAGAACACAGGAGAACTTCATCTAGAGATGGTCAGCGACAAAGTCACCTATGTTAGAGTATATTGACTAGGAGTCAAGTGAGATCACTTGATCATAGGCCATACTCATCGTTTAAGCTCAACATGGGGTTGCCATTTTTCGTTTAAGCATCTTGATGTATTCACATCTTGTTGAGTTGCTTTAAGTCATGTCTCGGAGTAAAGCTTATCTAGGATGGAATAACATACCTTGGTTGGTGGTGTTGTCCATGTAGTTGAACTTGCGTGGGTTGCTCAAGGTTGATGTAGCTCATCAATAATGTGGAGCACCACTTGGAATTTGAGTCCATCTACCTACATGGGTTAGTTATTGCAAGGAAGAGCACTTGTATATCCAAAAATGACAATCATGAAACTCAACAAAGAATTTGTCAAAGGATATGTTTGAATGGTTTCGTGCTTCCTTGTCTTCAACCACCTTGTGTAGAGACTTGGTGATGTAGAGATTGCTCAAGATATGAGTAGGTTTCAACCTCATGGAATTAGATTCAACCAAGTACCTAAATGGGTTAGATAACATGCAAGATACAAATATATCCAAGACATAAGTTTTTCATCATAAGAGAAACATCAAGGATTAGTCATAAGCTCATGTCTTGCATGTATCCAATGGAGTTTCTACTCCAAGTTTGAAGCATCAATGATGTTCAATTCTACTATTAACCTGCAAAACACTTTCTCATCAAGAGGTTTAGTGAATATATCCGCTAATTGCTTTTCGGTGCGTACATGCTTAAGATCAATGTCACCCTTAGCAACATGATCTCGAATGAAATGATGACGAACTTCAATATGCTTAGTTCGAGAATGTTGCACAGGATTATGACCAATTTTGATAGCACTTTCATTATCACAAAGCCATGGAACATGTCTCACATATATCCCATAATCTTTAAGAGTTTGGGTCAACCAAAGTAATTGAGCACAACATGAACCAGCGGCAATATATTCAGCTTCGGCGGTGGATAAGGATACCGAGTTTTGTTTCTTGGAGGAACAAGACACAAGAGATCTACCAAGAAATTGACAAGTACCCGAAGTGGACTTTCTATCAACCTTGTCTCCGGCATAGTCCGAGTTGGAATAGCCAACAAGATCGAAAGAGGCCCTCTTAGGATACCAAATGCCAAAATTTGGTGTATGGATTAAGTATCTCACTATTCTTTTCACGGCGATAAGATGACATTCTTTAGGGGCAGCTTGATATCGTGCACACATGCACACACTTAGCATAATATCGGGACGTGAAGCACATAGATATAACAATGAACCAATCATAGAGCGATAAACCTTTTGATCAACCGGTTGACCGTCTTTGGTTAAGTCAAGATGTCCACTAGTAGGCATGGGTGTAGTCATACATTTGCATTCTTGCATATTGAACTTCTTGAATAAGTCCTTGGTGTACTTTGTTTGCGAGACAAAAGTACCTTCCTTAGTTTGCTTAATTTGCAAACCAAGAAAGAATTTGAGTTCACTCATCATAGACATCTCAAACTTCTCCGATATTAGCTTCCCAAACTTTTCACTAAAATGAGGGTTAGTTGAACCAAATATAATATCATCAACATAAATTTGGCACACAAAGAGTTCACCATTAACCCTTTTAGTAAAAAGAGTAGAATCAATTTTCCCAATTTCAAAGCCTTTTTCAATAAGGAACTTGGTCAAGCATTTATACCATGCTATAGGAGCTTGTTTAAGTCCATAAAGAGCTTTGTGAAGTTTGTAAACATGATTGGGTTTCTTAGGATTAACAAAGCCGGGAGGTTGTTTAACATAAACTTCCTCCTCTATTTCACCATTTAGAAAAGCTCTTTTAATGTCCATTTGGTACAAGGTGATATCATGGTGATTAGCATAGGCAAGTAAGATGCGAATGGACTCAAGTCTAGCAACGGGGGCGTATGTCTCACCATAGTCCATACCTTCGACTTGTGTGTAGCCTTGGGCGACGAGACGTGCTTTGTTGCGAACTACTTGTCCATCATCATCTTGCTTGTTGCGAAACACCCATTTGGTGCCGATGATGTTGTGGTTGTTGTCGGGCTTCTCAACCAATGTCCAAACTTGGTTCCTCTCAAAGTTGTGTAGCTCTTCATGCATAGCATTTATCCAATCCGGATCTTCCAATGCTTCTTCAACCTTCATAGGTTCAATGCTAGAGATGAAATAATAGTTTTCACAAAAGTTAGCTCAACGAGTTTTAGCGCGAGTGATTCTCCCGGTTTGTATATCATTGTAGATTTACTCGGCGGGTGGTCTTTAGCAATTCTTGTTCAAACTCGTGAAAGATTTTGCTTGGGTCTTCGTTGAACATCTTCTTCATCTTGTTCTTCTTCTTGGCCTTCTTCATTGTTGGCGTTGTCGTTCTCTTGTCGTGGTGGAGAAGGAGGTTGTTGACGTTCATCTTGATGCACTTCCTCGTTTTCTTCATCTTGGCATGTCCCACTTGTGGATGCTTCCGTATCAACTCTTGGTTCACCTTGTCGTGAAGTAGAAGCTTCCACTTGGACAGACGAGGTACTCTCCTTCACCTCCATTGGACGGACCTTGCCAATAGACAAGTCTTGGATTGCTTCCGAAGGATCTTTGTCTCCTACATCAATTGGAAATTGCTCTACTTGCGAGCCGTTAGATTATTCAAACTTCACATCTACCGTCTCTTCAACCTTTCGGGTGAAATTGTTGTAGACACGGTAAGTGTGAGAGTTTGAGCCATAACCTAGTAGGAAACCTTCATGAGACTTAGGAGCAAATTTAGAACGACGATGCTTATCAAGGATGTAGCACTTTGAGCCGAATACTCGAAAGTATCCAACTTGGGGTTTGTTACCGATGAGTAGCTTGTATGTCGTCTTGCCGAGTAGCTTGTGAAGATACGAGCGATTTTTTGCATGACAAGCTGTCTCAACCACTTCTGCCCAAAAGTGCTTCGGCGTCTTGTACTCATCAAGCATCGTTCTCGCCATTTCGATGAGCGTCCGGTTCTTCCTCTCAACAACTCCATTTTGTTGAGGTGTGTACGTAGCCGAGAACTCATGTGAAATCCCTTCTTCGTCAAGAAAGGTGTCCACATTTGCGTTCTTGAACTCCGTTCCATTATCGCTGTGAACCTTCTTGATCTTCACATCAAATTGGTTTTGGGCCTTCCTAACGAAGTTTTTGAAGATCTTTTGGACCTGCGATTTATCATCGAAAAAGAACACCCACGTAAATCTGGAAAAATAATCAACTATAACTAGACCAAAAGAATTTCCACCGAGACTCTTGTAAGAGTTGGGACCAAAGAGATCCATGTGAAGTAGCTCGAGTGGCCTCTTCGTGGTCATGATGTTCTTCACGGGATGCCTTCCTCCAACCTGTTTACCTGCTTGACAAGCACTGCAAGTCTATCCTTATCAAATATGACATCATTAACTCGAAGGATATGATTCCCCTTAATAAGCTTGTCAAGGTTTCGCATACCAACATGACCTATTCGTCTATGCCATAACCAGCCTTTTGAGGATTTAGCAATGAAGCAAGTATTAGGTTGAGCCTTTTTAGTCAAATCAACAATGTATAGATCACCTCTACGCACACGAGTAAAGACCATTTTATGATTATCTCGACGAAACACTTGGCAATCTACTTCAGTAAATAGAACATTGAAACCGAAATCAGCAAGTCTAGATACTGAAAGTAAGTTGTAACCAAGAGATTCAACGAGCATAACATTTTGTATGGAGCTATCATGTGAGATGGCCACCTTACCGAGGCCAATCACCTTACCCTTTGAGTTGTCACCGAAAGTGACAAACTTTCGAGGACCATTATTTTCAGCAAGCTCACGAAACATGTCTTTATTTCCGGTCATGTGATCGGTACATCCACTATCAAGAACCCATTCCTTTCCTCCTGACATATATCCCCGAAGATTTGCTATAAGACCAAAATGTCTCATTGCATCATCAAGATCGAATTCACTATCATCATCCTCATCATAGTATCCATGTTCAACATTGTGATGTGGTGGGTCAAATCCTAGAGAGGGTGATTCATTAGAATGAGTTTGACAATAATCTTGTTTATGAATTCTTATAGCTTCGGAAATAATGTTACTAATAATACCAACATTTCCTTTGGCACGCATAAGGTTTGTAAGCTCAAATAGACGATCACCAAACATAGGATCACTAGTATTCATCATACTCAAAGCAATAGACTTATAGAGAATCTCATCTAGATTTTTCAAGGAATAATCTAGAAATCGTTCCTCAAGAAATTTCCAAATAGTGTAGGCACACTCAAAAGTAGGCAAGATTCTAATCAAGTTTCTAGGTAAGCCTCTAGTGATAAGATTAACAGTTCTAAGATTTCTAGTAATGTCAATAGCTTCATCAAGGGTAGGATGCATAGGATCAACATAAGGTGCACAAGGACTAGGAATGTACTTGTTAAAATGATATTGATTGAAAATAACAAGCATCTCATTTTTCCACTCACGAAAATACTCTCCATCAAGAATAGGCACTCTATGTCTAAGACTCCCCAAAGTAGACTCATCCATCTTCCTCCAATGGTGATTAAACCAAAGCAATGGAGACCAAAGCTCTGATACCACTTGTAGGACCTTGAGAAGAGGTGTCTAGAGGGGGGGGGGGGTGATTAGACACTAAGTACCAAAGTTGCAGTTTTTAAGATTCTTTAAAGTTTGAATGGAGTTTAGGCACAAGTTTAACATTCACAACATATAGCAAGCAAGCATGCAAAGAGTATATGAGCAGCGGAAAATAAAGCATGCAACTTGCAAGAATGTAAACGGAGGGATTGGAGGATTCAAACGCAATTTGGAGACACGGATGTTTTTGTCATGGTTCCGATAGGTGGTGCTATCGTACATCCACGTTGATGGAGACTTCAACCCACGAAGGGTAATGGCTGCGCGAGACCACGAAGGGCTGCACCCATGAAGGGTCCACGAAGAAGCAACCTTGTCTATCCCACCATGGCCGTCGCCCACGAAGGACTTGCCTCACTAGTGGTATATCTTCACGAAGTACGCGATCTCCTTGCCCTTACAAACTCCTTGGTTCAACTCCACAATCTTGTCGGAGGCTCCCAAGTGACACCTAGCCAATCTAGGAGACACCACTCTCCAAGAAGTAACAAATGGTGTGTTGATGATGAACTCCTTGCTCTTGTGCTTCAAATGATCGTCTCCCCAACACTCAACTCTCTCTCGGAAACAGGGTTTGAGTGGAAAGCAACTTGGGGAAGGCTAGAGATCAAGATTCATATGGTAGGAATGGAATATCTTGGCCTCAACACATCAGTAGGTAGTTCTCTCTCAGAAAAAGGATGCTGGAAGTGTAGGTTCAGTCTGATGGCTCTCTCCACGAATGAAGAGGAGGTGGAGGGGTATATATAGCCTCCACACAAAATCTAACCGTTACACACAATCTACCAAACTCGGTGGGACCGAATCGTTAAACTCGGTCGGACCGATTTAGCAAATAATGTGACCGTTAGGGTTTTTGGTGGGACCAGAATGCAACTCGGTGGGACCGATTCGGTTAGGGTTAGGGCATAACGTAATCTCGGTAAGACCGATTACACAAACTCGGTGGGACCGATTTTGGTAATAAGCTTTCCAGAGAGTTGGTCAGGCAAACTCGGTTTGACCGATTATCAAACTCGGTGGGACCGATTTTGATAATAAGTTAACTAGAGAGTTTGCATTGTAATCTCGGTAGTACCGATTGCTCAAACTCGGTGAGACCGATTTTGATAATGGACATACACAGAGAGATTACAATCCCATCTCGGTGAGACCGAGTTCCCTATCGGTGAGACCGATTTGCCTAGGGTTTGTGGCAGTGGCTAAGACATCCAAAATCGGTGGCGCCGGATAGAAAGAATCAGTGGGGCCAAGTTTGACTTTAGGTTTAGGACATATGTGTGGAAGTGGGAAATTAGCTGAGGGTTTTGGAGAATATCACTAAGCACATGAAGCAAGAGGCTCATTAAGCAACACCTCATCCCTCCTTGATAGTATTGGCTTTTCCTATAGAGTCAATGTGATCTTGGATCACTAAAATGTAAAATGAAGAGTCTTGAGCTTGAAGCTTTAGCCAATCCTTTGTCCTTAGCATCTTGAAGGAGTTCCCACATCCTTTAGTCCATGCCACTCCATTGTTGAACTTATCTGAAACATACTAGATAAAAGTGTTAGTCCAACAAGAGATATGTTGTCATTAATTACCAAAACCACCTAGGGAGCACTTGTGCTTTCAAAATGTAATGAAGAAAAGGATGGGCAAGATATCATTCAAATATATGATGCTTGGTTAAACAGGATGGCATTGCACATTTCACATAAATTATGGCTGACTAAAAGACATGAGACTGCATAATTCTCATATATGATATAGAAACTAAACAGGTGGCATTACAGAACATGTCTAAACTAAGAAGATGACATATATGATGTCAAAAGTAGGCACTGCTAGGCAACATATGCATGATATGACTAACATCATCATGCCAAGGTAGAGCAAACACCTTGGAGGGTAAATAGGAGTGGTCAACAGCGTCTGAATCCGCCTCAGAACAGATATCTTCCTATGGATTACAATCTGGAGAGGGGTGGGGAGGGTTTGCCATTGAACCCACCATGGAGCGATGTCTGCATGACATTGTATTGCCGCGCAAAACTCTTCTCTTTTTCTCTACATGTTCAGCATGACTGTGTAAAATATCTGACATGCATACGAAAAAATATGGTAAGATTATGTAAGGAGAGCATGAAGAATTTTAGAGTGATGGTAACAACCAGTGGATGGATCCAAAAATAATGATAGCAGGCTGATGATTGCTTTAAATTAATAAAATACATATGATGATTGCTTTACTATTTGTTTCCCACCCAAGATGAACAACATAGGCATACCCTAGGCAAGGTTGGAAAAAGCGGTAGGCGCAAGCGAGGCGGTTGGCCTTCGCCTAGTGCCTAGGCGGTGCCTAAGCGCACTAGGCGCGGCCTAGGCGGTAATATAATTTTTACTGGTAGTGTATTTGTGATTATTATATGGGCGTTGATATTAGTTTAGGGCATACAAATAAGTTAATTACCGTCTACTGCCATTGGAATATAACCCGTTTGGCCTATCAGTGCAGCATGTCGCATGATTTCTTGCTTGGGTAGGCAATTTCTTGCTTGCCCTTGGGTAGGCAATTTCTTGCTTGGATAGTACACTCCGGTGAGTATGCGATGTTCTCCTGTCAGACCCTCGATGATGACAGAACCTTGCCCGCAAATCTCCCCATTTGAACCATCACCGAACTTGACCAAGCTTTGAACATCATATTCTAGCTCGAGGAACTTCTCCTTGCAACCCGTCATGTGGTTACTGGCACCCGTGTCTAGATACCACGACACGTTCTGGCTTCCGGATAACTTTGGAGTTACTTTTTTCTCATGAAGTAGCACCTTCCAGTTTGGTTTCACAACCGCTGTTTGGACGAGATCACAGACTTTGGCCATCAGAAGACCTGGACGTTCGTCTTCCTGCTTCGCCAAATTTGCCTTGATCTCCCTCTTGTTAGGTTCCGGACAATCCTTTGCAAAGTGACCCATCTCGTTGCAGTTATAGCACTTGACCTCGGACATATCCAAGTTCCGTGGCTTCCGCTCTTTAGATCGGTCCGCCTTACCACGACCTTGTGGCTTGCCTTTTCCTTTGCCTTCTTTGGTTTGTCCGCAAGGCCGTTGCTTGAGCCTTCGCCAACGTTGCGCCTTCCTTTGCTACTTGGGGACTCCCAATCTGCGCGCGAGTACATGAGTTGGTCACCACCTCCTCCTTTGCCTTTCCGACAGCCACGAGCATTCTCTTCCCATGTCCGCAAGCGTCCAATCGCCTCCGTTATGGTCATGTCGTCGATGTCGTAAAGCTGCTCGAGCGTGCCAATGATGTACGTGAATTTATCAGTCATCAAACTGAAAAACTTCTCCACAATATCGGTCTCCTCGAGCTTTGCACCAAGCGCGCGGATCTCTCCACCAATGTAGTCAGACGCATGGCATAGTCGTTCACCGATTCAGTTTCCTCCATCTGCAACTTGTGAAATTGGCGCTTCAGCACTTGTGCCCGAGCCTTGCTGACGCGATCTTCTCCGATCCTCATCTCTTTGAGTGCGTTCCACGCCTCTCTTGCTGTCTCGAACTCCGCCAATGTCATCAGCACGGAATTGGCGCATGACCGGGCTATGGCGGCCATGGCACCTTCGTTGCACTCCTTGTCTGTCTTCGTCCGTGATGGCCTCCCACACTCGAAGGGTTCGGAGAATGATCTTCATCTTCACCGCCCACAGGCTGTAGTTGGCGTCGGTGAGCATCGGATACTGGATGGGGATGTTGCGATGCGCCTGTACGTTGGCGCCGCCCGTTCCGCCACCACTTGTTGCCGACTTGCCGCCCTTCTTCACCTTGTCGCCGTTCTTGTTCGCCTTGGAACCGCCGTTGCCGGACTTGACCGACTCAGCATCGCTGTCCGTCATCGTAGATCGTAGATCGTCGAGGCTCTAGATACCAATTGTTGGCATTTGATCTCTATATCAGATCACCCAGGATCAACAATGTTCACGTCGTGCTACGCTAGCCTCAAGAAGCGAGCAAGCACACAACTTAATTGATTCCGCCGTATCGTAGCTTGCTGTGAACCTTGTACGTGCACCTGGCTTGATCGATCCTACTTAGCTAAACGTGGCGACGGACAGACGGGAACTCAAAATTAGTATGATGGCCAAAGGCTCGTGACGAGCTTTGTATTACTTCTTTCTTGCTTGGCTTAAAGATTACAAGGAGGTACCCACGTATATATACTAAGCTAGCTACCCTATAGCTAACCTAGTCGGTTTCATGTTGGAGCACTAATCGGACCAGTATACAAGTACTACTCGGACACCAGCACACACGGCATGTTTAGCTCTAACAAGCTGTAACTTTTTGTAAACGGAAATTAGAAATTGCGCAGCCTGTTTCATCATTTTTATCTTCCATTTTAGTGTGTCTTCTGGTAGTTTGTCTAGTATATTATGCAATTAAAGGCACACATATTTTCCTTATAAGATGCACATATTCTGAAAACACCTTAATCTACAGAGCAAGAGAAACATGACAAAAAAATAATAGTAGGTAACGGAATTTATTTTCAGACTATTTTCTTCCTTAATTTGTATTGTTGTGGAGAATAACCTCTGGTCTCTCCATTGATTGATGCACACAACTATTTATTAACTTATTTTCTCCATTAAGTATTTTCTTGATAAATTAGATACATAGAAACAGTATGCCATGAAGTCGATGGTACAAACCATGTGCTTCAGGGAAGATGACATGTTATCTGTCAATCTGATGAGTGCTTCTAAAGGATGCTCGTTGTCGCCTCGTTGTCCGGCGCATGACCCCCCCTCCGTCCTTGGCTTTGCCCATTTATTTATTTTTATTTTTTAACCTTCAAATAATATGTGCATGAAGTAGGATTCGAACTATGGACATCTCGGATTACTTCCACCTGCTATAACTTCAAACCGCGAATTCTTTCTCAAATTTGAGATTGATTGGTAGTGACGAAAATTGTAAATAATAGAAGCATTCAAATTAGGAAAAACTATATGCTAAGGGGACCCGTCTGGCCTACTCATGCACGCTCCTCTCAACTCGTGTTGTTTTTACTATGGCTAAATGACCACAACTTCTATCAAACAAACTGGCACGGATATATGAGCCATTCAAGCCAGGCCTGGACAACTTCCAAGACGGTTTGCACATTGCGACACATCTGACCATGTATCGACCCTTTTTCAGCGAGAAAACTCTAGAAAATGCAAAACTTGTCAAAATCCAAACAACTTGGCATAATGCCTTGAATGGGTCATAAAAGCTGGTGAAAAAATTGTGGGTCCATTTATAGAGAATCATCATCCTCTCAGACAGAGCCTTCTAGCACCCGAATAACCTCAAACATTGTCTATTTTTATACATCCTTGAAATGACCCCAACTTCTAAAAGCAGGTGGGCAAGCCCATGGTAGGTATTCATGCTTGCTTTGAACTACTTTCGACAATGTATGCAAGTTACGACATGTCCGGGCATTTATCAACCTTTTTACCAAGAAAACACCAGAAAATACCCAAAACTAGTCAAAAACCCAAACAACTTGGAATGGTGCCTTGAATTGGTCATATGATACGTCCATTTTGCATCAATGCTTTTATATTGATATTTATTGCATTATGGGCGGTTATTACAAGTTATGTCACAATACTTATGGCTATTCTCTCTTATTTTACATGGTTTACAAGAAGAGGGAGAATGCCGGCAGCTGGGATTCTGGGCTGGAGCAAATATTGGAGACCTATTCTGCACAGCTCCAGAAGTCCTGAAACTCCACTGTTAGAACGGAGAGAGAGTATTGGTGGAATTGTTTGTTGTATTGCTTGATCCTCATGGGCATATATATAGGAGTACAATGATCAAGTTGAAGTACAAGACAAGGCAGGACCGAATCCTAGTATATCTCATCCTTCCTAATAATCAATATACTCAACATCCCCCCGCAGTCACAACGGTAGCGACGCAGATGGTGAGACTGGAGAAGAATCCGAAGGCAAGCTGACGGACACCCCCCACAGTCGTAATGGTCGATGCATCACGGAGTCGTGGCTGGAGTGAAAACCGACGAGGTTGCTCAAGCAGGCGGTAGCCCTTTGTGCTGTTTGTCGATGTAGCCGAGAGCGTGGGTGGTGGAGCCGTGGTTGAGGTAGCCGTGCGTACATTGCCGTGGTTGATGTCGAGTCGGGGTAGCTGGTGTTGAGGAAGTCGCCGTGGAGCCTCGAGCGCAAGGAGGCGCCGAGTTAGTCATGGGCGCAGTGGTGTCGAAGTAGTGGTGCGCTAGGAAGTAGATGATGTTGACGACGCGTCGCGCCGGGGTTGCCAACCCCGGGGACACATCATAGACGAAGGCACGTGTCAATGTTGCCAGCACCGGGCATGCGTAGACGGGTGAAGACGAAGTTGACGAAGCGCCGCACCAGGCTTGCCAGGCCCAGGGACACGTCATGGACGAAGGCACGCGGCGGTGTTGCCAGCACCGGGCATGCGTAGACTGGGACCTGCACGAGCTGTACGCCATGTCGAAGAAGTCAGAGAGGCCAGCAGAGAAGGACTCGACGACGGTTGCGGCGCCAATCGGCGCGGGGCCAATGTCGCCCGCGGTTGTCGGAGTATATGAAGCGGTCGGGGTAGATGACGGTGATGCTGGCAGCGGGCAGGTGCTGGATGAAGACGAAGGGGGTGGACGGGAAGCTACGACGGCTACGAGGGTAGCGGCGGCGGCTAGGTTAGGAGCGCGGCGCTGATGCTCGAAGTAGGCGAAGAACCCTGACAGTGTGACGAAGACCGGCGCGGACGGTGGCGTTCCCGCACCAAGGGAGACGGCGCGACTCATACCACAGGAAGTCGATGCGCGGGGACGGCGAAGTGGACCACGGGCTGCGGCACTACGGCCCGAAGGGGCGACACAGCGGCGGCGGGCAGGTCGGGGCGACGGCAGGAAGCACTACAAAAAAAATAGACTTCCGTGATGATACGTGTTTGTCACAGTAGGTCGCATTTTTTGTCATGCATGTACATCCATCACGATTTTATGACGGAATAAAGATAGTCATACCTGTGCGGTCGTAGAAGTTTTCCATGACATTACCAAAATTATCATCACGGAATTGTCAACTTCCATGACGATAAATCGCGCGTCACAGAAGTGCTTTCGTCATACCTGTGCTGTCGTAGAAGTGTTCCATGACATTACCTGTGCTGTCGTAGAAGTGTTCCATGACATTACCTGTGCTGTCGTAGAAGTGTTTCATGACATTACCAAAATTATCATCATGGAACCTGTGCTGTCGTAGAAGTGTTCCATGACATTACCAAAATTATCATCACGGAAGTGTCCACTTCAATGACGATAAATCGCGCGTCACAGAAGTGCTTTCGTCAAGGGTGACCGACACGTGGCATCCACCGTAACGGAACGCCGTTAAGCTATCGGGTCTGGTTTTGGATCCGATAACCCGTTAACAGCCCTGACCAATGGGGATTTTCCACATGTAAAATCATCATTGGCTGGAGGAACACGTGTCGGCTCACCGTTGGGACATAAGTCATCCACTCATTGGACCGAAGGCACCTATGATACGTCAACACGTGGCACGACCCAACAGAGGCCCATTCCTGTGAAAAGGCTGGCCCGTTTGACTTGGTCAAAAGGTGGCGGGCCAGCCCACGGAAAGCCTGTTAACGGCCTATTCGCATATAGCCCATTTACAGCCCGCTAACACAGGGCCCGTTACGACCTCTCCGAATTAGGCCCAGTAGCGTCATCTGGGCCGTCCAATAGGATTCCAGCCTGTTTTAACTTCCGGACCATGTGTGGCCCATGACTTCTTTCAGCCCATATGAGGCCCTTTTTAACTCTTGGCCCATTAACGACCCATGGTGAAACTGGCCCATAATGAACAATGTATCACTTTATACCCATTAACGACCCGTTATTCCATTGGGTAGTTTCTAGCCCAAGTTATCTTTTGGCCTTCTCAGGGCCCATTGATTCTTGGGCTCATTTGCAGCATTCGATTACATACGGCCCATTACTGTCATTTTCTGCTTGTGGGCCAAATTCAGCCCGTCGTTACAGTCGGCTTATTAATACGTTGGAACGTTTTCATGTCAAAAAAATTCCGTTGGGATGTTTTCATAGAGTTATCAAATACGGCCGGCCCATTATGGTCCACGAATAGTACGGCCCATGATTGGCGAAATGATGATACGCCCCATAGAAGGCCCATGGATCCTACGGCCCGTATGAGGCCCATGGATCGTACGGCGCGTAGAAGGCCCATGGATCGTACGGCGCGTAGAAGGCCCATGGACCCTACGACCCGTAGAAGACCCATGAATCCTAAGGCCCGTATAGAAGGCCAATGGATCCTACGGCCCGTATAAAAGGCCAATGGATCCTACGGCCAGAAGAAGGCCCATGGATCATACGGCCTGCAGGAGGTCCATGGTTACAACAGTCCGTGTGTTTCCATGATTATTTCGGCCTAGTTACCAAAAATAGGCTATTGTGGCCACTAGAAAAACACAGGAAAGAACTGCAGTTACTACAAGCAAACAACTAAACAAGACAATAAGGAAATAAATAAGCTAGCAATTAACTCTAGCCTATTACCGCTATTACACATATTACATCCACTAAGCATCAAAGTTCGCCACCAGTGCAAATATAGGGAACAAAGCAGCATATTACATACAGTGGCCGTCAAAATTGGCCACCAGTGCAAATAAATGCGGCAGCAAAACAAGAGCATAACTGAAACAACTTCAGAAGAGCTCAAGAAACGTTATCCTGGGTATCCACCATGCTGGCAATAAGCTTAGCAAGCTTATTAGCTTTGTCCTGTTTGGCACTAAAATCCTCCAACGCTTGCTGTTGCACCAGAAAGTATGCATCTGAATGCTCCAGGGACTTCCGTAGTCCTTCCTCTTCTTGTTGCAGCACAGCTGATCGATGTCTTTCATCTTGTAGTTGAGACTCAAGAAACCGAACTGATTCAGACAGTGAGTTTGAATAGCTTGTGCAAGCGGTAGTGGCCAGTAACTCGAACACTAAATCAAGACAGGACTTTGGGGTTGTCTCTCTGTCTTCAAGATAGTCTTCCTTAGCTGTTTTATCAGCTTTGTTGGAGATCAACAAGGATGTGTCACTATCCTGAACCTTATCTGCATTACTTCCCTTACCATTTCTTAATAAGGCACTCTTCCCCAATATTCTGTCAGCACTCTAAAAGAAGAAACAAGCAGACACATAACAAGTTTAGCATGTACTAGTATATGAAACTCATTTTGGTGAACCAGTTCATTAGTAAGGTGGACAGAATTAAACTACCAAGTCTTCTATTGCCGAGTACTGGTACATAATAAAAGTATCAAACAAACATATAATTATGTCCTATGGTCAGTGCATTGTCTTGCCAAATCAAAATAGAGACACGGTTCAAATCATATCAGTTCAAGACAAAGCAGCAGTGAAAGAATACAAAGCGTGGGAAACTACATGGCACAACAAGATTTAAGATGGGTACCATGGGTCTACATGTACAACAACACTATTGGCTCTATTGTGATGCTAGTAATGTGCATGATATGAAAGTCGACTGTATACACAATTTAAATTGAAATCAACAGAACTATTGATAAGAGCAAACTTGTTAAAGAAACATGCGTGAACATAACTGCTGTGCCATTGGAGTTCCGATTGGATCCTTCAATTTAAAAATAAGTTTGTATGAGTAAATACAGTGATACAAGAGCAAAGCAATCATAGTTAAAAAAGGCGCGCCTAGGCTCTAGGCGTTGCAAAACACATTGCGCATAACTACGCTTTATCTGTGCATAACTGCGCATAAGCATGCGCTTTGATCAGTAAAGCACAAGGCGGTGGCAAACACATAATTAACACCTAGCACTTTTTTGAACTATGATAGCAACGAAATCTTAAATTAGAACAGTTGTTGTTCAGGTTTAGGCACTTGTTCTACATGAACAGAGTATAGTAAGACGCAAGAATATAATACTTAAAAATAGAAAATGAGCTCATAGACCTTACCACATTCTTGGTTTGGGACTAGTACAGAACAAGGCGTTCCCAGTCATCATCCAGCAAATGTGTCTCAGGAGAACGTAAGGGAATTTGATGAGTTTCTTTGCCGGTGAAGTACGTTTTCTTCAGGTAAATCCGATACTGACACCAAGCATTCTTGAAGATAGCAGAGGTATTAGCACAGGTTACCTCATCCTGAGTTTCCAAATCGGTCCTTATCTATAGAAAAAATGGGAAAGTTTGCTGTATTATAACCATCATGGAGGTAGGATGTATGGGATGAAGCAAAGTAATTGCCATGAATAACATTACTTACACATAACTCCTGAACAAACACCTCAACTGACATTTTCCTTCATCTTCAGTATAATATTTCCAAGATGGGAAGATACGCACATACGATTTAACAACATCAAATGCAATAGATGCTAAACTACGACTAGCTGGTTGTGCTTCCTCCACAGGAATAGGCGTACTAACTGGTGGAGTTGGGGTTCGTCGTGATAGTACTGGCCCTTTGGGCACTGGAGCTGCCTTACTAACTGCTCTTGTTTGGGAGCTCTGTGCTGGATATGGTACTGTGTCAATAGGAACTGGGTTACTATCGGCTAGGGTTGGGGTTAGATTTGGTGAATCTAGTTCTCTGTCCATCGCAGTAGGGGTACAATCTGCGAGAGTTTGGGTTATGTGTGGTAGGGCTGGTTCTTGTGCATGTACAACGAGGGTGCTATCTCCACCAAGAGGTAGCACTGTTTTTTTTGAAGACCGTGTTTTTAGTCCGCTAGATAATGGCATCACCCGCTCCAATTCAAATGGCTGATAAACAGGAAACATAGTTGAATGTATAGACATTGTACGAGAAACAGATGCAATAGATAGTGTGGAAAAAAGAGGTCATGAAATAGTTGACATGTATATTGTTTAACTAAAATGGATAGCATGACATAATTTCACATATATGATGTCTATCTAAACTGGATAGCATAGCATAACATAATTCAAAGATATGATGAATAACTAAACATGATCGCATGACATAATTCATCTACATGTTATCTAAGTAATCAGGATCACATCATTTAATTCAGATATGTGATTTATATGCTAAACAGAGGGCATTAGATATGATGTCTGAACTAAGAACATGGTGTTGAATATTGTGTATATGATGTCTAAACTATGCAATGCAAGACACCATATGCATGATATGAGCAGTATAACCGTGCCAAGTTAGAGCATACACCTCAGTGGGGGAATAGGACTGGCCATCTGTCTCTGAATCCATCTCCGGGGAGCTATCGGGGCCCAACAAGAGATCTGCTTCGACAGGTAGCACTGTCTGCTATGAAGGCCTTGTTTTCACTCCAGATTTTTCCATCTCCCACCCAAATGGCTGATTCATAGGAAGAGTAGTTTAATGTACAAACATTGTCGACAAATGGAAATGTGTAGGACCTTGAGAAGAGGTGTCTAGAGGGGGGGGGTGTGATTAGACACTAAGTACCAAAGTTGCAGTTTTTAAGTTTCTTTAAAGTTTGAATGGAGTTTAGGCACAAGTTTAACATTCACAACATGTAGCAAGCAAGCATGCAAAGATATATGAGCAGTGGAAAATAAAGCATGCAACTTGCAAGAATGTAAAGGAAGGGATTGGTGGATTGAAACGCAATTTGGAGACACGGATGTTTTTGTCATGGTTCTGATAGGTGGTGCTATCGTACATCCACGTTGATGGAGACTTCAACCCACGAAGGGTAACGGCTGCGCGAGTCCACGGAGGGCTCCACCCACGAAGGGTCCATGAAGAAGCAACCTTGTCTATCCCACCATGGCCGTCGCCCACGAAGGACTTGCCTCACTAGCGGTAGATCTTCACGAAGTAGGCGATCTCCTTGCACTTACAAACTCCTTGGTTCAACTCCACAATCTTGTCGGAGGCTCCCAAGTGACACCTAGCCAATCTAGGAGACACCACTCTCCAAGAAGTAACAAATGGTGTGTTGATGATGAACTCCTTGCTCTTGTCCTTCAAATGATAGTCTCCCCACCACTCAACTATCTCTCATAGAATTTGGATCTGGTGGAAAGAGGGTTTGAGTGGAAAGCAACTTGGGGAAGGCTAGAGATCAAGATTCATATGGTAGGAATGGAATGTCTTGGCCTCAACACATGAGTAGATAGTTCTCTCTCAGAAAAAGGATGCTGGAAGTGTAGGTTCAGTCTGATGGGTCTCTCCACGAATGAAGAGGAGGTGGAGGGGTATATATAGCCTCCACACAAAATCTAACCGTTACACACAATCTACCAAACTCGGTGGGACCGAATCGTTAAACTCGGTCAGACCGATTTAGCAAATAATGTGACCGTTAGGGTTTTTGGTGGGACCGGAATGCAACTCGGTGGGACTGATTCGGTTAGGGTTAGGGCATAACGTAATCTCGGTAAGACCGATTACACAAACTCGGTGGGACCGATTTTGCTAGCTTTCCAGAGAGTTGGTCAGGCAAACTCGGTCTGACCGATTATCAAACTCGGTGGGACCGATTTTGATAATAAGTTAACCAGAGAGTTTGCATTGTAATCTCGGTAGTACCGATTGCTCAAACTCGGTGAGACCGATTTTGATAATGGACATACACAGAGAGATTACAATCCCATCTCGGTGAGACCGAGTTCCCTATCGGTGATACCGATTTGCCTAGGGTTTTGGCAGTGGCTAAGACATCCAAACTCGGTAGCACCAGATAGAAAGAATTAGTGGGGCCGAGTTTGACTTTAGGTTTAGGACATATGTGTGGAAGTGGGAAAGTAGCTGAGGGTTTTGGAGAATATCACTAAGCACATGAAGCAAGAGGCTCATTAAGCAACACCTCATCCCTCCTTGATAGTATTGGCTTTTCCTATAGACTCAATGTGATCTTGGATCACTAAAATGTAAAATGAAGAGTCTTGAGCTTGAAGCTTTAGCCAATCCTTTGTCCTTAGCATCTTGAAGGAGTTCCCACATCCTTTAGTCCATGCCACTCCATTGTTGAACTTATCTGAAACATACTAGATAAAAGTGTTAGTCCAACAAGAGATATGTTGTCATTAATTACCAAAACCATCTAGGTAGCACTTGTGCTTTCAATCTCCCCCTTTTTGGTAATTGATGGCAACATACATCAAAGCTTTAGATAAAGATACAAAGAATAGCAAGTAAAGCTTTGGAAAGACATGTAACAAGCATAGGCTCCCCCTACATGTATGCAATCATGTGAATATGAAATATAGAAGCATGTGATAGCATAACCATGATAGAGCAGGCAATGTGTTACATGTATCCTGGCTATATGCATCAGAGCAAAAAGTATTAAAGGGAATACCTTCATGTCCATGAGTCCTTCTTGCAAACAGTATGTACATCAGCAAGAATTCCTCATACACATGATTGTGATGCATATACTTACCTTGTAGTCTTGAGTTGGATTAGGGTGAAATGAACCTGCGTAAACAAGGTTAGATAACACAGATACATCTACTAGCCAGAGCAAACAGAAGAAACCACAAGAATACCAAGACTAGGATGACATGTAGAGAGTGAGTACTAAGTACCACATTGGATTAGACATGTCCCCAAGAGTAAAGATATGCAATGAATTTAAATGATATCTTTCCCTTAGGTGTCTTGCTCCCCCTGAATCTAACATGGGATACTGGGAGAAGATAGGGAACAGAAAATCAGAGCTGAAAGAAAACAGAGCTGAAAGATATGAATGATGATCAGAGCTAAAGTTCAGAGCTAATGTATGCTAATGTAAAATTGAGCACAACAGATCATATGAACATGTGTCTCCCCTCAAGAAGACATGTGGGCATCTCTCCTCTTGAGCACCAAGCATCTGGGATCCTTGAGAAATACTTTCTGCTAGTATTCTCTCCCCCTGGAGATCTCTCTCTCCCCCTGAAGGATCTCTCTCTCTAAATGATAAGCTTTGATGTGATCTCTCTCTCCCCCTTTGACATCAATTTCCAAGAAGGGCTTGATAAAGAAGTAATCTCTCTCTCCCCCTCTGGAAGTTGTCGTGAATGGGTTTGATCCTTGAGTCACAACATAAAGCAATGATAAAAATGTGATGCTTGTAGAGGAAAAGATTCATTGAGTGGAGCTGGATCAGAAGAAACACATAATATGTGGCAAAGAGTTTTTCCTGTTATGAAATCGGTGGCACCGAGTGGTATGCTTCGGTCGTACCGAAAAGATTCGGTTGGACCGAAAACAACAAATCGGTTGAACTGAGTTCATCGCAGAGAAAACACTTGTCATCTCAGCTCACTAGACTAGTAAGATCTCACAAAGATTTGCAAGGAATTAACTGAAAGATATGCAAGGAATTAGATGCAGAAAATGCAGAGAAAACAGAAAGAAATCTAGATTAAGTTTTTTTTGAAAGGGGAAACACAAATGCATGAGACAAATGCAAAAACTCAGAAAAGAACACAGGAGAACTTCATCTAGAGATGGTCGGCGACGAAGTCACCTATGTTAGAGTATATTGACTAGGAGTCAAGTGAGATCACTTGATCATAGGCCATACTCATCGTTTAAGCTCAAAATGGGGTTGCCATTTTTCATTTAAGCATCTTGATGTATTCACATCTTGTTGAGTTTCTTTAACTCATGTCTCGGAGTAAAGCTTCTCTAAGATGGAATAACATACCTTGGTTGGTGGTGTTGTCCATGTAGTTGAACTTGCGTGGGTTGCTCAAGGTTGATGTAGCTCATCAAGAATGTGGAGGACCACTTGGAATTTGAGTCCATCTACCTACATGGGTTAGTTCTTGCAAGGAAGAGCACTTGTATATCCAAAAATGACAATCATGAAACTCAACAAAGAATTTGTCAAAGGATATGTTTGAATGGTTTCGTGCTTCCTTGTCTTCAACCACCTTGTGTAGAGACTTGGTGATGTAGAGATTGCTCAAGATATGAGTAGGTTTCAACCTCATGGGATTTGATTCAACCAAGTACCTACATGGGTTAGATAACATGCAAGATACAAATATATCCCAGACATAAGTTTTTCATCATAAGAGAAACATCAAGGATTAGTCATAAGCTCATGTCTTGCATGTATCCAATGGAGTTTCTACTCCAAGTTTGAAGCATCAATGATGTTCAATTCTCCTCTTAACCTATAAAACACTTTCTCATCAAGAGGTTTAGTGAATATATCTGCTAATTGCTTTTCGGTGCGTACATGCTTAAGATCAATGTCACCCTTAGCAACATGATCTCGAATGAAATGACCACGAACTTCAATATTCTTAGTTCGAGAATGTTGCACAGGATTATGACCAATTTTGATAGCACTTTCATTATCACAAAGCAATGGAACATGTCTCACATATATCCCATAATCTTTAAGAGTTTGGGTCATCCATAGTAATTGAGCACAACATGAACCAGGGGCAATATATTCAGCTTCCGCGGTGGATAAGGATACCAAGTTTTGTTTCCTGGAGGACCAAGACACAAGAGATCTACCAAGAAATTGACAAGTACCCGAAGTGGACTTTCTATCAACCTTGTCTCTGGCATAGTCCGAGTCGGAATAGCCAACAAGATCTAAAGAGGCCCTCTTAGGATACCAAATGCCAAAATTTGGTGTATGGATTAAATATCTCACTATCCTTTTCACGGCGATAAGATGACATTCTATAGGGGAAGCTTGATATCGTGCACACATGCACACACTTAGCATAATATCGGGACGTGAAGCACATAGATATAACAATGAACCAATCATAGAGCGATAAACCTTTTGATCAACCGGTTCACCATCTTTGGTTAAGTCAAGATGTCCACTAGTAGGCATGGGTGTAGTCATACCTTTTCATTCTTGCATATTGAACTTCTTGAATAAGTCCTTGGTGTACTTTGTTTGCGAGACAAAAGTACCTTCCTTAGTTTGCTTAATTTGCAAACCAAGAAAGAATTTGAGTTCACTCATCATAGACATCTCAAACTTCTCCGATATTAGCTTCCCAAACTTTTCACTAAAATGAGGGTTAGTTGAACCAAATATAATATCATCAACATAAATTTGGCACACAAAGAGTTCACCATTAACCCTTTTAGTAAAAAGAGTAGAATCAATTTTCCCAATTTAAAAGCCTTTTTCAATAAGGAACTTGGTCAAGCATTTATACCATGCTATAGGAGCTTGTTTAAATCCATAAAGAGCTTTGTGAAGTTTGTAAACATGATTGGGTTTCTTAGGATTAACAAAGCCGGGAGGTTGTTTAACATAAACTTCCTCCTCTATTTCACCATTTAGAAAAGCACTTTTAATGTCCATTTGGTACAAGGTGATATCATGGTGATTAGCATAGGCAAGTAAGATGCGAATGGACTCAAGTCTTGAAACGGGGGCGTAAGTCTCACCATAGTCCATACCTTCGACTTGTGTGTAGCCTTGGGCGACAAGACATGCTTTGTTGCGAACTACTTGTCCATCTTCATCTTGCTTGTTGCGAAACACCAATTTGGTACCGATGATGCTGTGGTTGTTGTCGGGCTTCTCAACCAATGTCCAAACTTGGTTCCTCTCAAAGTTGTGTAGCTCTTCATGCATAGCATTTATCCAATCCAGATCTTCCAATGCTTCTTCAACCTTCATAGGTTCAATGCTAGAGATGAAATAATAGAGCGAGTGATTCTCCCGGTTTGTATATCATTGTAGATTTGCTCGACGGGATGGTCTTTAGCAATTCTTGCTCGAACTTGTGAAAGATTTTGCTTGGGTCTTCGTTGACCATCTTGTTCATCGTGTTCTTCTTCTTGGCCTTCTTCATTGTTGGCGTTGTCGTTCTCTTGTCGTGGTGGAGAAGGAGGTTGTTGACGTACATCTTGATGCACTTCCTCGTTTTCTTCATCTTGGCATGTCCCACTTGTGGATGCTTCCGTATCAACTCTTGGTTCACCTTGTCGTGAAGTAGAAGCTTCCACTTGGACGGACGAGGTACTCTCCTTCACCTCCATTGGACGGACCTTGCCAATAGACAAGTCTTGGATTGCTTCCGAAGGATCTTTGTCTCCTACATCAATTGGAAATTGCTCTACTTGCGAGCTATTAGATTCATCAAACTTCACATCTACCGTCTCTTCAACCTTTCGGGTGAAATTGTTGTAGACACGGTAAGTGTGAGAGTTTGAGCCATAACCTAGTAGGAAACCTTCATGAGACTTAGGAGCAAATTTAGAACGAGATGCTTATCAAGAATGTAGCACTTTGAGCCGAATACTCGAAAGTATCCAACTTGGGGTTTGTTACCGGTGAGTAGCTCGTATGCCATCTTGCCGAGTAGCTTGTGAAGATACAAGCGATTTTTTGCATGACAAGTTGTCTCAACTGCTTCTGCCCAAAAGTGCTTCGGCGTCTTGTACTCATCAAGCGTCGTTCTCGCCATTTCGATGAGCGTCCGGTTCTTCCTCTCAACAACTCCATTTTATTGAGGTGTGTACGTAGCCGAGAACTCATGTGAAATCCCTTCTTCGTCAAGAAAGGTGTCCAAATTTGCGTTCTTGAACTCCATTCCATTATCGCTGCGAACCTTCTTGATCTTCACTTCAAATTGGTTTTGGGCCTTCCTAGCGAAGTTTTGAAGATCTTTTGGACCTGCGATTTATCATCGAAAAAGAACACCCACGTAAATCTGGAAAAATAATCAACTATAACTAGACCAAAAGAATTTCCACCGAGACTCTTGTAAGAGTTGGGACCAAAGAGATCCATGTGAAGTAGCTCGAGTGGCCTCTTCGTGGTCATGATGTTCTTCACGGGATGCCTTCCTGCAACCTGTTTACCTGCTTGACAAGCACTGCAAAGTCTATCCTTGTCAAACATGACATCATTAACTCGAAGGACATGATTCCCCTTAATAAGCTTGTCAAGGTTTCGCATACCAACATGACCTAATCGTCTAAGCCATAACCAGCCTTTTGAGGATTTAGCAATGAAGCAAGTTTTAGGTTGAGCCTTTTGAGTGAAATCAACAATGTATAGATCACCTCTACGCACACCAGTAAAGACCATTTTATGATTATCTCGACGAAACACTTGGCAATCTACTTCAGTAAATAGAACATTGAAACCGAAATCAGCAAGTCTAGATGCTGAAAGTAAGTTGTAACCAAGAGATTCAACGAGCATAACATTTTGTATGGAGCTATCATGTGAGATGGCCACCTTACCGAGGCCAACCACCTTACCCTTTGAGTTGTCACCGAAAGTGACAAACTTTCGAGGATAATTATTTTCAGCAAGCTCACGAAACATGTCTTTATTTCCGGTCATGTGATCGGTACATCCACTATCAAGAACCCATTCCTTTCCTCCTGACATATATCCCCGAAGATTTGCCATAAGACCAAAATGTCTCATTGCATCATCAAGATCGAAGTCACTATCATCATCCTCATCATAGTATCCATGTTCAACATCATCATGTGGTGGACCAAATCCTAGAGAGGGTGATTCATTAGAATGAGTTTGACAATAATCTTGTTTATGAATTCTTATAGCTTCGGAAATAATGTCACTAATAATACCAACATTTCCTTTGGCACGCATAAGGTTTGTAAGCTCAAATAGACGATCACCAAACATAGGATCACTAGTATTCATCTTACTCAAAGCAATAGACTTATAGAGAATCTCATCTAGATTTTTCAAGGAATAATCTGGAAATCGTTCCTCAAGAAATTTCCAAATAGTGTAGGCACACTCAAAAGTAGATAAGATTCTAATCAAGTTTCTAGGCAAGCCTCTAGTGATAAGATTAACAGTTCTAAGATTTCTAGTCATGTCAATAGCTTCATCAAGGGTAGGATGCATAGGATCAACGTAAGGTGCACCAGGACTAGCAATGTACTTGTTAAAATGATATTGATTGAAAATAACAAGCATCTCATTTTTCCACTCACGAAAATACTCTCCATCAAGAATAGGCACTCAATGTCTAAGAATCCCCAAAGTAGACTCATCCATCTTCCTCCAATGGTGATTAAACCAAAGCAATGGAGACCAAAGCTCTGATACCACTTGTACGACCTTGAGAAGACGTGTCTAGAGGGGGGGGGTGATTAGACACTAAGTACCAAAGTTTCAGTTTTTAAGTTTCTATAAAGTTTGAATGGAGTTTAGGCACAAGTTTAACATTCACAACATATAGCAAGCAAGCATGCAAAGATATATGAGCAGTGGACAACAAAGCGTGCAACTTGCAAGAATGTAAAGGAAGGGATTGGTGGATTGAAACGCAACTTGGAGACACGGATGTTTTTGTCATGGTTCCGATAGGTGGTGCTATCGTACATCCATGTTGATGGATACTTCAACCCACGAAGGGTAACGGCTGCGCGAGTCCATGGAGGGCTCCACCCACGAAGGGTCCACGAAGAAGCAACCTTCTCTATCCCACCATGGCAGTCGCCCACGAAGGACTTGCCTCACTAGCGGTAGATCTTCACGAAGTAGGCGATCTCCTTGCCCTTACAAACTCCTTGGTTCAACTCCACAATCTTGTCGGAGGCTCCCAAGTGACACCTAGCCAATCTAGGAGACACCACTCTCCAAGAAGTAACAAATGGTGTGTTGATGATGAACTCCTTGCTCTTGTGCTTCAAATGATAGTCTCCCCAACACTCAACTCTCTCTCATAGAATTTGGATCTGGTGGAAAGAGGGTTTGATTGGAAAGCAACTTGGGGAAGGCTAGAGATCAAGATTCATATGGTAGGAATGGAATATCTTGGCCTCAACACATGAGTAGGTAGTTCTCTCGTAAAAAGGATTTGGAAGTGTAGGTTCACTCGATGGGTCTCTCCACGAATGAAGAGGAGGTGGAGGGTATATATAGCCTCCACACAAAATCTAACTGTTACACACAATCTACCAAACTCGGTGGGACCGAATCGTTAAACTCGGTCGGACCGATTTAGCAAATAATGTGACCGTTAGGGTTTTTGGTGGACCGAATGCAACTCGGTGGGACCGATTCGGTTAGGGTTAGGCATAACTTAATCTCGGTAAGACCGATTACACAAACTCTGTGGGACCGATTTTGGTAATAAGCTTTCCAGAGAGTTGGTCGAGCAAACTCGGTTTGACTGATTATCAAACTCGTGGGACCGATTTTGATAATAAGTTAACAGAGAGTTTGCATTGTAATCTCGGTAGTACCGATTGCTCAAACTCGGTGAGACCGATTTTGATAATGGACATACACACAGAGATTACAATCCCATCTCGGTGAGACCGAGTTCCCTATCGGTGAGACCGATTTGCCTAGGGTTTGTGGCAGTGGCTAAGACATCCAAACTCGGTGGCGCCGGATAGAAAGAATCAGTGGGGACGAGTTTGACTTTAGGTTTAAGACATATGTGTGGAAGTGGGAAAGTAGCTGAGGGTTTTGGAGAATATCACTAAGCACATGAAGCAAGAGGCTCATTAAGCAACACCTCATCCCTCCTTGATAGTATTGGCTTTTCCTATAGACTCAATGTGATCTTGGATCACTAAAATGTAAAATGAAGAGTCTTGAGCTTGAAGCTTTAGCCAATCCTTTGTCTTTAGCATCTTGAAGGAGTTCCCACATCCTTTAGTCCATGCCACTCCATTGTTGAACTTATCGGAAACATACTAGATAAAAGTGTTAGTCCAACAAGAGATATGTTGTCATTAATTACCAAAACCACCTAGGGAGCACTTGTGCTTTCCAAATGTAATGAAGAAAAGGATGGGCAAGATATCATTCAAATATATGATGCCTGGTTAAACAGGATGGCATTGCACATTTCACATAAATTATGGCTGACTAAAAGACATGAGACTGCATAATTCTCATATATGATATAGAAACTAAACAGGTGGCATTACAGAACATGTCTAAACTAAGAAGATGACATATATGATGTCAAAAGTAGGCACTGCAAGGCAACATATGCATGATATGACTAACATGATCATGCCAAGGTAGAGCAAACACCTTGGAGGGTAAATAGGAGTGGTCAGCAGCGTCTGGATCCGCCTCAGAACAGATATCTTCCTATGGATTACAATCTGGAGAGGGGTGGGGAGGGTTTGCCATTGAACCCACCATGGAACGATGTCTGCATGACATTGTATTGCCACGCAAAACTCTTCTCTTTTTCTCGACATGTTCAGCATGACTGTGTACAATATCTGACATGCATACGAAAAATAAGGTAAGATTATGTAAGGAGAGCATGAAGAATTTTAGAGTGATGGTAACAACCAGTGGATGGATCCAAAAATAATGATAGCAGGCTGATGATTGCTTTAAATTAATAAAATACATATGATGATTTCTTTACTATTTGTTTCCCACCCAAGATGAACAACATAGGCATACCCTAGGCAAGGTTGGAAAAAGCGGTAGGTGCAAGCGAGGCGGTTGGCCTTCGCCTAGTGCCTAGGCGGTGCCTAAGCGCACTAGGGGCGGCCTAGGCGGTAATATAATTTTTACTGGTAGTGTATTTGTGATTATTATATGGGTGTTGATATTAGTTTAGGGCATATAAATAAGTTAATTATCGTCTACTGCCATTGGAATATAACCCGTTTGGCCGATCAGTGCAACATGTCGCATGATTTCTTGCTTGGGTAGGCAATTTCTTGCTTGCCCTTCCTAGATCTCTATTTATGCCCTAGGCGAGGCTTTTGGCCATTGCCTAGCGCCTAGGCGTGCCTAAGCGCCTCCTAGGCACTACCTTTTCCAACAGAGACCCTAGGTGAACCAGATATTAGACATACATACTATTTATTGCTGCCTCGATATGTGCCCCACAGTTAATTTAGAACTCAAGTATGAACATTAATTTGGAACTGACTTGGGAGTCCAAGAGCTGAACAGGACGATAAAGTAGCAGGTAAGTTTAATCAATGCATAACATAAGTAGAAACAAAAGAGTGCGACCTCTCTTGTGGACCCGTGTACTCCTCAGGTTCATCTACTGAGTCGATGATGGTGACACCGTTGCGGTGGGTGCCGGTGGCAGGGAAGGAGATCTGAGGGGGCGAAAGATAGTCAGGAGTCGTGATGGCTGGTTTGGTGGATGCTTCTGTCGATGGAGCAGCTCAGTGAGGTGGACGACGTCGCGGCAGGAGCAGGACAAACCACACAAAGTTCCCTTCGACACGTACCTGTAACTGAAGTAATACTGTAAGGGCTCATTTGGCTTGCATGGTTCTTAAAACGCAGTGATAGGAAAACACCGGAATAGGATAGGAATGCACATGGTAAACAGAGCATTTGTAAACACAGGATTTCTGCCAACTTGGGTGTTTGGTTTACAGGAATTGGAAGAGCAGAGGAATGCAAAGAAACATGGCCAAAATAAGTTGAAACCATATGAGAGCGTGTACAGTTAGAATGTTATTCTGGAACTAATGCACTTGGTCTTGTTTTCATGCATAGGATTTTGAAAAGTAGGTCCAGGTGGATGTTTTGCTTCATTCCTTTCAACAAAATGCATGAATGATTGAATAGTAGAGTGCCATTGGAAAATTCCCTATTGCTATATTTTTCCGTTGAACCAAAATAGCCCTAATGGATCGACGTGAATGTATAGTAATAAGTGATGCAACAAGTGTACAACCTCTTTGCCGTAGCCGTATAGACCTCAGCATCATTGGGTTGGTCGCTGAAGCAGTTGAGGTAGAGATGGATGTCGGAGGTGTGGAGGAAGATCTGAGGAATCTGTAGATGGCGTCCAGTGCACTGCTCTGTTGTGATGGATCGTTCTGTCGTTGGAGCAGCTCCGGTGAGCCGTAAGACGTCAAGGCTGAAGCAGCACAAGACAGACATCATCAATCTCAAGTGGGATTCTAATAGCATCTCCAATAGATGATGTAAAATGGATGTAAAATTTACATCACCAAAAACCACCTGACTACAACAGACGAGGTAAATACTGTTGACTCTGAACTTAACTGTCGAAACTGAAATTTACTGTAGAATCTGAATGCTACTGCCGAAACTGAACGCAATGGTAGCAGAGAGGCACTTGACATGTAGTTTAGGGAGGGCCTGCAGTTCATCTTCATCCTGCACCCCCCTGAGCCGCCAGCCACCACCGGCCGAACCGCCAGCCCCAGCGCCGCCTCGCCGCCCCGAAACAACTCCCCACCGTCGCCCTGGCCAACCCTCTAGGCTCCCCCCACCCTGAACCCTAAGATAGATGGTGGGGTACCTCTCCGGCGAGCCTCCGTCCCTGCTGCGGGTGGTTCTTCCTTAACTCCGTGAGCCCCCCAACCCCTAAAAATTGACTGACCCAAAAGTAGATTCAGTCGACTAAAGTGTGGCTAAATCGGAGCAGAGCAGCAGCACAAGCGAGGGGGAGAGCAGCTGCAGCAGCTGGGGGAGCGAGCGATCGAGCGAGAGCCGGAGCAGCAACAGCAGCGCGAGCGAGCGAGCGAGAGCCGGAGCAGCAGCAGCAGATCCGGCTGGTATGGACGCCGCCGCCGAAGGGGCCTCGCACTGGGGTAGAGCCGCCGTGGAGATGTCGCCCGAGGCACCGGCTTCAAGGTAGCCGCTCCATGGGGGTGCGGGATGGAGCACCGTCGGCGCCGGGAGGTCGAGTTAAGGAGAAGGTGCAATGTGATGAGTGTACAACCTCTTTGGTGGCGTCGAGTAGGCCTCGGCTCGTCCGAGGAGTCGGCGAGGATGCTACGGTTTCAGTGGAGCAGGTTAAGGCAGCGCTGTGGGGATGGAGCAGCCGAGATAGACGAGGCGATCGTGGGAGCAGCTCCTTGGAGGTGGAGGACGGGGCGGCTGAACCGGCTGGACAACGAGATGGACGACGGATCCTCATCCGGGGAGGTGGACGAGGGACATCGAGCTGTTGCTGTGGATGACGTCGTCGGGGAAGAGGCTCCGGCTAGGCAGTGGTGAGGTGGCGGGCGGAGGAGGGTGGGGTTTCGCGGCTGAAGTGGAGAGGTTATGGCGGCCTGGGATTCGAATGCCCAAAAGGGGGCGATGGGAGGGGGTGAAGCATGACTTAGGGACGCGGTTGTCCAAAATGTAGGGTGTGTTACAAAAGTACCCCCCACCGATTTCAACTACCGGCCCTTTCGGCTCAGGGTTAGAAGGGGGATTTCGCATGTCGGCATTTGGCAGCTGGAGGGTGTTTTTGCGCGCGTTGTAATTTCGGGATAGCAAGGCGCGGGTTGTGAAGGCGCCAGTTTTGGGAGCACGATAACTGAATTTTCGGGATATAACAAGATGCGGGTTGAATTTTAGGGACAAGCCTAACGTGTAGTAATGTTGTACTTGTACGTACCAAATCAATTCTCACTTTCCTCAACCAAAAAGAAAATGAAAAAATAAAACTATTCACACCACAAGAGAGAGTCTTGCCCCGTTTTACTATAAAAATGCTATTCAAAGCTGCTCCCTCCTTCCATCTATATAGGGCCTAATGCGTTTGTCGATGCTAACTTTGGCCAAATATTAGAGCAATAATATATGACATGCAACTTACACAAAGCACACCGTTAAATTCGTCTGTGAAAGGTTCTTTCAATGATATAATTTTCACATTGTGCATGTCATGTACTATTAATCTTGTCAATAGTCAAAGGCGGTCTTAAAAATCTCATTGCGCCCTATATAGATGGAAGGAGGGAGTATGAATCCATGTTATGTCCGACTAAATTTTTTCGCTTGCTGTATAATGCATGTAACCTACTCATACCAACATTTTAGTGCATTCCAAATGTATATAATACCGCTGCAATTCGAACTAAATTTGACTTCGTTTCTCTATTTCAATAAGAATCTAAAATCATGATTGTTGCCAACTTCAACCATCATTCATGTATTACCTTAATAACACACCACATGATTACTATAGAGATAGATATGAACTATGTGTACTACATGAACTCGAATTCTATTTTTTGAATACACTTGATGTTGATTCCAAATAATAGTACATTTGATGTACTAACTATATATTCATAATCTAAATCATGTTCCATACGTACACCGTGTTTATCACACAAAGTATAATGCCCCGCCACCTACATTATGACAAGTATTTAGACATGAGCTGCAAAAGCCACACATTACCCCAAATTATAGTCAATGTTCTACATTATGATATCTTCTTCAAGTATCCGTATCCACTTTTTTATAATGAATTATGATCTTTGTTCGTATTTTACACCTTCACGATCCTCTTCTATTTGTAGCGAGCTAGCGCTAACTTTCTATCGTGCATGCACACGCCCGCCCCCCTCTCACTCACCCTTAGCGTCCCCCCATCGCGCACGTTCATTATTTCTCTTTAGGTTGTCCACCAGCGGTGTGTGTAGGCCCCCGGCTCCTTCTTTCCGGCACACACCGATCGATATACCTCTCTAGCCAAGTGTGCCTACAACAAACACATATACCTCCCCTCTTCTCTTCTCACCGTCCATGCCCCCCTATGTCCAATACGATTCCACGTAGGTGCACACTCCCGCCCCTCTTTTCATTGATCACATGCTCGCACACTCCTCCCCCCTCGACATGGTAGGCCTCTCACACCACCTCCTAGCTACACCCTCTCCCCCTGTCTGCCTCTCCGGACCTTATTTTGCTTCTAACACATGTAGGCGTTTATATGAACTGATCTCCCTACATATAGACAGGTCGACTATAATTCGTTTTCACCAAGCACCGATACACTTACCTCGCTAGTTATGTCTCCTTTTCTCGGACACACGACGGTTGATCTTCCTATGTAGTTACGTATGATTACCACAACCATATCTTCCCCCCTCATCATCCTTGAATACCTCCTGACCCGTCTCTCATATGCACGTGCATAGACAGACAGACATCCCCCGCCCTCTCTTATTGATATTGCACTCATACCCTCCGTTTGTCTAGCAGGCCTCTCCCACCATTTGTGAGACGCCACTCCACCACCAATCCTCCGACGCTCTACCTTTGTCTTTTTCCCAACCTTATTCCTCTGCTACACATATCCATGGATGTCGATCGATCTCCCTCAATACATAGTTAGGTCTCTCTCCTTCCCCACACATATATTATTCGATCGGTCTCTGCCCCCCCCCCACACACCGATAGTCGAACGTTGTTGGTAGGTATCGATGCCACGGAGAGAAACTGCACCTCTGCCCTCTCAAATTCCAGTAGGCCAGCCGCCCTATATCTTTGACGTGGGCAAACACAAATTCGATGGCACTCTTTATCGATCGCGCAGCCACACACTTCATCCTTGTTTTCAATTCTATCGATATCTCACGTCCATGACTCCGTTTCACACACATTGCATATGTTACATTTTTTGTTTGAGATATCATCAACACATTGCCTCTGTTTCGCACAAACCATCTCTCTCACACCCACCCACGTATGTACCTGCACCTAAAGAAGAAGTGCACGCAGGACGCACGTACTCACGTCTCATTCCCGGCCACTCCCGTGGGGGTACACGGTGGAGTTCATTTCTGTACGAAAAGGCAGCCCACGTGATAATTTGACGCGTGTAGCGGTTGTTTTCTCGAAGGAGGGTCGGGTACCACGCCTAGATGGAACAAAGTTTGACTTGACGCATTAGCATTAAATAAAGTTATATATTCCTCAATGGCACGTACAGAATATAAAACAATTGCCGTGGGGAAAATGGAAAAATGGCTTTGTCTCTCATCACACCATCTCACACAAGGCGGTCGTGGCCTCTCTCTCAGCGTTGGTCAGTGATCCGACCGCATCATGTCCGCCCGCAGAAAGGGAGGATGTGCGTCGTCTCTCCGTTCGACGGAGTTGAGGCAGCACGTCCCGATCTGCGGTACCCACCGTTCTCTCTGACCAAGCTCCGGCGCGGTAGGGCCTTCGCCACTTGCTCGCTGCTGCAGTATGGGCAGATCCCAGCCGCCGGCGCTCTCCTAGTAACATCTCGACGACCGCCAGGTACAGCTTCCTCCGGCCTTGCTCCACTGCCCATCTTCCCATGTTGCTGCATGTGGATCTTCTTTAGTTGTTTGCTTAAATCGTATCTCGGCCGGCGTACTTTCCATCTTGCAATATCATCCTCAAACCATTTTTGATAAATCACCATGTGCTATCTTTCCCTTATTACATGGAACATGCTTCTTTTTTGTAGGCGTATGTGTCTTCAACTCGTGTTATTGGGCAGTAATTGTTTCCTTTCAAACTCCTTTTGCAAACAGGGCTATCCATTTTCACCTCATTGCTATTGCGACATTTTGGTGAACTGCACAAATCACTTTTTTCTAAAGAGTGTTTTGTGCAGTTCTGCCAAAATGTCACACTGGCAACGTTTTTACATTTCTGCAGGACTGCAGAAAGGGAGATTGGTTTTGCTATCATTCTCAACCAACTCCGTGCCTAATCTTCTGAAACAAGAATTTAGTCCTAAAGAGAGATCGTAGAGGTGATCGGCTTCTATTTATGTGTGTTATGTTTCATCATCTAGTTCCACTATTATTGTAATCACAGTGACTGGATATCTTTGCAAACAGGGATGGTCCGCTCGATTTTAGTGGAGCTGCACAAAATGATCAGATTGTGGTGTCCTTCATACACCTCTTTTTTGGCTAAAGAGCTGGGTGAAACTAGCTGCCAAGCAATGAACAATGTGCCAAGGAAATGGAGCCATGCCTATGAACAACATCGATCAATTATATTTTTTTTCTTTATTTGTACACCTTATCACAACTTTGTCTTCAGTTGTGCTGTGAATATTGGCGCTGATATGCGAACCATTGAGATGCATTAGCCATGGTAGTTTCATTTTTATTTGATGGATTGTTGTAACGAGATAATCTCGAGGCAAGACACATGAATCCTAAGTTGAAACCTTTTTTTCATGCGGGAACCAAAGTTGAAACCTTCATAGCATCACAGTACAATTTCATCAAAATTATGCGTACATATAAACAAATCGTGAAGGATTGATAGCAATGCCAGAAACAATTCAACTTCCTTTCGCCGACATGTTGGACATCCTTCATCCGGCTCCACCTGCCATGCAGCAATATTGAGTGCACAACACAACTTCAGGGAAAGATTCACCCCGGTCGTTGCACCGCAGTAGTAATGACTAGTGAGCAGTCAAATTACACCGCCCCACCTTCGCCACAGTAAGTTGCTCAGACGAAGCAACCATCATTTCTCTGTTCCTTGAATCCGCTGGTACTCCCATATTCCCACAGTAATAAGTTGCTCGGGCGAATCAACCATCACTATATCCTCTCACGTGTGATGACCACAGGAGCTATCCATTTAGATTGCATGTTAAAAAAATAAAGGTCGATAACTAATGCGGCAAACTTAAAAAAAACTAATGCATCACCTCGGGCCAACGCGGCCAGATCGCATTTTGCACGAGAAATTACACACCATGTTTTGTTGACATGTGGTCCCATTCCAAGATATCAGTGAGACGAGGCGAGTCCTTTTCTACTAGTATTTCCGAACGGACGTGTAGGCCGGGGCGCCTCTTCGTGTACCGTGGCAAACAGGAAACCGTCCACCGACTCTTCACCTTTCCCTCTCGATTTGGAACTGCTGTCGCACGCTCTTCCCCTCTCGCTCCTCCATTTTCCTTCAGCCCTTCACCCTTCCTTCTTCCATTGTTCGATCGTCTTCTTCATGGAGGGAATAGGCCGGAAACGGCCCCGTTATTCTTGCCCCAATCTGAAAGATGACATGGTGGAGGAACTCATTGATCGGTGTGACGTCATCACCTCGGCTAGCATGGCAGGTTCGTTCAAGACCATTCTTGACTCATCTAATAGCATCATTACAAGGAACCCAAGAGTCAAGGAGCGGTTTGATCTCCCCTATCTTCTTTGCCGTGACCCTGATGACTACTGGCTCGGGGACGACGGAGGCCTCGCCTTGTGCAAGTTGATGCCGCTTGATAATGATACACATGATGTTAAGATGCCATTGCTTGAGGGCAAGGATTGGGCAGGCGCAAATGGAGATTGGGTTGTTTATATTGGGTACAACTGCGAGTGGGAACTTGTGAATGTGTACACTCGTCACCGGGTTCCACTTCGAAAAATCTCAGCAGACTGCCTAGAGGTTGAGGAAACCGGTATTCTACGCACGTTCAAATACGATCATGGTGACTGTCTTCTATGGAAGATAGCAATTTGTCGAGTTCCCAACCGCTCTTGGAATTACAAGAACTATGAAGCTGTTGCTATCTTCAACAAGCTTGTTGCCGTCCTTTGTGGTTCGACTCGATGGATATTGCTCAAAATTAGTTTCTATACACGGACGTGTACTTTGATGCAATTCAATACGAGGGTATTGTGTTTGCTTCCACTGCTCATGGCACTGTTTTTGCATGGGATCCTCGTAGTTTCGGTACGTTTGTCTTTGTCGGTGTCAAAACTGGCGGATCTCGGGTAGGAGGTCCCGAACTGTGCGTCTAGGCGGATGGTAACAGGAGACAAGGGACACGATGTTTTTACCCAGGTTCGGGCCCTCTCGATGGAGGTAAAATCCTACTCCAGCTTGATTAATATTGATGATATGGGTAGTACAAGAGTAGATCTACCACGAGATCAGAGAGGCTAAACCCTAGAAGCTAGCCTATGGTATGATTGTTGTTCGTCCTACGGACTAAAACCCTCCGGTTTATATAGGCACCAAAGAGGGTTAGGGTTACATAGAGTCGGTTACAATGGTAGGAGATCTACATATCCGTATCGCACAGCTTGCCTTCCACGCCAAGGAAAGTCCCATCCGGACACGGGACGAAGTCTTCAATCTTGTATCTTCATAGTCCAGGAGTCCGGCCAAAGGTCATAGTCCGGCTATCCGGGCACCCCCTAATCCGGGACTCCCTCAGTAGCCCCCGAACCAGGCTTCAATGACGACGAGTCCGACGCGTAGATTGTCTTTGGGATTGCAAGGCGGGTTCTTCTCCAAATCCTGTGTACCTATTGAATAGTGTTCGGCCTCTCATAAATATCACGCTCCTTGGCTTCCACGCCCAATAATGGCCATCTTCCACGTGTTGAATGAATGCGAAAAGCCAGGGTATTTTTACATTTACCCCCCTAGCTGCTCAAACGAACTGCCTATATAAGAGACGAGGATCTAGATCCGAATCACGCCATCTTCCCTTCGCGAGCTTTCATCGGAGCGCATCTGACAGAAATCCATTCCATCATGCACGACGTGTGGCTCCTCCTCTCGCCTCCCAGCCCTCAGCCCGAGATTGGGAGAGATGCTCCATCCCGCACAGCAAGCTAGTGACGCTCCAAACCAAGGGATTTCTTCCCCGAGCCTTCATGGTTCCGGTTCGAGCCAGACTCGCCACCTATAAGGGTGGAAAACAAGCGGAGAGCGTCCCCAGTCCCTCCCAAGGAGAGCGAGTATGCCTTGTCCCTTATTTGATAAGAGGGCTCAGATTTGCAATTCATCCGTTTCTCCGGGGGCTCCTGGAGTTCTATGGCCTCCAGTTGCACAACCTTACGCCTGCCTCCATTCTGCATATTGCGGGCTTAGTGGCCCTTTGCGAGCTGTTTTTGGGCATCGAGGCTCATTTCGCGCTGTGGAAGAGGTTGTTCTGCCTCGCACCCGCTCTCGGAGGGGTCGATATATCAAGTGGGCGGAGCGAACTATGGCAAGATCGCGGGACCGGATATCTATCCGAACCCGAAGAAGGCGTCCAAGACTGGCCTTCGGAATGGTTTTATATAGAAGATGTCCCCCTGCCGGACCCTGTTTAGATCGGCCTCCCGGAGTTCAGTGATGCTCCTTTGAAGAAACACCTAAGCTGGCGTCCACGGAGCCCTCATAGGGAAAATGACAGGGACGACATTTACCCGATGAGCCGAATAAGGTTGTTGGCTCATTCCGGACTGACCATGATCGGGGTCATGGCCACATGCATTAGGCGGGGGGTGCAGCCGCTCCAGTATAGAGGCCACCCCATGTGGGATTTCAAGGGGGGATGATGCCACCCGCCATGGGCGTAATGGGCCGGGATCATTCGCCGATCTGATGAAGATCTTGTCCGCATTGTACAAGGGAGAAGAGGTGGAATTTCTTCGCGTCGATCCACAGGACGGATTTTCTATGAACAATCCTCCAAGCTGGGTAAGCAGACATTTCTTTTTGCCCATCCGATCCATATTCCCATAGTCAAGTATCTCATTTTGTGATTTGGCGCAGAACTGCGCTTAGGTCAGAAGGATATAAACAGCCTGCCTCCACAACCCGAAGATTCAGAACGGTTCCTCGATCCGGCCTCCCAAGAGGATCCAGACATATCGGTGCAGCTGATCCATGGGGTATTTCACCAACTGAGCATTGATAATGCCCTGGTTGCCATTACGGCCAATTACCCCGGAATACTTCAAACCTCACAGGTAACAGAGACCGAAGCCCCAATACTTTGAGAATGATTCATCCGTGCTTATTTTTATCACCATATACCAACGGTGTTTTGCAGGGGGAGCCCTTGAGGCGGAAGGCCGAGCCTGCGGCGGCTAGCCAAAAAGGGGCAGCACGGCCCAGCCGGCTAAAAAGAAGTGCGGTCCGGATTGAAACACCGGCGCAACGGTATGGCGTGTCACCTTATTCCCAGGTTTTATTCCGAAGGCATACTAACGCCGTGCCCTCTTCAGAAAAAAAGCGCGCCGCCGACTATATCCGGAGAGGTTGCCAATCGAGCCTCCGCCAGCCAGGCTTCAAAGCAGGGCCGTAAGCGGAGGCGAACACGAGGCGTCGCCGGATGCTCCTCCGGCGAGAGGATGCCGACAGATTGTCCGCCACCAACTCCGAGGTGGAGAGTGCCATGAATCACAGCGCCGCTGGACAATTCTTCGTGACACATGTTTCTCCCAAGAGGCATTGAACGCCTTCAATTCGGGAGATGCGCACCTCCGTGTCGCTCAAGATGGTCTAGCCAGAGCCATGGAGCAGTATGTAAAAGACATGCTAGTGAGGAAATTTAACAGTTATATATGCCAGTAGCCCCCGAGACATAAAATAGTTAGAATAACTGATTTAAGGATCATTTATTGTGCAGGATCTTACAGAAAAGAATACCTAACTGTCCCAGGAGCTTGAAGAGTGCAAAGCCCAACTTGGGGCCGCACAAGCCGCGACAGGGGAAGCCAAAGAGATCCCCTCTGGTAATATACGCTTTTAAAAGATAAGTATGTTGTGAAGTGTGGCGTGTGTATAAATATGACAATAACATTGCAGATGGCGCCGGGGTTGATCCGGACAAGCAACAGCTCTTGTGCCGGTTAAAGGCCGGCGAGAACGTGCTTACGAGGGTGAGGCAGGAGAAAAATAATCTCCAAGATGCCAACACCCAGCTGGGTGAGGAACTAAAAGATGTTCGTGCCCAGCTGTCTGACTCTGTTAAGGAGAATCGGCGACTTCGACGCGGCATTTTTAGTAAGTGCTTAAACGAACTTTGAAAAAAGATTTCGGCGAGGAATTCGACTAACAGAGTTATGTCTGTAGGTATGCTCACAGGCCGACCTTCAGAGGAAATGCCCGGTTCTACGGGTGACCTTCTTCCCGAGCTCTTACAACTTCACGAACGAGTTCGGCGGGTGATGAAAGGCGCCACCAGGCCTTGTGGCTGTCTGTCTCCCTGCTCAAGGCCTTGGGAGCTTGCAGAGAGGCTCAGGAGCGCGGGCGGCGCTTCCGATTATGGAAGATATCGGCTTGCCGTCAAGGCGCCAGGGAGGCCTGAGCCATGGTGAAGACGCGGTACACGAAGGCTGACCCAAACCACATGGCCGAGGTCGGACCTGTGGGGCCCGATGGGAAGGAGATCCCTGTGAGCTTAGTGTATGGCCAGGTAGAATTGGCCGCAAAGTATTCCCAGCAGGACAGTAAACTAGACAGCCTGTTAGATGGCATTGAAGAGGAATACAATCAGTCAAATTGACAATGTAATTTAAGGTGACATGTAAAATGCCTTCTAGCCGGATTGTTGATTGTTTGTCATAGCGGACCTTTTCGCTTCAACCTCGGGAGCCAGTAGTCCGGAGTGTGTCCGAATACCCTCGCAGTTATATAAAAACCGGGGCATGCGTGGAGACCAGGCGTAGGGGTCACTAGTGCTTTATCAGAAAAGTGCCCAACTAGTTATGTTATATTACATGGTTAGTAAGAAACATCTTCCAGGGAGAATAGTTTCGTTAGGGGTTCCTTTCCCTGGTAGGCATGCCCAAAAGTGCATGTTCGGACTGCGAAAAAAGCAGAAAAACATCTGGGGGCAGATAAATAGATAGGTAAGAAATCTTCTTTTAGTTCACCAACCGAATATTCTCTTAAGAACGCTAGCTTTCGGCTTCACCCAGTCTAAGGTACACATCCGGCTGACCCGGCAGTAACAATCGCAGAGGCGCTCCCTTTACCACCTAGCCGAACGATCAGGAATGTAGGGGTAAGCACAGGAGCCAGGCAACCCAGCTTGGCCAAAACTTAAGTCATATTGATGCATATAATTGTGAATAAAAGGTACATGCAGAAGTGTGACACATGTATTGGGCATGAAGCCCTTATAAATAAGCTTCTGTGAAAGAAGCCCCAGTACAATGCGCGGATAGCGCGTCAAGTGTGTGTAACAATGCACTAACGAGCCTTCAAAGGCTGGAAAAAAGGAGGAGAAGGAGAAAATAGAAGACAGCTAAAGTGTAAAATATGGACACGGAAGGAGACGAACTCAGAATCCGCGCTAGGTGAAGAATCTTCGAGACGGGCTGCGTTCCATGGGTTCGCTCGAGTTGATTATCCGATGCATCTCGCAGACGGTACGCTTCCACCGGTCAGACTTGGTCGATGATAAAGGGACCTTCCCATTTGGGATTGAGTTTGTCCTTTTCTTGTCCGCAGCGAGAACTAGCTCGCCAACATTGTAAGTTTTGGCCCGCACTTTCTGCTTTGATATCTTCGAGCCTGCTGTTGATAGAATGCGGAACGGGCTTTTGCTACGCCACGCTCCTCCTCCAAGGCGCCCAACTGTCCTGCCGATCGAGCTCGGCTTTCTTTCTTCGTACATGCGCACGCGAGGTGAGGCACGAATTATGTCGCAGGCAGAACTGCCTCTCGCGCCGATACCATAAAGAATGGTGTGAATCCGTCGATGCGATTCGGAGTGGTCCACAGCCCCCAGAGTACGGAGTCGAGCTCCTCTACCCAGTGTGTGTTAGATTCCTTGACGGACCGCACTAATCTGGGTTTGATGCCGCTCATAATTAGACCATTTTCTCGCTCAACTTGACCGTTAGTTTGAGGGTGATAGACTGAAGCGTAGTCGAGCTTGATGCCCATGTTTTTGCACCAGAGTTTGACCTCGTTGGCCGTAAATTTCGTGCCGTTATCAGTGATGATGCTGTGGGGGACACGTAACAGTGTACGACCCCTGATATGAGGTCTATCACCGGTCCGGATTCGGCCGTCTTAACAGGCTTGGCCTCTATCCATTTGGTGAATTTATCCACCATGACCAGTAGGTATTTTTGCTTGTGGGTTCCCCCTTTGAGGGGTCCAACCATGTCAAGCCCCCAGACCGCGAAGGGCCAAGTGATGGGTATAGTTTTGAGGGCGGTGGGTGGCATGTGGCTTTGATTAGCAAAGACCTGGCATCCGACGCATCGTTGGACTAAGTCCTGAGCATCTGCCCGGGCCGTCGGCCAATAAAATCCTGTACGGAAGGCCTTGCCTACAAGGGCCCAGGCTGCGGCGTGGTACCCGCCGAGTCCGGCATGAATTTCAGCCAGAAGATTCCACCCTTCCTCTTCGGGGATACACCTTTGAAGGACTCCGGTTGTGCTTTTCTTATAAAGCTCTCCCTCATGGACCTTATAGGCTTTAGATCGCCGCACTATGCAGGTAGGCTAGGAATGGTTCTGTCCATGGGGCAATGACTGCCATTATTACGTGGGCTGAGGGTGTTATTTCGTTGGCAGAACCACCAACTGTGTCAAATATTCGGTGTGGGGCAGTGCGGTTGGGTCCGGGTTGTTATTTCCGGACTCTCCCTCCCATAATACGGATGGCTTGAACAGCCTCTCTAGGAAGATGTGGGGACGGCATCGCGCTTTGCGCCGATGCGTGCCAACACGTCTGCTGCCTGGTTGTTATCCCGGGCTATATGTTGAAATTCGAGCCCCTCAAACCGAGCTGACATTTTTAGGACGACATTGCGATAAGCTGCCATTTTCGGATCCTTGGCATCAAAGTCTCCATTTATTTGGGATATCGCGAGGTTCGAATCCCCACGCACCTCCAGGCGTTGAATGCCCATGGAGACTGCCATCCGGAGACCATGTAGAAGGGCCTCGTATTCGGCTGCGTTGTTGGAGTCCGTATACATTATCTGGAGTACGTATTGAACTATATCTCCGGTTGGGGACGTCAGAACGACGTCACCCAGGCTAGCCAACATTTTGGAGCGGTCGAAGTGCATTATCTAGTTGGAATATGCGCCGTGCTCTTTAGGGAGTTCGGCTTCGGTCCATTCGGCGACGAATTCGACCAAAATTTGCGACTTAATAGCTCGCTGTGGCTTATAGGTTATGTCGAACAGGAGGAGCTCAATGGCCCATTTGGCAATCAGGCTCGTTGCGTCGCGGTTGTTTATAATGTCGTTAAGAGGTACTTCGGAGGCTACTGTTATAGAACACTCTTGAAAGTAGTATCGCAGCTTCCGGGATGCCATAAACACCGCGTACGCTATCTTTTGATAATGCGGGTACAATGACTTGCATGGAGTTAGGACAGTGGACACGTAGTAAACTGGTTTTTGAAGGGGGAACTTGTGTCCATCCGTTTCTTGTTCGACAACGAGCACCGCGCTTACAACTTGATGAGTTGCCGCGATATATAATAGCATTGGTTCGCCCATCTTGGGCGCGGCCAGGACCGGGTTTGTTGCCAATATGGCTTTTATTTCTTCGAGTCCGGCCGTGGCGGCATCCGCCCACTCAAGTGTTCAAAAGCGCCGAGGAGGCGATAAAGGGGTAATGCCTTTTCTCCCAAACGGGAGATAAAGCGGCTTAGAGCCGCCACGCATCCAGTCAATTTTTGTATTTGTTGAGGTCTTTTGGGATATCCAATTGTGACACAGCTCGGATCTTGGCTGGGTTTGCTTCAATTCCTCTACTGGATACAATGAAGCCCAAGAGCTTTCCGGCTGGTACGCCGAAAACGCATTTTTCCGGGTTGAGCTTGATGTCATATGTTCGGAGATTATCGAATGTGAGCCTCAAGTCGTCTACTAGAGTTTCGACATGCTTGCTTTTGACGACCACATCATCTACGTATGCCTCCACTGTTTTGCCGATCTGGTTTGCCAGACATGTCTGAATCATGCACTGATATGTTGCGCTGGCGTTTTTGAGCCCAAAGGGCATTGTGTTGAAGCAGAATGGGCCGTATGGAGTGATGAATGCCATTGCGGCTTGGTCAGGCTCTGCCATCTTAATTTGGTGGTAGCCGGAGTATGCGTCGAGGAAGCACAATGAATCGTGTTCTGCGGTAGCATCGATAATTTGATCGATGCGGGGGAGGGGGAAGGGATCCTTTGGGCAAGCCTTGTTGAGGTCCTTGAAATCGACGCATAGGCGCCAGGATTTGTCCTTCTTTGGTACCATCACCAGGTTTGCTAGCTCCTCTCCCATGGCCTGTCTCTTGGGTTCGGAGAAACGCCGAAGAGCCTGTTCGACTGGATTGAATCCTTTTAGGATGTTTAGGCTGTGCTCGGTCAGCCGGCGTGGGATTCCTAGCATGTCTGAAGGGTGCCAGGCAAAAATGTCCCAAATTTCTCGTAGGAATTTCTTAGTGCGGCGTCTACATCAGGATTTAATTGTGCCCCGATGGAGGCCGTTTTTGTAGGGTCCGTTGGATGGACCTGGAATTTGACTATTTCTTCCGCCGGTTTAAAGGAGGTGGACTTGGATCTCTTATCAAGTATCACATCGTCCCTATTCACCGTGGAGCGCAGCGCAGGGAGTTCCTCGGCCGCTAGGGCTTCAGATAGTGCCTTAAGGGCCAGTGCGGCTGTATTATTTTCGGCGCGGAGTGCTATGTCCGGGTCACTAGCAAGAGTGATGATTCCGTTGGGCCCGGGAATTTTGAGCTTCATGTACCCATAATGGGGTATAGCTTGAAAAATTGTGAATGCCTCTCGCCCTAATAGAGTGTGGTATCCGCTGCTGAACGGGGCCACTTGGAACGTGACCTCCTCGGACCTTTAATTATCCGGCGTGCAGAACACCACATCCAGTGTGATTTTTCCTGTACAACATGCTTCCTGACTGGGATTATTCCTCTAAAGGTTGTGCTGCTTCGCTCAATGCGGCTCCAGTCTACTTCCATTTTTCGGAGGGTTTCCTCGTAAGGTTCAATCCGCTGCCACCGTCCATGAGTACCTTGGTAAGGCGACAGCCGTCCACTATCGGACTGAGGACCAATGCGGCTGGTGCTCGGGCTGTTCGGAATTTAGGTTCGTCGCTGGCATTAAAGGTAATAGCCGTGTCACTCCATGGGTTTAATGTTGCTACTCGGTAGACTTCGGCAAGGCTACAGAGTGTTTGTTTCCGCATATTATTTGATGTGAAAGTCTCGAAAACTGTTTATACCGTACTGGTATCCATGGGCTGGTGCTCTAGAGCTAGATGCTCTTTGCCACTTTTGGCCACCTGCCGTAGTATCCAACATGCTCTAAGGCTATGAGTTTGAGTGGCGCCCTCTGTACTATGAATTTTACAAGGTTCATTGAGCCATCCCTCCAGTACGGTTCCATGCCCTATAGAGGGTTTTTGCTTTCTGGTATTTAACCCAGGTGCCTGGCGATGATGCACCCTTTTATTTCAGACTGGGGTTGTATTCAAGGCCGGATTGTCCCAAAATCTTGCTTCAGTTTTCTAGGCGCTTTCCATCGCACAATACTTTCATATTATGGATGCCAAGTCGGCAAAGCGTGTAATATCACGGCGACTTATAGCGTTGAGGATCCCGTTGTCCGTGCAATTATTGCAGAAGAATGAGATTGCGTCCTCCTCAAGGCAGTCCTTTATCCTGTCCATAACCAGGAGGAATTTGGCCCAGTAATGGTGTACTGTTTCTGCGGGCTCTTGCCGAATTTGAGATAGGTCACTTATGTTTGGGTGGGCGGGTGGAATTAAATCCGGAACCTCGCCCGATCTAAGACTTAAGGGCCAAGGAGCTTCCGAACTTGGAAGCTTGGATTCTTGGATGTTGTCCAATGAATCTAGCCCGCTGCCTGACTTTAGGTTCAGGGCTTGAGTGACCTCCTCTCCTCCGCGGGAATCCGGCATGAAGGGATCAGGAATCCGGACGTAGCTAGTCCTTAAGATAGAAGAAGGGTCGCCGTATTGTTCCTCTACCACAGCAACGTGGTGGGTAACCTGGGGAGAGTTAATATCTTTCAGATCGAGTTTAGGCCCAATCTGATCATAGTCTGTACCGACTCCCAGGGGGCGATGCAATCCAAGAGCTCGTTTAAGGAAGAGAGCTCCATCGGATCTAACTGCTCGGCGAGTTCCGAGTTAACGTGAATATTGCTTTCGATGACCCGAGAAGTCATCGTCGGCGCGGCGGCCGAACAGGCGGTCATAAGGAAACCGCCTAGCCGGAGAGTTTGGCCGACAGCCAAAGCTTCTTTAGCAACATTGCCGTATTTAAAGACGGGATGAGCCATCCTTCCTGACGGCGACGACACAGAGAAATTCTCAATGAAAGCACCAACGTCGGTGTCAAAACCGGTGGATCTCGGGTAGGGGGTCCCGAAATGTGCGTCTAGGTGGATGGTAACAGGAGACAAGGGACACGATGTTTTTACCCAGGTTCGGGCCCTCTTGATGGAGGTAAAACCCTACTCCTGCTTGATTAATATTGATGATATGGGTAGTAGAATAGTAGATCTACCACGAGATGAGAGAGGCTAAACCCTAGAAGCTAGCCTATGGTATGATTGTTGTTCGTCCTACGGACTAAAACACTCCGGTTTATATAGGCACCGAAGAGGGTTAGGGTTACACAGAGTCGGTTACAATGGTAGGAGATCTACATATCCGAATCGCCAAGCTTGCCTTCCACGCCAAGGAAAGTCCCATCCGGACACGGGACGAAGTCTTCAATCTTGTATCTTCGTAGTCCAGGAGTCCGGCCAAAGGTCATAGTCCGGCTATCCGGACACCCCCTAATCCGGGACTCCCTCAGTCTTCCACCGTAATTATAATTGTTTCATCCACATGCATGCGGGTTAGCAAGTTTCCCTTTACTAATTAACCTTCTTCTTGTGTTTCCAAGGTCCTATGAACATTCCACCACCTATACTTGAAAATATTTATAACCAAGGTGAAGATGACGATGGTGATGATCATGAGCATGAGGACGAGCATAAGTATATACTCAGTGGCGCCTGGAAACTAATTCCAATGGATCACCTCTTCTTGTCCGTATACAGCGCACTGAGTTTGTTACTACCGAGGGAGCACGTGTTGTCTCCCATGGTTGCACTGTCCGGACCTATTCCAACACCCGTTGCATGGTATTCGGGATGGATACTAGTGTGCTAGCGCCAACACCTTCTCCCTGGTACAGAATTGATAGTCTTGGAGAAAACTCGCTCTTCCTTGGACAAAACTATCCGATGATGGTGAAAGGCGATCCAACTGTTGTTGACACAACATTACTAGTACCATTTATGAGAAGCAACTGTGTCTATACCTCGGACATTTGGGTGGTTCCCTACCCTGGTACTGATATAGTAGGCTGCTTCAGCCTGGATGATCAGTCCTGTGTTGGTCTCGAGATCGACAATAGATGGACCGTCCCAGAGAATCACTTGTGGTTCAAAGCAAGCGTTTCCAACACCGAGGATAGGTTGAGTTGAAGTTCATTTCATTGCTTGTTATTTGTTGTGTGATGAAAACTTTAGTATTTATAATGTATCCTCATTGTCGATGTGGGTTGATGACCTGTTGTATGTAATAAAATGGTATGCCTGTGATAAACTTACTAAATTTATGAATGGCTTTCGAGTCGCTTCTCTGAGTTAGTGGTGCGACAAGGAAAACAAATATTTTCCGAATACATAATTGTACGTGCATTGCAATAGGTTATCAGATGAGGCCAATCAACAATAGTAGTACACTATTTGTACTAGCTTCAGATGCTTCGCGCGTCGGGCGGGTGTTTTTACTGTAGCCATATGTTAATGTGTTCGCTGTACGTAACCAGCACCTCGAATCCTCGATACTAGTACTATATAGTAAGTAGTAGGAGTAGTAGGGTGGCATGGGCCAGAACAAGAGTTCACGTCCAGGAGTACGACACACGCCACCGGCACGACTTCCCTCTGACACCATATTTCTTGGAGTCCGTGCTAGAGCAATCTCTTCAACCTCATCGTTTCTCTAACTCAGCCATCACGCGGCGGGCGGGGTGGGGTTTGCTGATAGTCGGTTTCCTCAACTGCGGTCCGACTTGTAAGGCCAACTCCAACGCTCTATCAATATACTGATGTACTCTTCTTCCCAATACCAAAACTTGCATCCATTCTGTACACCATAAATTTTTTAAGTTAGCACAACTAGTCTAATCCGAGAGCACAACTGAGGATTTGGTCGGGTTCTTCCTCCTTTTGACGACACGTGGGACATCCAGCATCCAGGTCGTGTCATGCAAGAAAATAGAGTGGTAGTTGAGGCCACGTGATGTGCATCTTGGGTTAAACTGTAAATAGAATCTTACTACTCTTGAGTAACTCGAAAAGTGGCCATCGAAGATCTTTATTGGATTTGTTTTTCGTCACCAGCATGTCGAGGTGAAAGATGTGAAGGTTCAGTGGGTCCTCTTGCGTTTTCACTGACATGTGGGACTGCATGTGAGCAAACAGACGATGGGCTCCGCGCGTCCGCTGGCTGGCTGAGAAGAGAGATAGAGGAGGGTTGAGCACGGACTCTAGGAAATTTGTCCTACGTAACCAGCACCTTGATATTCACGTGTGGTTGTTTCTAGAATAAAAAAAGGAGGAACCCCTACTTATGTTACTCCCACTACGCCTAGCCTAAGGTTAGTAGGTGACCTTGCGCTTGGCTCTTCGCCTCTTCCGGAAGTCGATGGTTCTACAGTAGTGCTTCTAGCAATATGATACCAAATGAACTGCTGCACGTCCACCGCTTGTAAGAAAAAATTTCTCCTCGTGCTGCGAGCCACCGCGCACGCATTGGCGAGGGAGAAGGCGTAATCAAGCCTCTCGTCATTCTGCGAGTTGACGGGACACGTCAAAGTTATTTAGTACTCCTAGATACTCTCTCCAAAAAAGGGCTGACCATGTCATTGCTACAATCCCGTGCTCCATCGTTGAGTACGTGCACTATTCACGTGCCATCGAGGAGAAAAAAATATTGCGTAGGTGCCATCGAAGTGCACGACTCACTTACGCACTGCTTATCTGATTATCTCCATTTTCTTGCATGACACGTGCACCTTGATGCTAGATGTCTCGCGTGTTGGGAAAAGGATGAACAAAGCTCATGTAAAAGAAAAGAGTTGAAGAGCATAGATTCCCGACGACCGAGAAGGAGCAAGGAACCTCGCGGTGGAGCGTCTGCAAGGAACCTTGCACGTTTTCCCCTGTTTTTTGCCGCCTGCCCACCTATAAACAAATGAAAGAACATGACCTTTTCGCTAACCACTAGAAACGGTACATCAGGATGCTAAGTTGAAGATGTTTTATACTCCCTCCATTCCCAAATATAAGTCTTTTTAGAGATTTCAATAAGGGACTACATACGAAACAAAATGAGTGAATCTGCACTCTAAAATATGTCTACATAATCCGTATGTTGTAGTCTCTTTGAAATGGCTAGAAAGACTTATATTTAGGAACGGAGGGAGTAGTTTATATTGAATTATTGATAACCATGCAACAAGCCACACATGTACAGGACGCATGCAGCCACGCATGTACACAAGCCAACACACTAACTCCATCCGATCCAACTCATGCACATACGTGCATAGCATGGAGCACACAACGCACGTACACAACACGTGCATGCAGTACACGCTCGGCCACAGAATGCACGTGAATAACACATGCATGCGCACACACTCGGCTGCATGGAGGCGTGCGCCATCCGCAGCGACATCCGGTTCATCGTGCTACGGCGAAGCTCGCACGCAACGGCGCATACGCATCTCTTGCAGAACTTCTTTGCGGTCGTTGCTCAACTACTAGTCGGAGATGAAGACGATCGCAGCCTCGGCTTTACAGCTAGCACCGATGGAAAAAACACGCACGCTGCATGCACATGAGCACATACGGAGTGCCCACGACGTGGTGTGGTGCGTCCCTAGTCGCCTCTACTCCTTCTGCGCACGTTGTCTATCAAGGCGGCTGCATGCTAATGATGATCTGGGCGAGATCTTCTAGGACTCAGATGATGACGAGGAAAATTATGAGACACAAGGTGACGTACACTGTCAAGGTCCACAGTCAAGGGGGTGCTAGTAAGTGCTTAGATGTGCTTAGATGAGGTGCTAAGTGCATTAAATAGCTTAGTAACTCAAGTCTTCAATGCATAGGTGCTTAGTTTATTGGTGCCACATCATATTTTATGCCTGCGTGGCAGGCTTAACAGCTATACATGGTGGAGCACTGGGAGAAGCCAAGGCTGGTCATGGTGGGGAGTAACTTATACTGTAACATATTACTATGTTACTCTAAACATCTCTAGAAACCGGAAAGGAGGGAGTGGTAACATAGACTAGTGTCATATGCAGAGTATGGGAGCACATGATATTTCCCCGTCTGGACCGATCCCAAGTTGGCTTCTCACCTTCTTGGCCCAACAAAAACCCCTCCCCCCTCTCGCGCGTGCTTCCCGCCCGGCGCCAGCTGAGCCCGATGATCCACATTGATGGCAAGTCAGGGCGACGTGACCTCTCACTGCTTCCGCCGTTGAAGCGGTGCGCCGACCGAGGGCACCGTCCGCTGCACGCCCGACATTTCAGACTACATAGTGGAGAGTAACTTTAGAGCAAGTACTACAATTAGATGACATAAGCAGGCTATAAGGATTTAAATATAGTATTTGTGCTTAGTTGAAGGAGAGAGAAGAGGAGAGAGAAGAGAAGCTGATTGTAAACGTGTAGCCGGTTGTACTCCAACATACTTTGTGAGACAAAAGGTGGGGCCATTATTAAGGATATAGTATTTATACTAAAGGGACTAATGGACGCCTTAATTACTCCGTTTTTTAGACAAACCTTGGTGGTGCTATTATTGACTTTTTTTGAGCTATTATTGACTTGGGCGTGGGGTTTGGGGGCCAAAGGCCTACTATTATACTCGCACGACCGACCTGACATGCTCTACCCTAGCCGCCGCTGTATCATACGGTTTCGCACCATTCCAGATCTTAGTGCCGCCACGCAATTCTTCTCCAGCCCTTCTTCCGGCTTGCACCGTGAGAAGGGACATCAGTCCTCCGAACCCCGCCTTCCGTGATCCTGTATGGGAGAGGGGCGATCAGGTTTTTGGGGAGCACACTCCTGTGACTGCTGCCAGCGACGACTTCCTCAACGACAACCTTCTTCCCCGACCTCGTAACCTCTTCATCAACGACATGAGTAACAACATCAACCACATCGGTTCTGCTCCCGCTGTACAGTATGTGATTCTGTCCTCCTGGTTTAGTCCGCATCATTACTTTGATGTTTGCAAATTGTCGTCATGATCTATTTACTGCTGATTCGGATTAAATCTCACTAGTCGTCAACCCGTGCCGCTGCACGGTCTAGCTAATATTTGGATACATAATTAAAAAAATTGTGGGGTGGGATCCATAATAATTAACAAAAGTCTATTTACATGTAAAATGTAGGATGATAAATTGCAGATATCATATAAATGTACAAATGCTAAGTTGTTAAAAATGATAAAAAAACAATAAAGACATGTATTATAGGCTTCATTATTTATGAAGTGTGTCTTTGTTTTCATCGATGTTATGCAAACTCCTATCATTGGTCTAAATGAAACTTTCCTATCATAATGGGTAGACACATCTCTTCCTAAATTGTATGCCACCAACAAAGTGATGGAGAAATTATGTATTATTTTGATCTATATGGCAAGGAACACATCTCCGTAAAAGTTCTTAGAAACAAACACTGCACGCACCAACCACTCAAGAATATTTGAAATAAGAGGCATAAGCTGCATGCGCTAGATTTTTTTCAAAAATGATGTATATAATCAAAACAGTGGCATAAAAACTTTATTAGAAGAGGTACCGAGTGTTTTCTAAAGATAATTCTAGTGAAATATATTTGTTCCATTTGGTGACGGACTCCATTATCTAAGCGTTGCGGTCAGTATATACATGTACTACAATAATAATGGTACTCTTGTCATTTAAACATGGTTCTTCTTAATGCATTGGGCAGTGCTCCTACCTCAACTTCCAAAAAGAACACTTTAAATAAAATTAAATGATTGAGTATCCATAATACTTGGAAGTGCTCCTACCTCAACTTCCAAAAAGAACACTTTAAGTAAAATTAAATGATAGAGTATCCATAATACTTGGAAAATTTTACCTCTATATAAAATATAATGTATCTAGTTGTGAAATGTCCCTATTTGAAATACACAAAGTTCTACTTTTCCAAGCCCTAGCACAAAAAGCTATGATATTCCAAACACGCATAAAAAGGAATAATTTCTTTAATTATATTTCCTAATGGGTTTAAGTTCATAAAATATTTTCCAATGAGTGACAAATCATACACATTTTCCTTCTTCAAAACAAATTAGGTGATTTCCTAAATTAAATTAATGACCTTGGTTGCGAGAATATCTAGGAGCCATTACAGAGAGATTTATATACGTTTGTGTCTAATTTATCTTATTTTGAGTGAGTCTTCTTTTTGTACGCGTGTATTTTTTTCGCCAGGTATAGGTTTTTTTATTGGCAGGTATAGGTTTTCTTTCTAATGTGAGGCTCACAGACTCTTTATTTGTACTTGTGTTTTTCCTTTCTTTAAGCGGGCACGTACATGTTTTTTTCCTTTTGGAAAGACATGTACTACCTGGTTTTGCTTTGGTGGGAATTAGGATGTGCGCTCAATTTTTTTAACGCGAGGAGAAGATATTTTATTTGTATGTATCCTTTTTTTTTAAACGTAGGAGGCACATGTTTTTTTGGAACTTGGACGTGGTGTTTCTTTACGTGGTGTCTTTTTTTAATAACAGGCAACATATTGTGTGCGTTTTATTCTTCACGTACACAGTGTTCTTTAAAGTAATTTTTTTTAATAAATCTTAACCATTAAATTTTGAATCTAATGGCTGAATTAATCTTGATGATGTGGATTAACGTGGAGACTCGAAAGCTGCCTCCGACTAGTAAATATAAGATACTAAATTGCTCATATATTCAACAACGTAATCCAAAAACCTGATTACAGGCAATTTACTCCGAGTGGTTTTGCTGCGCTTTTGAAGTCGCCAAATTTTAAGGGGGTGCAATATAAAAGGTGGCGCACAAGAGCAGTATATTGGTTTCAGATCATGTACTGCTATGACGCCACTAAGGGTAAGCCTGAGGGCGATCTTAATCCTACACAGCAGGAAGCTTTTCAGAACATGGATACCCTCTTCAAAGCCGCCCTGCTGAGTGTTCTTGACGATTCCATTGTGGATTCATATATGTCGTTTGACAGCGGCAAAGACATGTGGGCTGCGCTCGAGGCCATGTTTGGGCCCTCGGGCGCTGGCAACGAGTTGTACGTCATGGAGCAATTCTGTGACTACAAGATGACTGATGAGCGCTCTGTTGTTCAGCAGACTCATGAGATACAGTCACTCTCTAAGGAACTTGAGTACTTTAAGTGTGTGTTGCCGGACAAATTTGTTGCTGGGACCATCATTGCCAAGCTTCCACCTTCGTGGAACGATTTTGCTACTTCTCTGAAAAACAAGAGACATGAGTTTTCTGTTTGGGATCTCATTAGCACTCTTGATTTTTAGGAGAAGGCGAGAGCAAAAGACACACGTGCTCGGGTCGCTGAGGGAGCTTCTAGTGCCCACATGGTACACGAGAAGAACTTCCAGCCCAACCAGCCCCAAAACAACAAGAACAAATCTCAGGGGAAAGGCAAGTTTGATGCAAAGAACAAGCCGTCACATTCTACCAACTTCAAGAAGAATTCTCATAACGGGAAGGGACACAAACCTCAATTTTGGTAGCACCGCACAAAATTTATATGGCTGCATCTACCTGCTGTCAGCTAACCTCATGGTGCTCCAGGTATTCCTACATTCGTAACTAGGTACAATGACCACCGAAAAATGAAATTAGCTTATTCGTACGTTGACTTGCTGAATGCAGTGCATAACGATCATGTCTAGTGTGGAGGAGCAAACAAGCAGTGCAGCCGAAGGTGGAAATCAACCAAGGACTTATGAAATTATATATAATCTTCTTCAGGAAGGTCAGTATCCCATTCGTCCAGATGATCGTGTTTTTTCATGCCGAGCTACTGATATGTGCTACTATTTTGCAACACCGTTTAAGTATAGCTACTGTTTTCCTATCTTTTTCAGATTCAGGACAATGAATATGATTTCAGGGGAACTGCACAATATGGACACATGTTGAGTAATCTCTATTGCCTCATGTGTTTGCTGCAAATGTGTCAGTATCAATTGCAAGATGAGGCAGCTAGCTAGCTGTGGAGTTGCCAACATGCTCAAAGTGCTCGCAACATTGAGAAGAAACAAGCATGCCCAGGAAATTAATGCGTGCGTAGGCAGGCCCTTTGCTCAGAGAAGCATCGACCGATTTTCTTTATTTCCACACCTTCTCACAGCTTTGTATTGGTTATAGTATGGTGAACCATTGACATGCATAGACATGCTGAACTTTTGTTCTTCTGAATGTTAGTTTAATGTGAGTGTCTGCATCCAGTACCGCATCCTCTAATTTGGTGGATGCGCACAGAGAAAATAAATCTCCTTATTTACTCCATAACCACCCTATTAAATAGGCCTAGTAACAAACCAGGCGCATGCAGTGGCCGGCGGGCACATTCAACCTGCATGCATGGCCAGTCAGCCAAGTCTATGCGCCAGCTCCAATGCAGCAACACAAAAGAAGAGAGCGGTTCTTGGGGAAAAGCGAGTAGTTAGTGCAGCAGGCCTTATAAACACGAACAACTCGCTCTCCCGCTTCCGTCTCCCCCCAATTCCCCCCGCTCCCCAATCTTCCTCACTCGTCCAGAAAACCCCGCTTACCTTCTTCCTCACTCGTACAGAAAATGCCTGCTCCTCTTCTTCCACTCCTACAGAAATCCCCAACCCTTCTTCTTCCCCACTCGCACTGCCACTAGGCTCGTCTCTGGCTACTCTGCTCAAACCCGTGAGCTCGGCGCGATGCCCACAAGGAAAATGGAGTCGGCTGGCCCCAGCGCCAAGAAGATGAGGCTCCCACCAGCGGCGACGTAGGTTGTAGATCCCGCACCCGGTAGCGCGGGGACAAGCGCCGAGCCCCCCCCCCCCCCCACCCGGATCTGAGGAACCAGTAGAATCTCCGGTGGACCGCATCAGCGATCTCCCGGGTGTCATCCTTAAGGAGATCATCTCGCTTCTCCCCACCAAGGATTGCTGCCACACACAAGTCCTCTCAACTCGGTGGCACCCTCTATGGCGCACCGCGCCCCTCAATCTCGACTGTCGTCAGATATCTGTCCTTCCTGAATTTGATCTCCTCAGAGTCATCGTATCTTCTAACCAGCAGGGCCCCGTTCAATGCCTCTGCATCCCGACACGCTCCCTGCTGTCCATGCATGGCAAGGTGGACGCTTGGCTGACATCCCCTGAATTCAGAAAACTCTAGCAGTTTGAGTTGTACCATTACCACAAAAGTTTCATACCACGAACACACCAAGAATTCATGCCCACACCACCATTGTCCATCTCGCGGTTTTCCTCCTCTCTCCACACAGCCACCTTCGCCCGGTGCCATCTACCAGTCGATCTTGTACAAATGCTTCGACTCCCACTTCTAAAAAAACTTTCGCTTGTGGTGGTTTATCTGTCGGAGGCCTCACTGCACAACATCATCCACTCTAGTTGCCCTGCCCTGGAGCGCTTGCTGATTGTTTTGGGAATAGAAATCGGTATCAGTTGTCTGCAAATAAAGTCGCCTCACCTTAAAAGCATTGGAATTTGTTTTAAAGGACAACAACTCATCATCGAAGATGCCCCTTCACTTTAAAGGTTGCTCCTTCATAATTGTTATACACCTTCAGAAATATCTGTCGTCTCTGCGCCCAAACTAGACACCTTGGGTGTAATTCGTGACCCGTTTAATGATCACAAGGAGTTGGTGTTTGGCTCCTCACTTTTTCATGTACCGTATGTAATCATCTACACATTTGTAATCATATGCTGCATTTTTCATTTGTGCGCATAAGTTTTATATCATCTTGGAGTACACTTTGGGTACTAATATTATGTTATATGCTCAATGAAGAGTTCGTCCATTGATAGCCTATCAATGCTTCTGGATTCTGTCAAAATCATATATATCAGAATGTATAGTTTTGATCTGGACATAATTATTGGCTTGCTGCGATGGTTTCGATCTCTGGAGAATTTATACATAGAGATGATGATTTCATGCACATTGAAAGCCCGTATATATTATACTATAATTAACTGTTCAGCTATCATTCTTTCGACATACTCTTTTTTCAGACCTTAACTGTTTTCAATCTTCATGTCTACTTAGGCAGAACCACATGGAGAAAAACATATAACCAATCGGTGGCGTAATAAGCACAAGGATTTTCTCAGTTCTCATGACATTCGTTTGAGGACAATAACGATGGGACAATATGCATCCAACCAAGCAAACAGAAGCTTTGTCACATTCTTCTTGCTGAATGCGAGGTTACTATTGTCCATGAGGCTGAATTTTTACAGCAAGAGATTTCTCATGGATGAACATGTTGAACAGCAAAATAAGAAGTTTTAGGTGGACAAATGGGCTTCTAAACGTGATCGGCTTCTATTTACAACAAGTTGTAGACATCCTGAAATAAATTTTTTTGCACAGGATGTTGATTTTATGGATCAGACCGATCCATTTGTTTGTGACTGCAAAAAAGAGTGGTTGGGTTAGATGTTACTATCATGTTCAATCTGGGTTTTCTCTAAAAATTTGATGAACAATTAATCCTTGGGCTTTTTGTACCATTTTGTATGCTTGAATTGCATGTTGGTTCCCTCGTACTCCCCTCCACCTGCCACTACACTGCCGCAGCTTCCATGGCTGCTGTTCGTTCCCATCCGAGGCCTTGCCATCGTTCTCCGCCTTGGTTCGGTCGCTGTGCCCACCGCCGTCTGGCATTGTCAACATGGTCAACAACCAAGAGGAATTAGGAGATGACTGTCCGTGGAGAGGCTGACAGTAGGGACCCACCAGGGTCATTGCATTTCGCAAGCAGGTGCCTCGTTATAACAGGCCAAAAAATACTTCCTCATAATTGTTTGACAACTAGGTCCCACACCATTGTCAATGTAGTCAATAAACGAGAAAATTACACAACAAGCGGATAACACCAGGGACCCAGCAGCTTGCCCAGTTGTTTTTTAGTTTCAGAGACGGAGCTCAACTGCGCGATGTGCGGGGGCAGTGGCCCGTCTAGCCCACGCTTATGGTTTTATTAAGCACATGACGAGCCCAGTTGATATATTTTTTCTTTCTGAAATTGGCTAGCCCAATTCTTTTATTTGGAGAATACCAAAACCGAGGCCTACCTGCTTTTCTCAGCCCTGCTGGGCTACAAATCTTTCAAGACGAGGAGGGATGTAAGTAGTAAGAAATGGGCTTCCCCAGAAAATGGTTTATAAGTTGTAAGAAATGGGCTGTAAATTTTTAAACCAAAGCCAACCGGCAATTGCATTAAAATATCTTTTTTCAGGATTTCTCTACTCTCTACTCTTATAAAAACCAAATCCAACTGGCAATTACATTAAAATATCATCTTTTCTCCCACAAGATAAACTACTCATACAAATGCATCTTCATGTTCCGTGCAACGAACGGGCATCTTGCTAGTGAAAATTCTAAATTTCATTCATTTTTTTGTGGAGAATTGTTTTTTGAATTTTAGTTTGATATAATTTTTTGAAAATTACTTTTAACGTGACTCGAAATTTCGTGATTAAAAGAGTTCGGACCCCACTGAAATATGCAAAATTTCGTTGAATTTTTTAGCAGTGCCCAGAATATATGGTTTGTAATCTATATCTATACCTACTACTAAAGCAAGGTCAGTTTCTCCAATTTTTTCATCCGTTCACCACCGAAAATATTTTTCTTATATCCGAGGTGGTACTAAATTTTCGTGGTCCATCTGCTAAAAAATAAAAAGTTTTGTCCGGAATTTCGTACGTCGGCCACACGCACTAAGGCCCAGAAAAGCCACCCATATATATCCTGCACACGCAGCAGGGAAACCCTATTTGTCACTCGACGCGGCATATACTTGGAGCTTCCCATCGGTCGCCGGGCCGGCCCATTTCTATTTTTCTGTGACCTTTTTCTATTTTAATTTTTTACCTTCCAATTTATTTTTTCCTTTTCCCATAAATTAATTTAATAAAATTTCCAAAATTTCGTTTTTTGTACTACTCTTTGTTAATTCTTAGAATTTAAAAATTGGTTTCCACTTTCAAAAACATTTGGAAATTGAAATTTTTATTTTGGTTCTAAATTTGTTTGAAATTAAAAAAAATTGCATTTTCAAAAAGAAATTGTCATTTTTTCTAGATTTCTAAAATAAATTTCATTTCAAAAATAATACAAATTCTAAAAATATTGATTTTATCGAAATGTTCACAAAATAAAATTAATGTACGTGATTAAAAAGACATTTTTGAAAATTCGCGGCATATAGTTGCAGCTTCCCATCGGTCGCCGGGCCGGCGCATTTCTATTTTTTCTGTGTTCTTTTTCTATTTTTATTTTTCCCTTCCAATTATTTTTTCATTTTCCCATAAATTAATTTAATAAATTTTCCAAAATTTCGTTTTTTGTAATCTTTTTTGTTAAATTTAGAATTTCAAATTTTGTTCACACTTTCAAAAACAGTTGGAAATTCAAATTTTATTTTCGTTATAAATTTGTTTGAAACTACAAAAATGTTCGCATTTTTGAAACAAAACTGTAATTTTCTAGATTTGTAATATAAATTTGATATGAAAAATAATAGAAATTTGAAAAATATTCATTTTATCAAAATGTTCGAATTCAAAATAATGTTCGTGATTAAAAATACATTTTTGAAAATTGATTTGAATGTTCAGAACAAGTTTCCATTTTAAAAAATTGTTCAGAAATTCGGAAAATGTTCGGTTCTCCGCCTTAAAAATGGTCATGTTTTCAGAAAGTGTTTGTGAATTTAACAAAATCTTTCTATTTCAAGTTTTTTTTCCTTATTCTAGAAATTAACGTTTTTTGAGAAAACAATCTCACATGTTTTAAAATATATCAGGAGGTCACCACAACCTCGACAAGGAGGCGGACCTGAAGGAAAAAAATGCGCGAATTGGATAGTGGCCGCCACTCCCACCAACCCCATTACTATAAAGATCTCGCGGGCCAAACATGACCCGCGAGAACACCACAGCTCTTCGCTCTATCGCCCCACTATTGTGTGGAGACCGTTTTGATGGACACATTAATTATCTCTTCTGATGCTTCTCCCAAAAAACTCTCCCGTTGCAACGCACGACCATATGTGCTAGTCTAATATTAAAAGAAGGTGATATTCTTGGTTTCGTCCCGCTTCGTTTGGCCCCGCTTCAATTATTTTCAGGTACGCTATTTGGATTCGTTACTTGCCACCTGTTTTGGCCCAACGGAGGAAGCCCACCCGACGGCGTACTCAATTATTTTCACGTACGCTATTTGGTTTCGTTACTTGCCACCTGTTTTAGCCCAACGGAGGAAGCCCACCTGATGGCGCACTCAAATATTTTCCCGTACGCTATTTGGTTCCATTACTTGCCACCTATTTTGGCCCACGGAGGAAGCACATCCGATGGTGCACTGAATTATTTTCATGTACGCTATTTGGTTTTGTTACTTGCCCACCTATTTTGGCCCAACGGAGGAAGCCCACCCGACGGCACACTGTGGCCAACGTCCTGAGAGATGGCAAAAAGTAAAATAGCCGATGGCAGGGTTCAATCTCATAACGCGCCAACCGGACATGCACAGTTTGTCCAACTGACCCAGCTAGAGATATGAAAGGATTTTATTTCTCTCCCGCTGCAACACACGGGCATTTTTGCTAGTCGAGCAAAAAAAGGAATCGGGAGTGGATCGTGCACGGGTCCCGCAAAACTTGCGTGCAAAACAAAAACAGAAAAATGCAGTTATGTTTCGAAAAAACTGGACTATTTGCGGATGTGTGATCTGGATCGAAGGGAAACCACATCATGCGGATTTGTGGCAGAACGCCTGCCGACTGGAAAATGGCATTCTCGTTTTGCAAATTAAACTGTATTCAACAAGGCATCTCCTTTTGGAACAATTAAAAAGATTTTATTGTAGGTGTATATTTTTTTGTATGGTATATATTGTGCGAGGTATTTTTAACGCATCTTGATCTTATTTTAGTTTCATCTGACTAGAGTCTTGTTCCTTTGGTCTTGGTTAACTAAAGCGTCTGTTATATCGGATATCAAATTATCTACCCTTGTACTTGAGATGTAATGTATCATACTAGATTTTCAGGAGCTTAATTATAGATTATCATGGTTTTGAGGATGTGTACAGTGTAAAATTATAGACTTTGAATGGAGCGGAAGAAGTGATCTGAACGTAATCTTCTATTTATATTTAATAGATATTTATGTTGTCATACATTCCAATAGCACCAATGAATGGTTAATGCAGACACAGTATTATTCCTCTATTTTCTAGACCTTCTCTATATTTAGTCATTTACCCTGCTGCTTCATAAATTTCATTGTTCGCCTTTGTCTCTTTTGGTGCTTTTTACAAACCGTAGAGCTGCATGCACTTCATGTATTTGGAGACATTGTCTTCATTGTATATAAGCGGTCCCTTCGTTACAAATCCTAAAACTGAAACCTTTCACTTTGAAGGCAGGAGACTGATGTTGTGAGAACGCTTGGATGCAAGCACCCATCTTTCGTGAGAGAGACCCCTGTTGTACATTTCAGTTCTTCTCTGTTTATAATTTGCCAAGTTATCTCAAGCATATGTTTTTACTTTGGCACAGGTTGATTCAATAAATTGAATGCATATGCTTAACCCAGAGGATATAGTAGTGGAAGAACAATTTTTATGTCTGTCGAGGTGCTTTCTTATTTATTTGACATGATAAAGCATGGACCTTCTTGCTCATTCGACCCTACGCATCTCAGCTCCAGTAACCAGGTCAGACCTCACCTACGCACATCACATGGTTGCTGTTCCTTCTGAGCCCTGCATATGCGCCTGCATCTGAGGAATTTCTTGCATCTATTCAGTGTGCGATGGCTGACGATGAGCTCCGGGTTCATGGCTCACCAGGCTCCTCTTCGGTCGTCGCTACGCATCTCAGCTCCAGTAAACAGGTCGGACCTCACCTACGCACATCACATGGTTACTGTTCCTTCCGAGCCCTGCATATGTGCTTGCATCTGAGGAATTTCTTGGATCTGTTTAGGTCGCGATGGCTGACGATGAGCTCCAGGTTCATGGCTCACCAGGCTCCACTGGCTCCACCAATAGCTGTCTACGAACACTTGCACATGTCAGCTGAGATGCGTCATGTCCCCTCTCTAGTCTATCTAGACGGCTGCAAAAGTATGGTCAGAAATTAAAGAGGGGAGCCAAATCAGAGCACGGCTTAGAAATAGCCAGGGTAGTACAAGGTCAAATCCAGGAAAATTTGACGACGGATTCAGTTACTATGCAAATATGCACATTAAACTAATATAAAGGGCTATTTTCCCATGCCACACACACACACTCGACTACTGGATGCGAGTACACGAGCTAACCTATTCTGGGTCCCTTGTGTTGTGTCTTGGGGTGTGATAAGAGTTTCGGATGATCAACAGAGTTTAGCAACAGATAACAGTTTTGCAATGTCTGCACTTTCAGAAAGGGGGCATGGTCATGTTTCGCCTCCACGAGGCTACACCGGTGCCGGTATGTGACTCTGCAGTCTGTATAATCGGAGGAGATACTCTCGCATATAGGCAGTACCATCCGCACAAAGAAACATACGCATGATCTAGGGATATCAAATAAATAATGATAGTTAGATCCATGTCTTGGGATGATTTAAACTCTATTTCTTTGATACTGTGTAGGTAGGTTTCTTTAGAAGGACCAAGCATTATACAAATTTGCTTTCTGTCTTTCCACATTATACTATCGTATCAGTCTTTACTTCGGAGCTACTCTTGCTATGATTCACGCATACTTGTTGGTAACCTGATTAACCAGAGACTTAGCATCTCTTATTTATCACAATGATTGCTTTTTTTTCAAATTCATCTCATGTCTTGTGATCTCAATTGCTTCAAACAGTCCCCCTGACCTTACATTTTGTGTTCTTGGGTACTATAGGAAACCCAGCGAGTGTTCAGGATCCCACACAGAATAGTTCTTGACAGCCTCCTAGCACACCTTGAGTTATCTGCACACGAGTACGAGCGTGTTGTTCATGAGGACGTCAAGATCTGTGTAACCGTCTCTTTCAACACCTCTACAATTAACCTTGGGGGACCAAGCAACGACATTTCTGTGCCAGGGCTTTATTGCACCGAGGATGAGGCTGCCGAGGATACCGCTGCGATAAAGGCTATCATATACATAGAGGACATGACAAACATGGTTGTTAGAGACTTGAACCTTGCTTCGTCCAAACAATATCAGCGCCGTGCCGAGCGCTTCCCGCAGCAGTTAGAGGAGGCAAGGACGAATAAAAGGATGCTTGCTAGAGGTTGGCTAGTTGCTGTCAGATACATGCATTACTTTTTTGTGCACATTAGAAATGTGGTTTCCATGGACTACTCTATTGGAGATCTTCCTGACACAATGGAAGACACAAGTAGCCGCTTGGAAGGACATTTGGAAAAAAGGTCGCGCTATTAGATGGTGCCTCTCCTAATTCACAGCTGCTCCAATGCTTATCAAGGTGATTTCTTTTGATGTACATATATTGCACTTTCAAGATGCCTCAGTGCAGAACTCATTGTACTCTATATATCTCACAATTTGTTTGTATCAGGTTCCGTGTGAGGCGGTCCATGTGAAGTACATCGACAAGGCAGATGAATTACGCCACGTGTTAGTATGCTTAGTGATTATGGCTCCGTAGTTGGCTCTCCTTATGTATTCTCGCTTTTGGTATCGAACTTCGTGTTGAATGGCCGTCTTTTGTGGTCGGATGAACGCACCGAGCTTATCCTGTCTTATAATCTGATGTTGATCTTGAGATTCCCAGTGTTTCTTACCTCATTATCATCCTGTATAAGTACAAATGCTTTACTTGGGTTCCTACTGACATGTTGTTACATGCTTCGGCAAAACGTTAGGACCGGCACCCTCGCGCCAAGAAGTGATTCCGATCTAGTGGAAGATGAGTGGAGGAGATACGGGCTGTGCACGCAGCAGGTTATATGTTGTTGTGGGTGCAGGATGGTGGGACGGATGGGAGGAAGAAGAAAGACACGGCGAGATTGGACTGACGCTAAAAATAAAAAATCGGACAAGTTGCAAATAGACCGGTCCTTTGAGAATGAAATAGTACCATACCGGTGGCTAGTGCTAATAAAAAGAATATGGGCTTCAGATATCCTTAAGAATTAGAAAATGGGCTGTAAATTATTGAAAATAATGGCTAATGGGTTGTATGTTGTTTTCCACAGGTTTGGAGGCTGACTTCTAGGCCTACTAGGTTGACGATGACGCTGTCCTAATTCTTTTTGACGCGTATGCAAGGCTTTGTCAACTTAGTCAACACACAACAGTTACTGTTGGATGTCCATCCAACGGCCGCCGTGCTTCTTCAATCTCTGATCTTCTTGCTCCAGCCGCCCAAACCAGCGCCTGCGGGGCTGCCTGCTCCCTCTTCCCGTGGATGGCTGTGCTGCCGCCAGGCCATCCCTCAAACCACCCACACATCCTGTTATTTTCCGGCGACGCCAGCCTCAGCCTGCAGCCGACCAGTCAGCACTCGTACTCCCCTCAGCGTGGGCATCCGCTGCGGTGGCTTCGCCGGCTCTGGGTGGTTCTCTTCCTGGGCCTCTCCCTCATCCACCGTGTTTGTGCTCTTGGCGCGGCGAGGTCAACATGGTCAACAAACAACAGCCATCGAAAGAGGATGACAGTAGGGTCCCACACATGGAAATGCCTGCTTATTATGCGCAAAATAATGATTCCTCCACCTGATAGCTGGTGCCCACCTGAAGGGCCTCTGTATTCCATGAAAAAAACGTTCCCCCCGCTGTCACCTCGGACCTACCAAAAATGCCTCCTTGTTACACAAAAAAAAATGAATACTCCCCCTTCTAGCTGGGACTCACCTTGGTGGGAGGCTGACTTTGTGGGCCTACTAAGTTGACGGGGACGGAGGGCTTTGTCAACTTAGTCAATATGAACGATTCTAGATCCAGTGACCGTACGATGTCCATACAACGGCCGTAGTGCTTCTTCAACCTCTGGTCTTCGTGCTCCAGCCGCCGAAAGCAGCGCCGGTCATGCTGCATGCTCCTGCCTCCCGTGGCCGGCTGTGATACCGCAGAGGCCTCACCACCCCCTACTACTCCCACCGCTGGCCAGGCCATCCCTCTACTCACCCACACCCCCTGTTATTCTGCAGCGACGGCAGCCTCACACCGCAGCCGAACCAATGAACCCTCGTACTCCTCTTCGCGTGGGCATCCACTGCTGCGTCTTCCCCGGCTCTGCGTCGTCCCCTTCCTAGGCCTCGCCATAGTCCACCGCCGTGGTGCTCTCGGCACGGCATGGTCAATGTGGTCAACGACCGACTTCCATCGGAAGAGTACTATACGTGGAGAGGCTGACAGCTGGGTCCATGGCAGCCGCAAGGAAGTGCCTCCTTATTACGCGCAAAATAATTATTCCTCCACCTGATAGCGGGGACCCACCGGACAGGCCACCGTATTTCGCAAAAAATGATTCGCCCCCTGACTGCTGGGACCCACCAGCTACATCTTCGCACGCAAGAAAGTGCGTCCGAAAAAAAATGATTCACCCCCTGACTACTGGGACCCACCAGCTACATCTTCGCACGCAGGGAAGTACCTGACAGTCGGGACCCACCTGGTCGAAGCGTACGTAGTTGTCATTCTGGTCAGGAACGTGTACGTACATACTGGTGGATGTAGAGGCGCGCATGTGTCGTAGTAGAGGCGCGCATGTGTCGTAGTAGAGGTGCGCATGTAGCATGTACAAGTATGTACAGCGGCCAGTATGCAAGAAAGAAAATACGGCCACGTTTGTGTACATACGGGCGGCGTCTCGAACGCCTACGCGCGCATACGTACGGCCAGGGCTCGTGTACATTGCTGGGTCGGAACGGAGAAACAATGTCATCGTCGTGTTCATGGGGAGCCAATCGACTGGGTCGGAACGGAATGATTCGTCGTGTTCATCAGGAGGGCTTGGACGGAACAGGCGATGGAAACGAGGCCTGGCGTACCGCAGAACGGAGGAAATGGCCTTGTGTTTGACCGACCGCATTCGAAACGGGATCCTGTTCATCGGGAGGGGTCTGGCATACCGCAAAACGGAGGAAACAGACCTCCTACGGTCGAAACAGGGGTCCTGTTGATGGGAGGGGTGTGGCGTACCGCAAAATGGACGAAACAGACTTGTGTTGGAGCGCTACGGTCGAAATGGGGGTCTTGTTCATCGGGAGGGGAGTGGCGTACCGCAAAACGGGACTCCACGGGATACTGTTCATCTCCACCGTCGACCTCCTCCAGCCTCCACGGGCTACTGTTCATCCACCGTCGACTTCCTCCAGCCTCCACGGACTCCTGTTCATCCAGCCTCCACCGCGCGCTACTCCACCGGCTACTGTTCAACCACCCCTCCATGGGCACCCCTCCACTGCCTACTGTTCACCCAGCCCTCCACGGGGTCGTCCTGTTCATCCAGCCCTCCACAGGGTCCTGTTCATCCAGCCCCAACCGGCTCGATCGATGAAACGCCACGGGGTCATGTTCATCCACCCCACCGCCACTGCTCATCCAACCCCCCGCAACGCCACTGCTCATCCAGAGAGGCAGCATCGATTGGCTTGATTAGCAGCAGAGCGGCGAATCGCTCAATCGGGTTTAGTTAACACCATCGATTGATCGCTCGGGTTCGATGAACGCGTAGCTTTGTAGTGCTGTCGCCGGGTTCGATTAGAGCCCAACGCCTCGCTTCGGGTTCAGTTAGAGCCGACGCCTCGCACACACGCCAGACGTGTAAACGCAGCGCATCGCTTCGCCCCGACCACCCATCGAACCGGAACTCCCGAAATTTTCCTCGCCCTCGCTTTTACCACGGTTTTTCCATCATGGACGGCCCAAAGAATGTCATGCAGCTGCGTCTCCAGCCCGCCTAGGACGAAAAGCCCTTTTTTCTGTCATGATTTTTTTTCATAGAAGTAGGAGTCCACCACATCTATGATGATACCGGGTTTTGTCACAATTATCGTCATAGAATTGTCATATGTATGACAGATTTTTTTTTCGTTCGGCCCAAAATGTCACGGATGTGTCTATTTTTGTAGTGAAGACCTCGGGGCGGCCGCGGGGACCGCGGGCCGCGGTGCTACGACCCAAAGGGGCGATGCAGCGGCGGAGCGCGGGTCGGTGCAACCGCGGGGACAGCCTCGGGGTGGTGGCTGGGACCTCGTATCACGGCACTACGACCCGCAGGGGTGACGCGGCGGCGATGCACGAGTCGATGCAGCCGCAAGGACAACCACGGGGTGGTGGCACTGTGGCCCGATGAGGTGATGCCACGGCAGCCCGTTGCTCCATCGGTGGAGGGGCGCACTGAACTTGGGGACGATCTTCATGGGACCTGCGGAGGCGCGCGTAACAGATGGGCCAGGTCGGTCGTGCGGCGTAGATGAGACGGAACGCGGCGGTGAGTGGGTGATCAAGCCGATCGCGCACGAGGTCGGGGACGCCGCTCGGTGGAGGCGGGGTGGCTGCGGAGTCCGAGATGAGGCCGGCGACGACGGACGGCGTGGGACATCGTGCGGACGAGCTTGTCAGCACCGGCGCCCGGGTAGCGAGGCCCGAGTGACCAACGGAGCAGCAGCGCCCGAGTTGAGGTAGCGAACGAGCCTGACGTTGCCGTCTCAAAGCAGCCAAGGATGAGGCTGGCGAGGTAGACCGTTGGGCCGCCGTGCAGACGCGGCGGAGGCGGGTGGCATGGATCGATTGGCGGGCCGACACACGAGCAAGGCCTATGATTGGCCGCTGTCGGTGTCAAAACCGGCGGATCTCGGGTAGGGGGTCCCGAACTGTGCGTCTAGGCGGATGGTAACAGGAGACAAGGGACACGATGTTTTACCCAGGTTTGGGCCCTCTTGATGGAGGTAAAACCCTACGTCCTGCTCGATTGATATTGATATTGTGGATGTTTACAAGAGTGGATCTACCACGAGATCAAGGAGGCTAAACCCTAGAAGCTGGCCTATGGTATGATTGTAAGGGTTGTTGTTCTGATAGTCCTACGGACTAGAGCCATCCGGTTTATATAGACAGCGGAGAGGGCTAGGGTTACATAGAGTCGGTTACAATGGTAGGAGATCTACATATCCGTATCGCCAAGCTTGCCTTCCACGCCAAGGAAAGTCCCATCCGGACACGGGGCGAAGTCTTCAATCTTGTATCTTCATAGTCTTGGAGTCCGGTCGATGATGATAGTCCGGCCAATGATAGTTCGGTGATGATGGTAGTCCGCTATCCGGACACCCCTAATCCAGGACTCCTCAAGAGCCTGAACCAGGCTTCAATGACGATAAGTCCGCGCAGATATTGCTTGGCATTGCAAGGCGGGTTCCTCCTCGAATGATAGAAGATTGTGAACACCAGGATAGTGTCCGGCTCGCAAAATAAATTCCACGTTCCAATCAGAGAGAGAATAATATATACACAAGTTCAATCACGACGTTTTACGTGGCATGATGTCACACCACTACCAAGCCATTACTCGAATTGCTTTTTACTTTACCACCTCAGCGCATTTAGCGAAGCGGTTTCCTTGGCACGTCTTGTCGAAGCAGAGATCGTGTTTCCCCTTAATCCGGGATTCTCATTAATACGGACGTGGGTAACCCAACCGCGCCATTGATGGTGACGCTTGGGAGATAAGCGAGTTTTACCAGCCGGTGGGGACGCGAAGACTTCGCCCGCCCATATAAGGGATAAGGATTCACCTTCTCACCTACGCCTTCTTCCTCCTTTGCTTATCCATCTCCGCGCACTCGAGCTCTAGCGCCCAAGTTCGCACATCTCGTCTCAACCTTCTCCGACCATGTCCGGAGCGGGAGGTAAATGGTTGGCCTCCACCGTTAAGGAGGAGCACATCGCCAAACTGCAAAGCGCCGGATACCTCTCCGGCGACATCGCGCACCGGCTGCCCGACGAGGGGCAGCTCATCCCCACCCCCAGGCCCCATGAGAGGGTTGTCTTTCTTCCCCACTTCCTCCGCGGACTGGGCTTTCCACTTCACCCCTTTGTCCGGGGGCTCATGTTCTACTACGGCCTGGATTTCCCTGATCTGGCGCCGAACTTCATCCTCAACATCTCGGCATTTATCGTCGTGTGCGAGGCCTTCCTCTGCATCAGCCCCACTTCGGCTTGTGGCTCAAGACCTTCAATGTCAAGCCGAAGGTAGTGAAGGGCACTCAAGCGGAGTGCGGAGGCGCCATGTTAGGCAAGATGCCCAATGTCCTTTGGTTCGAAGGGGCCTTCGTGGAATCCGTCAAGGGGTGGCAATCGGGGTGGTTCTATATTACCGAGCCGCGTGACCCTACATGGGTGGCGGCCCCCGAGTTTAGATCTGGTATCCCCACGCAGCTTACCTCCTGGAAAGAGAAGGGCTTGCTGTGGGGTAGTTCGTAGGAGCTGACGGGACTCCAAGCCTGTATCCAGAAGCTGGTGAAGAAGCTTAGGCTGGTCAATGTGGTCCAAGTCATGCTCGTCCGCCGGATTCTCCCATGCCAAGAGCGGGCATTCAATCTGTGGGAGTTCGATCCGGAACAGCACCAGGCGCTGAGCAGGCTCTTCGACCTGACGTCTGAAGGCGCTGGAGGGTGTTGTTCAAGGGCGCCGAAGCCCCCGCATCCGCGACTGAAGATCGCGGATTTCGCTCGCAGCGCCAGGCCGACGAGGTAAGTGATTCTACCCCTTTACGGGACACTTGTTTTTCATAGTTTGACTCTATGCGGGTTTTAATTTCCCCTTCTCCTTTGATAGGACTGGATGAGGAAGGCGGAGCAGATTACCTGCCCGGCTCCTATGCCAGAAAATCCAGTGGACGCCCGTCTAGCGGGGCTGCTGGTTCCGGCACCGCACGTGGTGCCGGAGAAGAAGGCCAAGAAGGAGGCCACGGGTGCTCGAAAGAGTGCCCGTTTTCAGGTGTCCGACGACTCCGGGGCGGACTCCTCCCAAAACGAGGAGGAGAAGAGGACTCTCTCCCGGAGGAGGAGAGAGGAAGAGGAAGGCTTCCCCAACAGGGGAGGCGAAGGGTCAAGAGGGAAGGACTATTCCCGGACAGCTCCGCCAACATCAACGTTGAGAGGAAGAATGGCCTTCAAGGGCCAGGCCTCGGCGAGATCGTAAGTATCTGGATTCTGAATGATTTATAATTTCTTTTTCTGCGTCACATAGTGTCATTCTGATGCCGCATGCTGCCTGTAGTCCGGCCAGTGATGATCTCCCCGCTTCATCGAGCGGGTCGTCGGCTCCGTCGGATGTAGACTCCATCCCGACCGCCTCCACCCCTCGTGATGCCGAGGACGCCGAGGTGGGATCCCAAGAAGGGACCCATCAGGGGGAGGCTCCGGAGGCGCCGCAAGGCGTCCTCCCGGACTTTGCACCGGACTCCAAATCAGAACCCGCGGTGGTTCCGGAGTCCGGCCGGCGGCCCCTTCGAACGAAGGGCAAGAACGTGACGCCGATGGCTTCCGTCCAACCGGAGGCACCGAGCAATTTGTTGGAGGCGCTGCAGAGCGTTTCCATCGAGGAAGAACACCACACTATTATGAGTGCGGTGATCCAGAAGGTGCAGCTCGCGAAGAGCGGGCTGACCGAAGCCTGCAGTAGCCTTCTATCAGGCTTTGAGGTAAGAAGTTAAAAATATGCAATGTAATACCGCATAGACAGTAGCCCCTGATGCTCGGTTCGGTGTTCGGAAAGAAAAGCCGGACTGAGGATCTGAAAAAAGAAGATATACGCAGGGTTGCTAAAAATTATGTCAATATGGGTTGCAGGCTGCGCTGCTGACCTCTGCCGCACTGACTGCGGAGGTCGGTGCTTTGAAGCAGGAGCTCGAGCGGTCCGAGCAAGAGCTCGGCCGCGCCAGGAAGCAGCTCCAGGACAAAGAAGGTGAGTAACACCACTTTGAACTTGTACCTTACAGAAAAGGATTTAGGTTGCAACAAAAATAATAAGGATAACATGGGTACTGCAGGGGCCACGAATGAGGTGGCGACCCTGAAGGAGGCCGTGTCCGTGGCCGAACGCAATGCGGCCACGGAACGGGCAGAGCGAGAAAAGCAGGAGGCGTGGGTGGCGGTGGTTCAGCAAGAGCTCCAGGCTCTCATGGAAAAGCATGAGAGTTTGGAGCATGACTCAAAGACTCGAGAGTCCGAGCTTGCCTCGGCTCTCGAAAGTGCCAAAACTGCCAAGGCCGAGGCCCATAAGTCCCTTCAGGAGATTGAGTTGATGAGGAGGATAGCGGCGGGTAAGGCATTTTTCATGCAAAGCAAGCATATGAATGTAAATTACGTGTTACTTACCTGAATTCGGAGCTCTCCAGGGGCGTTTGCAGATCTGCCTCGCAGCGTGTCTGATGCCGCCGCATTCTTCCGAGCCGAGGAGGGAGCTCAACGGAGAAGGTCTTCGGTCTAAGTATCTTTGAGGCCGCCATCCGGTGCCCCTAGCGACCAGTGAAGCAGCTGGTCGAGCTTCCAAGGTGGCCGAGCAGGCCATGAAGGGCCTCATAGTCCGGCTGTGGCTCGAGAGGCCATGCCTGGAGCTACTTCGGCCTCGCGGCGACGGCTGGTGGATCGTGCCCCTGGGTGGAGGTTATCAAGCGCTCCGCCTGTATTGAAGGTGCTCGTCGGGCCGTTGCCCGCGCAAAGGTGCATTGGGGCAAGCTGGATGCGGAGAAGCTAATCACTGACGCGCCACCAGCGGGCAAGGAGTATCGTACGCCCGAGATGTACTATAAGACTGTCCTAAAGGGCGCCCGCAAGATTGCGGATGAGTGCCCCAGGGATGTAATTTTTGAGTAAATTCGCAATGTGTTATCCCGTGCGCTGAAAACTTTGTTCATATGCGCTAAGCAACGCTTGTTAATTTAAAATATTACCTTCTGTGCGGCCGTTTATTAAATCTGAGAGATGGCAAGTCGTCGGCTTCAGCCCCCATGCCATGAGTGCTGGGGTGTTCGGGATAAACTTGAGCACTGTTGTTCCCATTTATGGGTCCATCTAGGGAGGCGCTCAACACAACGAACAAGGCAACCAGACTTATAGTGCTTGAACACTCTCACTTAGCCATAGAATTCTATAATTTTAAATTTCGGCGAAGCCCCTAGTATTCGGAGGACCGAATTGGGGCGCTATCCACGCCTTCGTCGGACATTATCCGGAACTTCGCTCGAAGCGGCGTAGGTCTTTAAGGACCCGAAAGGACCTGTCGAACAGCGATCAGTCTCTCGCCTTATCATGACAGTCAGTTTTGGCTTTTCCATCGAGGCGTTAACCCGGCTCAACCGGGCGCAATCGCAGTGGTTCTCCCAGTGCTACCTTAGCCGATAGAGCGGAACGTAAGGTGCCAAATATGGGAGCGGGCAAACCCAACTATTGACCCAAGACATGATTCGAGCCGATTCATATAATGCTATAAGTTCGGGTGCCGCACTTGTGAAAGTGTTAGGACTTTATCACACCATAATGCGGAGAACATAAGCCCTGGTGTATTTGGCCGTACCAAAATGTACGGGTGCAACATGTAAGTAAATGAACATATATATATAAGGTAATGCAATTATGGGCAAAAAGTGCTGCATTTTATTCGAGAAGATATGCTATGAGTGCGGAATGATAAAATAGTGCGGAAAGCAAGGGATTGACGAATTAAATGCGTCTCCCTCCGTGGTAGGCAGCGGAATGTTTGTATTTAACAAATTTAATGCTCGTGATGGAGACCACCTGAGTGTTCGCCGCGCCTTTGTCCTTCCCTGGCTGTTGCATCATGAGTTCGGCAGGGTCGCCACGGATATAGTTCTGTATAAAAAGAGAAAATAAAAGAAAAAGAGCGACACACTTGGGAGCCCTGGTGTGGTCGAACCGCACTCTGGTCTGTTGTGGTTGTGCCTTTCCCCTATGCCCATGGTATCTCCAAGGCGTAATTATGTACGCGGAGATCTTCTGTCACAATTTTGCGAGGGCTGGGGTTGAGGCCGCATTACTCTGGCGATGCTCGGAGCGTGCTGTGTGCTCTTGGTTGATGTTGCTCGGCGCGTTTGGTCGTGTCCGGTCGTTTAACGGCGGACTCGAGAATTGCCTTAAAAGGCTGCTCGTACTTCTACCGCGAGAGCGCTGTATGTTCCTCCGTTCGGAGGGCGCCCGTGTTTCCATTGACCGTGATGACTCCACGAGGGCCTGGCATCTTGAGCTTAAGGTATGCATAATGCGGCACGCGTTGAATTTTACAAACGCGGTTCGTCCGAGCAGAGCGTGATAGCCGCCATGAGCGGGACTATGTCGAAGATTAATTCTCGCTCGAAATTATCCGGGATCGGAAGACCACTTCGGTGTACCTGAGCCTGCACAATTGGCCTCGACACCTGGTATGGCGCCTTTGAAAGTTGTCTTTGTAGGTTTAATCCTTGAAGGGTCTATGCCCATCTTGCGCCCGTATCCCGATAAAGCAGGTTCAGGCTACGCCGCCGTCCATCGGACTCTCGTGAGGTGAAATCCATCGACGATTGGGTCTAAAACCAATGCGGCGAATCCGCCATGGCGGATATTGGTCGGATGGTCTCTTCGCTCGAAAGTGATCGGGCAAGAGGACCATGGGTTGAACTTTGGGGCGACTGGCTCCATCGCGTATCGTCCCTCGATTGCTTCCGCTCCCTCTTGGGGATATGCGTTGCGTATATCATGTTTACCGTCCGAACTTGTGGGGGGAATCCCTTTTGTCCTCTGTTGTTCGGCGGCCGGGTCTCTTCCTCGTCATTGCTGTGTAGCCCCTTGTCACCGTTTTCGGCGATTAATTTGCCTGCCTGCATGAATACCCAACTATCTCTGTTGGTGTGGTTAGCTGGCTTTTCGGGGGTTCCATGTATTTGACAGGAGTGCTCGAGTATTTGGTCCAAATTGGACGGGCCCGGAGTGGTTCTTTTGAATGGCTTCTTCCGTTGACCGGGCTTGGAGCCTCGGAATCCGGCGTTGACTGCCGTATCCTCATTGCTGTCGCCGTTAATGCGGCGTTTGTTTTTGTTTCGACGCAACCTGCCATTGCGGTCCTTGGTATCCGGACTGCCAGCATTTTTGCTGAAGTTGTTGCTGCGAGCTAGCCAGCTATCCTCTCCCGCACAGAAGCGGGTCATGAGTGATGTGAGGGCTGCCATGGATTTCGGCTTCTCCTGTCCTAGGTGCCGGGCCAGCCACTCGTCGCGGATGTTATGTTTGAAGGCAGCGAGGGCCTCGCATCCGGACGATCGGCGATTTGATTTTTCTTTGTTAAGAACCGTGTCGAGAATTGCACGGCCGATTAAATGCGGCTGCTGGATTATGTGGCTTAGGTCATCTGCTTCGGTGGTCACACATACATGCCACGGAAGTTGTCGAGGAATGCGGCTTCCGGTCTTCCCAAACATCAATTGACTCTGCGGGCAGGCTGTTAAGCCAATGCCGAGCTGGTCCTTTAAGCTTGAGCGGGAGATATTTGATGGCGTGAAGATCGTCGCCCGGGCCATATGTATATGGAGGAGATAATCCTCAATCCAAACCGCTGGTCTGTTGTGCCATCGTAGGATTCGATATTAACGGGTTTAAACCCTTGAGGATTTGATGATCCATTACTTCGTCGATGAAGCATAGCGGGTGTCGGCGCCTCAGTATTGAGCAATATCGCGACGTAGCTTTCGAGCGTTATCTGCTGTGTTCGCCCGGCGAGTAGTTGTGTCCGCGCGACGATATTCGTCGTGGGTCTTGGGGCGCCACGTGATCCATAGATAGATCTGGATTGTCTTGCCTTGTCCTCAATATATCTCGAAGTCCGCGCGTTCCCCGTGGCTTAATGCTTTTGAGCGATGCCGGGTACGATTTTGGTGGAGGGCTTGCACGCCTCTCGTCGCGCCACGAGGTGGTCGGTCTGCCAGACAGCGCTGGTGATGCAGGTTTGTACGCTTCCTCCTCTAGTCGGGGAGCAACTTGCGCTTTGGGTAACTTTTGAGAGGCGTCGAGTTCATACTCTTGACGCGAGGACCTCGGTTCATCTTCGCCAGATGGGTCTTGATCAGCTTGAAGCTGTTGCTGCTTTTCTTTAGGCTGTTTGCGGTGGCCATTAGCCTGTGTCTGAAACGCTCTTGTTCGACGGGATCCTCGGGCATGACGAATTAAATGCGTCGTCGAGGCTTGCCTCGTCTCCGGAGGAGGTAAGTAATTGTCATCCTCGACCTCTTAAATGCGCCGCCTCTCGTGAGGGCTTGCTTCGCCTCCTCCTGCGCTGGATCGTCTTTGGAGGGAGTTGTCTTCGGCACTTTCGGGGTGTTATTATCTCTCGTGCGGAATCTCCATTCTTGCCATGGCGGGATTTAGAACAGCGCCACGACGTCGGCGCTTGGGCTGTTTCTTTAAGGAATCGGCCTCCGTTGCTTCCTCGCCGTCCCCATCTTTTGGGGTGTCCACCATGTATATGTCGTATGACGAGGTGGTCTTCCAGTGTCCTGTAGGCACTGGTTCTTGGTAGTCTCCGGCATCGTTGTCCATACCGTCGATGTCTTCGGAGTCGTAGTCGAGCACGTCGATTAAATCGTCGACGGTGGCTACCAAGTGGGTGGTGGGTGGGCTCTGAATTTCTTCGTCGTCCGCGTCCCAACCGTCCTGGCCGTAGTTCGCCAGGGTTCTCGGATAGCGTGAGATGCTTGATGAATTTATGATATCGCCAAGGGCGAGTGCTGAAAGATGTCCGCAGCGGTGAATTCCATGATCGGCGCCAATCGGATTATTGGCGGGCGCAGGAGGTTCGGAGTCCGGCACCTCGGAGTCATGAGCTTTATGCGGGACAAGGTAAGTGTTCGGCTCTATCGCCGTAGAAGTTGCAGCTCCCGAGGCGGTGTCCAGCCATCCGTCCTCGATTCGAGCGATCGGCTCCGGACTATGGGTCGGAGCGGATTCGTGTGCGGCCTCCAAGGTGCTGTCCGGCGGCAGAGTTAGGTCATGCCCATCGTGACAGCGCGGCACGCTTGGCTGTGGCTCAGATCCATCGAAGATCAAGCCTCCGCGGATATCGGCCGTGAAGTTTAGGCTTCCAAACCTGACCTGATGGCCAGGGGCGTAGCTTTCGATCTGCTCCAGATGGCCAAGTGAGTTGGCCCGCAGTGCGAAGCCGCCGAATACGAAGATCTGTCCGGGGAGAAAAGTCTCACCCAGGACTGCGTCGTTATCGATTGAAGTGGCCATCACGCCTATTGGTGACGACACAGAGGAACTCTCAATGAAAGCACCAATGCCGGTGTCAAAACCGGCGGATCTCGGGTAGGGGGTCCCGAACTGTGCGTCTAGGCGGATGGTAACAGGAGACAAGGGACACGATGTTTTACCCAGGTTCGGGCCCTCTTGATGGAGGTAAAACCCTACGTCCTTCTCGATTGATATTGATATTGTGGATGTTTACAAGAGTGGATCTACCACGAGATCAAGGAGGCTAAACCCTAGAAGCTAGCCTATGGTATGATTGTAAGGGTTGTTGTTCTGATAGTCCTACGGACTAGAGCCATCCGGTTTATATAGACACCGGAGAGGGCTAGGGTTACATAGAGTCGGTTACAATGGTAGGAGATCTACATATCCGTATCGCCAAGCTTGCCTTCCACGCCAAGGAAAGTCCCATCCGGACAAGGGGCGAAGTCTTCAATCTTGTATCTTCATAGTCTTGGAGTCCGGTCGACGATGATAGTCCGGCCAATGATAGTTCGGCTGATGATGGTAGTCCGGCTATCCGGACACCCCCTAATCCAGGACTCCCTCAGCCGCCTCATGGCGTGAGGCCGCCGGGTGTAGGCGATGCAGGTGTCCCGGTCGGAGCAGGGCGGTGACGGCCGGCACAGGGTGACGGGCAGGCCGGCGCGCGGACGACGGCCTTGAGGTCTGCATGTCACGCATTGCCGCTGGGTCGGTGAATTAGCCGTCCGGTCATGCCGGTGTCGGAGTAGAGGCGCGGGGTGTCGACGGCTGCAGCGGGCAATGCAAACCGATCAAGCATAGATCTGAAAACCAAAAAGGAAAAACGCCGATCAAAACGACCGGCGAGAGAGCGAAAAAACCCAGAGCAAGGGACCGGGAAAAAGACTCTCTAGGGCAGCCAGCCAAAATTGCCGGCAGACGAACCTTACGTACCGGCAGCACAACTCCCGGCGGCGGTCATGGATGCCGACCGCCCCAGGGGCGGCGTGCGGGTGCGTAAGCTGCGACGGCTAGGGTGTAGGATTGAGATGAGGCTGATACCATGTTAGAAGGGAGAGAGAGAGAGTATTGTTGAAATTGTTTGTTGTATTGCTTGATCCTCATGGGCATATATATAGGAGTACAATGATCAACTTGAAGTACAAGACAACGCAGGACCGAATCCTAGTCTATCGCATTCTTCCTAATAATCAATATACTCAACATCCACGAAAGTCATTTTTGGAATTAATAAAAAATATTGAGCGGAAGAAGTACCAGAGGGAGCCCACACCCTGGGCACGAGGGTGGGGGCGCGCCCTACCCCCCTGGGCACGCCCCCTGCCTCGTGGGCCACCTGGCAGCCCTACGATTCCCACCTTCTGCTATATGAAGATTTTTAACCTGGAAAAAATCATAAGCAAGCTTTCAGGACGAAACTCCGCCGCCACGAGGCGGAACCTTGGCGGAACCAATCTAGGGCTCCGGCGGAGCTGTTCTGCCGGGGAAACTTCCCTCCGGGAGGGGGAAATCATCACCATCGTCATCACCATCGATCCTCTGATCGGGAGGGGGTCAATATCCATCAACATCTTCACCAGAACCATCTCCTCTCAAACCCTAGTTCATCTCTTGTATCAAATCTTTGTACCAAAACCTTAGATTGGTAACTGTGGGTTGCTAGTAGTGTTGATTACTCCTTGTAGTTGATGCTAGTTGGTTTATTCGGTGGAAGATCATTTGTTCAGATCCTTAATGCATATTAATACCCCTCTGATCATGAACATGAATATGCTTTGTGAGTAGTTATGTTTGTTCCTCACTGCTAGAAAAAGGGCCTATTGTCCCGGTTGGTAAGGGCCTTTAGTCCCGGTTCCTGAACCGGGACTAAAGGGCCGGTACTAATGCCCTGGCCCTTTAGTCCCGGTTCAGTCCAGAACCGGGACAGATGGGCCTCCACGTGGCCTGTGCGCCGAGCCCGGGCAGGAGAGCCTTTGGTCCTGGTTGGTGGCACCAACCGGGACCAATATTCATCCACGCGTCAGCATTTCTGTGGCTAGGGTTTTTTTTGAAAGGGGGGGGGGGGTTGGGGGTTTTGGGGGGTTAATTTAGGTGTTTCATATATTGTGTTAGCTAGCTAATTAATAGAGAGAAGTGTCCTCTATTTTGTCTGTGCTTGGTCGACGCTACGTACTATACATACGTATAGAGAGGACTAGCTAGACACGCTAGCTAGCTAGTAAGCAAACAAAGGAAACAGAAGATCGTCATGAACATATATGCATACAGAGAGAAGTGATATCGACCACCTCTCCTTCTCTGAGAGATTGGTCGAACAACAAGTTCTCGTATATCTACCGACACTACCGGCTACATATATACAATAATAATCTTTTACAAATATAATCTCCTAACATACGGACGCGTGGTCCACATAGTATTCTCCGTCTTCAGCGATCACGTGGTCAAGAAAGAATGCCGCCAATTCCTCTTGAATTGCTTGCATGCAATCTAGTGCTAGGAGTTCATCCCGCATCCGAAACATCTAATTTTAAGAAGGGGGTCAATACATATATATATGAATGAATGAAACTCAACACAAATGATTGTAATAAAATAAAATTGTGAATATTGTTATTTACGCACTTCATATTGTTCGTCAGAGTAGCCCCGCTCACAGGTCGTGTGGCGGATGGACTCGCAAACGTAGTATCCACATAAAGCATTCCCTTGTTCCTGCCACAACCACTTTACAAGAAATAGAGGTTAATCAAACTGATAAGCAAGAATGCCAAATGGTATTGATGAAACTAGCGCTTGAATCACTAGGAGATGCGTGGAACATGCTACTATAGTACTTACTTTCGGGTGTCTAAATTCCAGCTTCTTCGGCAGTCCCGGAGCTTTTTTGGTGAATTTTCTCCAAACCCTGCCATACAAAGAAAACAATTACTTGATATTAGAAATGAACAAAGTTGCTGATATGGTGGATAATGATCGATTTAACTTACTTCTCGAGCATTTCAGTCATGTCCGCATACTCCTTGGGATCTTTTCGTCTCGAGTCTAAGACAGTTACTACTCTCTGCTCAAGCTTAATCTCTAGGAGAATATAGTGGAACCTGCGCACGCATGCATAACTCATCAATTACATTACTATAACCTGGACTAATAAGGGAAACCGAATATACCACAAGACAGTAACACTCACTTGAAGTTGTAAGGAAAGAGTATTATATCTTTGTGTTCATTTATTACCAACGATCGTAGCAAGTTGGCCTCGGTATCTTCAGCATGATATTTAACCTCAGTTGCATCTATGAGATATGTGTTAATGAACCCAATATCACCCACTTGTCTTTTCTTCAATTCGGCGATCTTCAATCTGCATAATATAGTGAGGATAATTATAAATACATGCAATGAAAGAGCTGAGTTATATACAGAGACTTAATGACAGAAGTAGTATTACTTACAAACAGTAGCAGGTGACCGTTGCCAATTTATTGAAAAACTGAAAGAACTCCTCAAATGGAACAGGCAACAGTTCAATTCCAACGAGGTCATGCTCCTTTTTAACTCTCACATACAAAGTACTCCTCCCCCAGACTCTCTCCAGGTTTTCATGTACCAATCATGCAATCTTCGCATCATCATTGATAGAGATCTTTCATATTTGATGAGAGGCCTCTCGTACTCATATCTTTTTATCTGCACCTCCAAGAAATCATAATGTACATCGCCAGACAGGTAATCTCCAAGATTGCTATAACCGGGCACCATCCTCGGATCGACGATGTCGCTAGCAGGCACCTTGAGCGGGGGGCACGATTGCTTCGCTTGTTCGCCGAGCTGGGCAATTTGTTTCCCAGCTCGTTGTTCTTTGACCCTTTGATCACTGACATTACTTCCTGACCTCTCCGCGTCGGCAAATGCCTTTCTAATAATGCGCTCATAGTTGCCTTTCGGCGGAGACTTGGGTGGTTTTCTCAGGGCAGCCAGAGTGCGCTTCGCTTTCACCGGATCTACCTTCTCCTCCAGAGGTGGATGTCTCTGTGCTTTCAACCTTTGAAACCAGTCCTTCACTTCGGTTCGCGTGATCTTCGCGTTCTCCTCCGGGGTCATCTCGTATGGTAACTTCTCTAGAGTCTTCAGAGAAGGACCGAATCTGTATGTCCTCCCGCCTTTGGCTGTACTGCTAGACGCCGGCAGAGCAGACGGTGCGGATGTCTTATTTCCTTGCTTACGAGGAGGAGGAGAAAGACTACGACGCGTCGGAGCAGCCGGAGCGGCGGCGGGTCTCTTCCGCCCTTGCTGACGAGGCGGAGAAGGAGGCGGAGTGCCGCCACGCGCCGGAGAAGGAGCCGTCCGAGTGCCCTAATCGTCACTCGCCAGAGGAGGAGGCGGTGGAGGAGGCACAGTGCCCCGACTCGCCGGAGGAGGAGGAGGAGGCGGAGGCGTCCAGTTCGGAAGGTTGATGAGATCCTTCCGCCATAGGTATGGAGTCTTCAGAGCAGAACCGAGCCGAGTATCCCCTTCATCGGTAGGGTGGTCAAGCCGGAGGTCCTCAAATCCCTCCGTTATTTCATCCACCATGACCCTAGCATATCCTTCTGGAATCGTCCGGTAGTGAAAATTTGCGCCGGATTCAGTAGGTTAAACAGAGCCAACAACCGCCTTGACCTTCAAATTCATCCGTTGAGCCATAAGGTGGCAATTTTGAGCCTCCATGATAGCATCCACGGGATAGCTGGCATGAGCCGTCAAGGCATGCTCTGGCTGAAGCAGCTCGGTGGATGCCACGCTACTTCGCCGCTAAGATGGCGGGGTAACTTCGTCGTTTGCTGCGATTTGCTTCTTGTTCCTCTATTGCTTGTACCCTTGCATGCAGCGCCTGCAGTTCGGTCTGCTGCACTTTCTTCCTCCTCTCCTGGCATTTGTAACCGTCTGTGTCCGGAAACCCAGCCTTCCATGAAACGGAGCCTGGCGTGCCTCGTGTCCGTCCAGGGTGCTTAGGATTTCCGAGGGCCATTGTGAGCTCGTCGTTCTCTCTGTCCGGAACGAACATCCCTTGCTGCGCTGCTTCGATATATTGCTGAAGCCTCTTGACTGGTATGTCCAATTGATCGTCCGTCCAAATGTACTTCCCTGATACAGGGTCCAAGGTTCTGCCAGCCTCGAAGAACCAAGTCCGGCAATGGTCTGGCCAGTTCATTGTCTCTGGTTCGATCCCTTTATCAAGTAGATAATTCTCAGCCTTGGCCCACTTAGGCCGGGCAACGAGGTAGCCACCAGACCCCGTGCGATGGTGAAGCTTCTTACTCGCAACATTTTGCTTGTTTGTCGCCGACATCTTTTTACTCTTTTTCCGATGTCTTGTGGGCCACAAATGCGGGCCAGTCATCTCTGATCTTCTCATATTTGCCCTTGAATTCTAGAGTCTCTTTTTTATTGACAAACTTATTCATGTCTTTCTTCCACCTCCTGAATAGGTTTGCCATCTTCTTAAGAGCAAAAGACTTGATTAATTGCTCTTTAACTGGCTTCTCCGGATCATCCTCTGGCGGTAGGGTGAAATTTGACTTCAGCTCAGTCCAAAGATCATTTTTCTCCATATCATTGACATAAGACACCTCAGGGTCTTCGTTCTTAGGCTTATACCATTGGTGGATGCTGATCGGGATCTTGTCCCTAACCAGAACCCCACACTGAGCAACAAATGCGTTCTTTCTTCGGATGGGTTCAATTGGTTGGTCGTCGCGCGCGATTGCTATGATCTCAAACCTTTCATCCGAGTTCAACTTTTTCTTCGAGCCTCGTCTCTTTACCGAAGTTGTGCTCGATCAGGAGGGCTAGAAAAAAGAACAAAGACGAGACTTAATTAATATGTGTACATACCAAAACAATGAATGCATCAATTAGCTAGTCAGCACAGGCTTAACAAATATATATACCTAGCCGGACTCGGTTCGGTCACCGGAGCCGTCCTCACGGTCTACTTCTTGCTCCGACATTGGGTCACTGGAGCCATCATAATCATAGCCAGATGCTTCTTCACCCTCTCCTTCCAGACCATCGGTGTCGTTGATAAACATCAACGAGCAGACGACATCACTTCCTTCTGCGATTATGTCCCTCAACAACGCTTCTTGTGCTTCGTCTCAGGGGGTGTCCATAGTTTCTACAAATATTTACAACATGGGAATTATTATTCAAACATGACAGATGGATATATTTGTGGAAAATGTAGAACTAGCTAGCTAATCACAATAAGGAATCATATTAATTGGTGGCCTCGACGCAGCTTCTCTAGGGTTTCGGGTGGCCTCGACAACGCTTTAAGGGTTAGGGGTGGCCTCGAGAATGCTTCAAGGAGGGGGTAATATTGACCCCCCCCCCCGTGTTGAAGCTATCGGGAGGGGGTATATCGACAACGACGACATACGTACATGGGAAAATAATATGCTTGTTTTTTCCTTCTTAAAAATACATGAAGTAGTATTGCCTGTTTTTTTTTAAATAATGTTCAAATAGAAATTTTAGGAAAAAAGAATGAGACATCGGCGTCGGCGTTGAACACTACATCTATGTCCCACAAGTGACATGGGCATCGACGCCCGCGTCACTTGTGGGACGTGGATGTAGTGTCCGACACCGACGGCCACATGTATCTCACACCGACGATACTTGCTATTTAATTATGGTTTCCTCTACCGCTCGGCGACCCTCGACGACCCTCGTTCCCGATAAAAAAAAGCAAGAAGAAGAAAAAAAGAGGAGAAGAAAGAATAGAGGAGAAGAACTCCTCTATTCTTTCTCATCCTCTTTTTTTTCTTCTTCCTCTTCTTTTTTTTGTCCACTTCTTCCTCTCATGTTCGACGACCCTCGACCCCGATAACATTTTTTCCCCGATAACGTTTTTTTCTCCGAGAGAGTTAGTGTTCCCGAGTGAACCGGAGGGGGACATTGGTCATATCGGATTCGTCATATTTTGTACGAATGTTCTATATACATATATCCATCAATATCATTCCATACATACATAGACATCTACATTATATATGAACAAACAAATATCAAAATTCAACATACATACATCTCCAGTATATATGAAAAAAAATTATAAACTTTCTCCCCAACTCATACATACATACATATATTTTGCAAAGGAGCAGGGAAGGAAGGAAGGGCGGAGGATGGGCGGTAGCTACCTCTCCCGGCGGGATCGGGAGGAGGCAGCGGCCGGCCGGGGCGAGGCGGCGACGAAGATGGGCTCAAGTCGGCGAGGCGAGGTGACGGCAGGCGCTCGAGGGAGGCGGATGGGCTCGGGGCGCAGGGTGCTCGGGCGGCGGACGGGCGACAGCAGCGGCGACGGCGAGGCAGGCGCGCTTCGGGGCGGCAGACAGGCTCGGGGCGCAGGGTGCTCGGGCGGCGGACGGGCGGCGGCGGCGACGGCGAGGCAGGCACGCCCGGGCGGTGGGCGGTGTCGGCGTGGGCTCGGGCGGGGCAGGGGCAACGGCGGCGACGACGAGGTGTAGAGGGGCAGCCTGGCGGCGTCGTCAGGGTGGCATCGAAGAAACTGAACCAAAATATTCACAAGTGTTGTATATATAGACCGAGCATTGATCCCGTTTCGTGGCACAAACCGGGACCAATGCCCCCATTAGTCTCGGTTGGTGCCACCAACCGGGACCAAATGCCTCTTTTCAGTAGCCCAAAGGGCGGGTAGCGGCGGCCTTTGTTCCCGGTTGGTGGCACCAACCGGGACTAAAGGGCATTGGTCCCGGTATGTGCCACGAACCGGGACCAATGCACCCTTTAGTCCTGGTTGGTGGCACCAACCGGGACCAAATGCCTTGTACATCGGGGTGGTGGTGGGAGTTTAGTCCCACCTCGCTAGTTGAGAGGGGCGCGCAGTGGTTTATAAGCCCCACTTCCGCACCCCTCTCGAGCTCCTCTCCATTGCAGGCTTACGGGCCTAATTGTGACTGCTATGCCTGATGGGCTTACTTGGCCTTCTGCGGGCCTGAATCCTGGCCCATGGTAGGGTTTCTAGTCGTATTCAGGACGTGGGGGCCCAGTAGGAGGCACTTTTTTGTTTTCTTTACTTATTATTGCTATTTTTATTTTTTTCCAGTTTTTTTGTTTTGTTTTCTGCATTATTTTATTTTCTTTTGTTTTTTGCTTTATTTTTTAATTCTTTTTGCTTTTAGTTTTAGAAAAATTATAAACTTTCTGTTAGTTCCATTAGTTTTCAAATTTGAAAACACTTTTTTGATTTCTTTCTTGCTTTATGTATTTTATTTTGTTTCTAATTACAACAAAATACTTATTGTATTGCTATTTTTATTTTTTTCCAGTTTTTTGTTTTGTTTTCTGCATTATTTATTTTCTTTTGTTTTTGCTTTATTTTTAATTCCTTTTTGCTTTTAGTTTTAGAAAAATTATAAACTTTCTGTTAGTGCCATTAGTTTCAAATTTGAAAACACTTTTAGTTTTTTTCTTTTTTGCTTTATTTATTTTATTTTGTTTCTACTTAACACAAAATACTTGTTGTTGCTATTTTTATTTTGTTTCCAGTTTTTTGTTTTGTTTTCTGCATTATTTATTTTCTTTTGTTTTTTCTTTATTTTTAATTCTTTTTGCTTTTAGGTGAGCAAAATTATAAACTTTCTGTTAGTGCCATTAGTTTTAGAAAAATTATAAACTTTCTGTTTGTGCCATTAGTTTTCAAATTTAATAGTTAAAATTTGAATTCTTTGAAATATGTGTGAATCACAAGTTTGTGCTTAACTTTACTAAAAAATGAACATACATGCGCCTATAGAGAAAATTCAACCTAAATTCATAATAAATTTCTATGAATTTAAGAGAAATTCACTATGAATTTAGGTCAAATTCCGTGTATAGGGGCATCTATTTTCACTTTGAGAGGAGCTCAGCAAGGCAGAGAGGGACGGGCTTATAAACCGGTGTGAGCGCCCTTCGGTTGGCTAGGTGGGACTAAACTCTGAGCGCAACGAGGACCAACCCTTTAGTCCCGGTTTGTGGCACAAACCAGGACTAATGGTCATGGGCCAGGGGCGAGGCGCATTGGTACCGGTTCGTGCGTGGAACTGGGACCAAAAGGTCCACACGAACCGGGACCAATGGACCACGTGGCTGCCCTCTTGAGAGTGTTCTTGGTGAGAACATAGTTGACAAGGAGCGAACCGAGATTAATGGTATTACGAGGGCCAAACCATAAGACATTAAAGCATTTCAAATGAACTCTGAAAAAGTTGAAACTTGGAATGGTATCATAATTTCACCCACATAGCATGTGCATGTACAAAACGGACAATGGTATCATACTCGTCTGTTACAAAGTTGGCATGGTATCATCATAATAGTTGCGGGAGAAAGTCTTCACTTTTTCTTCGCTTGTGTCATTTGCTTATTGCATCGTAACCATGGATAATCTTCATCGTTTATCAGGATGCTTGGGTCAGCCTTGACTTTGAAGGGAGGAATTTCATGAAACTTTTCATACTCTTCAGACATGTCTGTCTTGCCCTCCACTCCCAGGATGTCCCTTTTTCCTGAAAGAACTATGTGGCGCTTTGGCTCATCGTATGATGTATTCGCTTCCCTATCTTTTCTTTTTCTCGGTCTGGTAGACATGTCCTTCACATAGATAACCTATGCCACATCATTGGCTACGACGAACGGTTCGTTAGTGTACCCAAGATTTTTCAGATCCACTGTTGTCATTCCGTACTGTGGGTCTACCTGTACCACGCCTCCTGACAGATTGACCCATTTGCACTTAAACAAAGGGACCTTAAAATCATTTCCGTTGTCAAGTTTCTATATGTCCACTATGTAACCATAATATGTGTCCTTTCCCATCTCGGTTGGTGCATCAAAGCGGACACCGTTGTTTTGGTTGGTGCTCTTTTGATCTTGGTCAATCATGTAAAATGTATTCCCATTTATCTCGTATCCTTTCCAAATCATTACAGTCGAAGATGGTCCCCTGGACAACAAGTACATCTCATCACAAACAGTGTTGTCACCTCTGAGACGTGTTTCCAACCAACTGCTGAATGTCTGATGTGTTCACATGTAATCCCGATCGTCGCCTTGCTCCGGGTGTTTGGGCGCAGACTGTTCTTGTGTTCATCGACATCTGAGGGTCACCAACGTATAGTTCGTAGAACTGTGTAGTGTGCTTGAGACCAAGAATATCCGTCCCTGCATATTATTGAGTCCCTTCCAAGCGTGCATTTTCGGTCAGTCTCCCCTCATACCGCGATTTAGGTAGACCTATCTTCTTAAGGCCAGGAATGAAGTCAACACAAAACCCGATGACATCCTCTGTTTGATGGCCCATGGAGATGCTTCCTTCGGCCTAAGCGATTACGGACATATTTCTTTAGGACTCCATGAACCTCTCAAAGGAGAATATATTGTGTAGAAATACGGGCCCCGTAATGACAATCTAAATCGACTAGATGAACTAGGGCGTGCATCATGATATTGAAGAAGGATGGTGGGAACACCAGCTCGAAACTGTCAAGACATTGCGCCACATCACTCCTTAGCGTTGGTGCGATTTCTGGATCGATCACCTTCGAGATATTGCATTGAGGATTGCACATAGCTTCACAATGGCTAATCGGACGTTTTCGGTAGAAGCCCCCAATGCAACGAAGCAGTTGCGTCATAATCACGTGGCAGTCATGAGACTTTTGGTTCGGAACTTTTCTCCGCATATTTATTATTCCCTTTATATTCGACGAAGCCGGTCGGGACCTTCATCTTGAGCAGGAATTCAAAGAAGATTTATTTCTCTTCTTTCTTAAGAGCGTATGAGCAGGACCTTCATCTTGCGGATGCATGCCCTCTTTTTCGTGCAAGCGTTGCAGGTCCTCCCGTGCCTCAGGTGTATCTTTTGTCTTCCCATACACGCCCAAGAAGCCTAGCAGGTTCATGCAAAGGTTCTTCGTCACGTGCATCACGTCGATCGAAGAGCGGACCTCTAGGTCTTTCCATTAGGGTAGGTCCCAAAATATAGATTTCTTCTTCCACATGGGTGCATGTTTCTCAGTGTCATTCGGAACAGCTAGTCCGCCGGGACCCTTTCCAAAGATTACGTGTAAATCATTGACCATAGCAAATGCGTGATCACCGCACGCATGTCGGGCTTCTTCCGGTGATCTGCCTCGCCTTTGAAATGCTTGCCTTTCTTTCGACATTGATGGTTGATCGGAAGAAATCGATGATGGCCCAGGTACACATTCTTCCTGCAGCTTCCCAGGTATATACTATCGGTGTCAAGTAAACAGTGCGTGCATGCGTGGTATCCCTTGTTTGTCTGTCCTGAAAGGTTACTGAGAGCGGGCCAATCGTTGATGGTCACGAACAGCAACGCCTTTAGGTCAAATTGCTCCTGTTTGTGCTCATCCCACGTACGTACACTGTCTCCATTCCATAGTTGTAAAATTTCTTCACTAATGGCCTTAGGTACACATCAATGTTGTTGTCGGGTTGCTTAGGGCCTTGGATGAGAACTGGCACCATAATGAACTTCCGCTTCATGCACATCCAAGGAGGAAGGTTATACATACGTAGAGTCACGGGCCAGGTGCTGTGATTGCTGCTCTGCTCCCCGAAATGATTAATGCCATCCACGCTTAAAGCAAACCATATGTTCCTTGGGTCCTTTGCAAACCCATCCCAGTACTTTCTCTTGATTTTTCTCCACTGCGACCCATCAGCGGGTGCTCTCAACTTCCCGTATTTTTTACGGTCCTCACTGTGCCATCGCATCAACTTGGCATGCTCTCCGTTTCTGAACAGACGTTTCAACCGTGGTATTATAGGAGCATACCACATCACCTTCGCATGAACCCTCTTCCTGGGAGGCTCGCCGTCAACATCACCAGGGTCATCTCGTCTAATCTTATACCGCAATGCACCGCATACCGGGCATGCGTTCAGATCCTTGTATGCACCGTGGTAGAGGATGCAGTCATTATGGCATGCATGTATCTTCTGCACCTCCAATCCTAGAGGGCATACGACCTTCTTTGCTGCATATGTACTGTCGGGCAATTCGTTATCCTTTGAAAGCTTCTTCTTCAATATTTTCAGTAGCTTCTCAAATCCTTTATCAGGCACAACATTCTTTGCCTTCCACTGCAGCAATTCCAGTATGGTACCGAGCTTTGTGTTGCCATCTTCGCAATTGGGGTACAACCCTTTTTTGTGATCCTCTAACATGCGATCGAACTTCAGCTTCTCCTTTTGACTTTCACATTGAGTCCTTGAATCGACAATGACCCGGCGGAGATCACCATCATCGGGCACATCGTCTGGTTCCTCTTGATCTTCAGCAGCTTCGCCCGTTGCAGCATCATCGTGCACATCGTCTGGTTCCTCTTGATGTTTAGTAGCATCACCGTATTCAGGGGGCACATAGTTGTCATCGTACTCTTCTTCTTCGCCGTCTTCCATCATAACCCCTATATCTCCGAGCCTCGTCCAAACATTATAGTGTTGCATGAAACCCTTGTAAAGTAGGTGGGTGTGAAGGATTTTCCGTTCAGAGTAAGACTTCGTATTCCCACATATAGGGCATGGACAACACATAAAACCATTCTGTTTGTTTGTCTCAGCCACTTCGAGAAAATCATGCACGCCCTTAATGTACTCGGAGGTGTGTCTGTCATCGTACATCCATTGCCGGTTCATCTGCGTGCATTATATATAATTAAGTGTGTCAAAAATCATTACAGAACGTCATGAATAGATAATTAAGTGACCAAATTAATAGTAGTTCATCATCACATCAAAACCAAAGTACATACATAGTTCTCATCTAACAACATAAAGCTCTCCAGAGCATCTAAATTAATTAAACCATACATTGAAACTATGTAAAACATTTCAATGCTAAAACAAATGTGATCATAATCGCAACCAAGGTAACAACTGATCCAACGGCATAATGATACCAAGCCTCGGTATGAATGGCATATTTTCTAATCTTTCTAATCTTCAAGCACATTGCATCCATCTTGATCTTGTGATCATCGACGACATCTGCAACATGCAACTCCAATATCATCTTCTCCTCAATTTTTTTTATTTTTTCCTTCAAAAAATTGTTTTCTTCTTCAACTAAATTTAACCTCTCGACAATAGGGTCGGTTGGAATTTCCGGTTCAACAACCTCCTAGATAAATAAAATCTATGTCACGTTGGTCGGCATAATTTTCATAAACAATAAATGAACCAATAGTTATGAAAAGATAATATATACCACATCCGAATCATAGACAGGACGAGGGCCGACGGGGGCGGATACCAAAACCATCTCACTATATAGGATGCAATAATAAAAGTAAGAAAATAATACAAGTATCAATCTAAACATACAAGTAAGAATATTTTTCCTTTCAGAAAGAAGATAAGAACAAGAGGCTCACCACGATGGTGCCGGCGATGAGATCAGCGCGGGTGATCGACGGCGGTGAAAACGGGGACGGGGCGTGACGGACCGCTAAACCTAGACAAACATTGAGGAAAATGGAGCTTGGAGGTCGAGCTTGGAGAGGAGAAAGCTTAAGTAATGTGGCTCGGGCATTCCATCGAACACCTTGTGTGCATAGGAGGTGAGCTAGAGCACCACCAAGCCCTCTCCCGCTCGGCGGCCAGAAGAAACAGAGCAGTGTGCTATGCTCTTACGCTAGGGTATATATAGGCACCTCATTGGTCCCGGTTGGTGGCATGAACCGGGACTAAAGGGGAGCCTTTGGTCCCGTTTCAAGCCACCAATCGGGAGCAATGGTGGTGGTCCAGGAGCGAGGCCCATTGGTCCCGGTTCCTCCCACCAACAGGGACCAAAAGGGCCAGAAGAACCGGGACCAATGCCCACGAGGCCCCGGCCGGCCCCCTGGGATCACGAACAGGGACAAATACCTCCATTGGTCCCGGTTCGTGGCTGAACCGGGACTAATGGGCTGACCCGGCCTGGACCATTGCCCCCTTTTCTACTTGTGCCTGAGGACATGGTTGAAGTCTTGCTATTAGTAGTCATGTGAATTTGGTATTCGTTCAATATTTCGATGAGATGTATGTTGTCTCTCCTCTAGTGGTGTTATTTGAACGTCAACTACATGACACTTCACCATTATTTGGGCCTAGAGGAAGGCATTGGGAAGTAATAAGTAGATCATGGGTTGCTAGAGTGACAGAAGCTTAAACCCTAGTTTATGAGTTGCTTCGTAAGAGGCTGATTTGGATCCATATGTTTCATGCTATGGTTAGGTTTATCTTAATATTTCTTTTGTAGTTGCGGATGCTAGCAATAGGGGTTAATCAGAAGTGGGATGCTTGTCCAAGAAAGGGCAGTACCCAAGCACCGGTCCACCCACATATTAAATTATCAAAGTAACAACGAGAATCATATGAGCGTGATGAAAACTAGCTTGACGATAATTCCCATGTGTCCTCAGGAGCGCTTTTCTCTATACAAGAACTTGTCCAGGCTTGTCCTTTGCTACAAAAAGGATTGGGCCACCTTGCGACAGCGTACTTACTTTCATTGCTTGTTACCCGTTACAAATTACCTTATCACAAAACTATCTGTTACCGATAATTTCAGTGCTTGCAGAGAATACCTTACAGAAAACAACTTGCCATTTCCTTCTGCTCCTCATTGGGTTCGACACTCTTACTTATCGAAAGGACTACAATAGATCCCCTACACTTGTGGGTCATCAAGACTCTTTTCTGGCGCCGTTGCCGGAGAGTGAAGCGCCTTTGGTAAGGAAAAAATTATATAGTGTGCTGAAATTTACTGTCACTTGTTACTATGGAACATAATCCTTTGAGGGGCTTGTTTGGGGTATCTTCATCCCGACCAGAAGAGCAAAGAGTTGCTCCTCAACCTACTGAACCTACTGAAAATGTTTTCTTTGAAATTCCTTTGGGTACGGTAGAGAAACTACTAGCTAATCACTTTACAGGAGATGGAACATTGCATCCGGAGTTACACCTAATCTATGTGGATGAAGTTTGTGGATTATTTAAGCTTTCAAGTATGCCCGATGATGTTATCAAGAAGAAATTCTTCCATTTATCTTTGAAGGGAGAGCCATTGACATGGTATAGGCTATGTGATGATATGGGATCATGGAACTATAAATGATTGAAATTGGAATTTCACCAGAAGTTTTATTCTATGCATCTTGTTCATCATGATCGTAATTATATATATGATTTTTGGCCTCACGCAGGAGAAAGCATCACTCAAGCTTGGGGGAGGATTAAGTCAATGTTATATTCATGCCCCAATCATGAGCTCTCGAGAGAAATGATTTTTCAAAAAAATTTATGCTCGGCTTTCTCTCAACAATTGCTCGATGCTCGATACTTCTTGTGCTGGTTCTTTTATGATGAAGACTATTGAATTCAAATGGGATTTATTGGAAATAATTAAACGCAACTTTGAAGATTGGGATATTGATGAATGTAAGGAGTCAGGTATGACATCTAAGTTTGATTGGGTTAAATATTTTATGGATACCGATGCTTTTCGTGGATTTAGCACTAAATATGGACTTGACTCTAAGATAGTAGCTTCTTTCTGTGAATCATTTGCTACTCATGTTGACCTCCCCAAGGAGAAGAGGTTTAAATATAATCCTCCCACTGAAGTGAAAGTAGTTGCACCTATTAAAGTTGAAGAAAAGACTATCACTTATAATGATCCTATTGTTCCTGCTACTTATATTGAGAAACCACCTTTCCCTGTTAGGATAAAGGATCATGCTAAAGCTTCAACTATGGTTCGTAAGAGTAAAACTATAACATATACACCTCCTGAGAAAATTAAAGTTGAACCTAGTATTGCTATGGTTAAAGATCTCTTGGATAATATTGATGGGCATGTTATTTGTTTTTGTGATGCAGCTGCTAGAATTGCTAGACCCGATGCTAAGAAACATAGACTTGTTGTGGGCATGCCTGTTATTTCTCTTAAAATAGAAGATCATTGTTATCATGGCTTATGTGATGTGGGTGCTAGTGCTAGTGCAATACCTCATTCCTTATACAAAGAAATTATGCATGATATTGCACCTGCCGAGATAGAAGAAAGATGTTACAATTAAGCTTGCCAACAGAGATACTATTTCACCAATTGGTATTTTTAGAGATGTTGAAGTCTTGTGTGGGAAAGTTAAATATCCTGCTGATTTTCTTGTTCTTGGTTCCCCACAAGATGACTTTTGTCCCATTATATTTGGTAGACCCTTCTTGAACATTTTTAATGCTAGGATAGATTGCCATAAGGATGTTGTTACTATTGGTTTGGGAGATATGTCTCATGAGTTTAACTTTGCTAAATTTCGTAGACAACCCCATGATAAAGAATTGCCTAGTAAGGATGAAATTATTGGTCTTGCTTCTATTGCCATGCCTCCTAATGATCCTTTAGAACAATATTTGCTAGACCATGAAAATGATATGTTTATGAATGAAAGAAGGGAGATAGATGAAGTATTCTTTAAACATGGACCTATTTTGAAACACAACTTGCCTGTTGAAATTCTAGGGGATCCTCCTCCACCCAAGGGTGATCCCGTGTTTGAGCTTAAACCATTACCTGATACTCTCAAATATGCTTATCTTGATGAAAAGAAGATATATCCTATTATTAGTGATAAACTTTCAGTGTAGGAAGAGGAAAGATTATTGAAAACTCTGAAGAAACACCGTGCTGCTATTGGATATACTCTTGATGATCTTAAGTGCATTAGTCCCACTTTATGCCAACACAAAATAAATTTGGAGGAAGACGCCAAACAAGTTATTGATCAGCAACGACGGTTAAATCCTAAGATGAAAGAAGTGGTAAGAAAGGAGATACTAAAGCTCCTGGAGACAGGTATAATTTATCCCGTTGCTGATAGTCAGTGTGTAACCCAGTCCATTGTGTCCCTAAGAAGGGATGTATTATTGTTATTCCTAATGATAAAGATGAATTGATCCCACAAAGAATTGTTACAGGTTAAAGGATGGTAATTGATTTCCAAAAATTAAATAAAGCTACTAAAAAAGATCATTACCCTCTACCTTTTATTGATCAAATGCTAGAAAGATTATCTAAACATACACATTCTTGCTTTCTAGATGGTTACTCTGGTTTCTCTCAAATACATGTGTCAGCAGAGGATTAAGAAAATACCTCTTTTACTTGCCCTTTCGGTACTTTTGCTTATAGACGTATGCCTTTTGGTTTATGTAATGCACCTACTACCGTTCAAAGATGCATGCATGATGGCTATATTCTCTGACTTTTGTGAAAAGATTTGTGAGGATTTCGTGGATGATTTCTCCGTTTATGGATCTTCTTTTGATGATTGCTTGAGTAACCTTGTTCGAGTTTTGCAGAGATGTACATATACTAGTCTTATCTTGAATTGGGAGAAGTGCCACTTTATGGTTAATGAAGGTATTGTCTTGGGGCATAAAATTTCTGAAAGGGGTCACTACTAGGGAAAACCTTATACAAAGAATCTTACCAGCAGCGATCTTCAAAATACAATGCTCCTGCTATTTAGCAGCAGCATGCTCCAGGAAAACGTGCAGCTGAAAGAAAAGTAGCAGTAGCGCGTTCCCACAAAACCGCGCTACTGCTCTAATTGCCATGACCTGGCCGTCAAGCTAGTTATAGCAGTAGCGCCCTATAATGGACCGCGCTACTGCTACAGATGTTAGCAGCAGTGCACTTCTTTGAAACTCCCTACTGCTAAGTTCAGCCCACAAGTTTAGTCCCACCTCGCTCCGCGAGCAGGGTGTTTACCACCTTAAATATGTTACTCCTCAAACTATCACATCCAGTTGGTCTTCGCTGAACTTTATGTGTAGAATTTGTGGCTGCAATATGAGTCTTCTCCGGTTCCTACCGGAGAGGACTCATATTGACAATTCAGATTATACACAAAAATATCATTGATGGCAAATGTATTTTTGCATTAACAAAAAACTTAGCAGTAGCGCGTTTAGTAGCAAAGCGCTGCTGCTAGTTCAACTTATCAATAGCGTTCATTCCAGCGCATCGCTACTGCTATTCCCCTTAGCTGCAGCGCGTTTTGCTACCCGCGCTACTACTAACCGACCTTATCCCCACCCGCGCGGCCGACCCCTCTCGCTCACTCACTCTCCCCCCACTCTCGCCCGTGCCGATAACAGCCGTCATCCGTCACCGCCGCCGCCGTTGTCCGTCCGCCACCGACATACTCCCTCCTTCCGTCCCTCCTCCTCCCATCGCGCCCTCCTCACTCCTCCCACCGCGCCCTCCTCCCACCGCCCCTCCCTCCTCCTCCTCCTCCTCCCACCGCCCCTCCCTCCTCCTCCTCCTCCGGCCGGCCCCTCCCCCTCCTCCTCCGGCCGCCCCCTCCCCCTCCTCTCTCCTCCCTCCCTCCCTTGTCTCTTTTCTTGCAAATCGTAGGTGTTTTGAATAAAATAGAAGTAAGAAAATTTAGGGTAGAACTAGGGTAGTAGAATTTTTAGCAAGTGTTTAATAGAAATTAGTTTATTTAGTAAGTGATTAATATAACTAGTTTATTTATATTAGGTACTTAATAGAACTAGTCTTTTTTGTTTAAGTGCTTAATAGAACTAGTTTATTTATAGTAAGTGCTTAATAAAACTACTTTAGTTAGTAATTAGTTAATAAAACTAGTTTATTTAGTAAGTAGTTAATAAAACTAATTTATTTACTATTAGGATTATATATAAGATATTTTCATATTTTGAACCATTGAAATGCAATGACCATCAATAAATGTCCTATGTTTTACCGGAGTGTTGATTAATTTCCGTTCTGGCAAATTTCAGGCGCTCGATATGTCTTTTTTAGCAAAGGTCATGCCGGATTTTTTGGGATTTGTCGTCGACTTATAATCTTTGAAATTTGAACATAGGAGATGTCTGATGCCTATGGGATCCCGGAGTACGGGTACTGCTACGATGACCGTGGTGTGTGCGACAGGTTTCCTCACCTGCAAAATGATAGGTTTTTCACCGTGAAGCTGGAAGAGACCTTCGATGTTTGTACGGTATGCAACGACAAGCATTTCATCATAATAAATATCATCACTTGTGCTTCATTTGTTCAACGTGTAATTTATGGATTTTTTTCAGTTCGACTTGTACATCCCGTGCCATGCTAGACCATATGTATTGGAGAAGCTTGGTTTTGGTTTAGATGGCTTTGAGAATGTGGACACGAGGATGGCTCACTTAAGAACTAAACATGGTTATGAGTTTCTAGTTAAGTTCTACAATGTGGTCGATTGATCCCATTTCGGTTGCTCTAATTGGGAATCTCTCTGCAAGGCATATGTTGAGGAGGGAATGCGAATAAGATTTGATATTCGTCCCTAAGATTATGATGATGATGATAATATCGACATCTGGGTGGATGTGGATATGCCTCCAGTTTTACCTAGATGTGAGTTTGTCAAACTAATTTGTTAAGTTCAGTAATTTATGTTGTTTATTGAAAAATATTTGGTGTTCGTCCATACTAAAATTATTTATTTATAAATGTCAGCTTATTTCTTATCTTCAAGAAATACTCGGAAGGTAGTAGACAACACATACTACAGCTATGATTCCAAGCTTAATTGTGAGGAGAAAGGTTATCTTGTCTCATTCATAGAAAATGTTGAGGCCTTTAAAACCAGTCACTCTATCAGCCCCAATTATACTAGATACGTGCCACTAGTCCATAAATTGCTTGATCGTAACTTCATTGCCAAAAACTTGGTAAGATTTTGTTAATGATGGTAACTTCATTGCATACATTATTCTTAAGTAAACTACATTGCTAACTATATATGTTACTATTTTGGTTTTGAACAGAGGCTCCCGAAGCAGGTTGTGCCTGACATGCTATGTACTGAAGGTGATATGCATATGGTTAGCTTACGACCAACTCCTTCGGAGGCTTACCATACTGCATACTCGATTTCTTCAAATGATGGAAGGCTCAAAGTCAAAGAATTGAGCAAAGTGATGAATCTTTACGCATAAATAATTGGAGACAAAATGAATGTGCGCAAGCCACAAGTTGGAGATAGGTTTATGTCCATTCTCCATTATGGTGAAGGACCAGTTTATCTGTTTTATGGTATTTTAGCTAGGAGAGAGGAGTAGGTCCTAAGTATTAAGAACAATTAGCTAGTGTTGATTATATATGACTACAATGTCTTAGACTTGATGGTGATGCTGAGTAGGAGTAGTGATTATGAGTACTATGATGATGATGAGGAGGAGGAGTTGTTATTATAACTAGTGACGAAGTTGTTATATGATGTCTGATCATTGACGAAAATGATGATTATGAGGAGTTATATGACAATGATATATTATGATGATAAGTTGTTAATGATATTATGATGATGATGATAATTTATTATGTCATTGGGTGAAAGAACCGCGGATTAGTTTCAAATGGATGGATCCAAAGTGACCATTGGTTACTTTGGATCCATGCACTAGAAACTAATCCAAAGTTCTTTCACCTAGTGATTTAATAACCCATTATGATGTTAAAACAATCTCTAAATTTCTATTGTATGAAAAATTGTATATAGGTGTATGAATCCGACCTAAAATTCAAAAGAAACAGAAATGGAATACAGAATAATAGTAGTAGCGGTTGTTCTCGAAAGCGCTACTAGTAAATAGCTGTAGCGATTGGCATGGAAGACGCTACTACTAAGAAGATATATCAGTAGCGTGTGCCAGTCGGCGCTACTGCTAAGCTTTAGCCGTAGCGCCTTATCAGTAGCGCGCCTCCCCTGCGCTACTGCTAGGCTTTTCCCTAGTAGTGGGTATTGATGTTGATAAAGCTAAGGTTGATGCTATTGAAAATATGCCATGTCCCAAGGACATCAAAGGTATAAGAAGTTTCCTTGGTGATGCCGGTTTTTATAGGAGGTTCATTAAGGACTTCTCTAAAATTTCTAGGCCTCTAACTATTCTTTTACAAAAAGATATTCCTTTTGTCTTCGACGATGATTGTGTAGAAGCATTTGAAATACTCAAGAAATATTTGATTTCTGCACCTATTGTTCAGCCACCTGATTGGAATTTACCCTTTGAAATTATGTGTGATGCTAGTGATTATGTTGTAGGTGCTGTTCTAGGACAAAGAGTTGATAAGAAACTAAATGCCCAGAGAAATTATTCTACTACCGAAAAAGAATTCCTAGCAGTTTTATTCGCTTGTGATAAGTTCAGACCTTATATTGTTGATTCTAAAGTAACTATTCACACTTATCATGCTGCTATTAAATATCTTATGGAAAAGAAAGATGCTAAACCTAGACTTATTAGATGGGTCCTCTTGCTACAAGAATTTGATTTGCATATTATTGATAGAAAGGGAGCTGAGAACCCCGTTGCAGACAACTTGTCTAGGTTAGAGAATGTTCTTGATGACCCGCTACCTATTGATGATAGCTTTCCTGATGAACAATTAGCTGTCATAAATGCTTCTCGTCCTGCTCCATGGTATACTGATTATGCTAATTACATTGTTGCTAAATTTATTCCACCTAGTTTCACATACCAGCAAAATAAAAAGTTCTTATATGATTTAAGACATTACTTCTGGGATGACCCACACCTTTATAAAGAAGGAGTAGATGGTGTTATTAGATGTTGTGTACCTGAGCATGAACAGGAACAGATCGTACGCAAGTGTCACTCCGAGGCATGTGGAGGACACCACGCTGGAGATAGAACTACACATAAGGTACTGCAATCCAGTTTTTATTGGCCTATTCTCTTCAAGGATGCGTGTAAGTTTGTCTTGTCTTGTGATGAATGTCAAAGAATTGGTAATATTAGTAGATGTCAAGAAATGCCTATGAACTATTCTCTTGTTATTGAACCATTTGATGTTTGGGGCTTTGATTATGTGGGAGCATTTCCTTCCTCTAATGGGTATACACACATTTTAGTTGCTGTTGATTACGTTACTAAGTGGGCAGAAGCTATTCCAACTAGTAGTGCTAATCATACCACTTCTATTAAGATTCTTAAAGAAGTAAATTTTCCAAGGTATGGAGTCCCTAGATACTTAATGGCTGATGGAGGTTCACATTTCACTACTAGAAAAAGGGCTATAGATGGGATTGACACTAATGGCGCACCAGAAAGTTGGTGCGCCATTAGTATATACTAATGGCGCACCACATGCTAATGCGCCATTAGAGTTGAAACTACTAATGGCGCACCATGCAAAGGGTGCGCCATTAGTATCAAATTTTTCTTTGAACTAGTGCGCCTGTCCAAACATACTAATGGCGCATCCTGCTTAAGTCGCCATTAGTAGTTGTAACTACTAATGGCGCACCAGCGCAGAGTGCGCCATTAGTATAGAATTTTTTTTGAACTAGTGCGCCTGTCCAAACATACTAATGGCGCATCCCGGCGAAGTGCGCCATTAGTAGTTGTAACTACTAATGGCGCACCATGCAAGCGGTGCGCCATTAGTATCAAATTTTTTTTTGAACTAGTGCGCCTGTCCAAACATACTAATGGCGCATCATGATGAAGTGCGCCATTAGTAGTTGTAACTACTAATGGCGCACCGCTCAAAGGGTGCGCCATTAGTATTTTTTTATTTTGCAAATCTACTAATGGCGCACCGCCAGAGGTGCGCCATTAGTTACCTGGATTACTAATGGCGCATTTAGTGCTGGTGTGCCATTAGTAAGTGGGCAGCAACAAGATATTTTGGACAGCCTCTCCTACCCACACTCACTTTCTCCCCACTTCATTCTCTCCACCTCCTCCTTGTCTCGGGTGCCTCCTCATTTTCACCTCATTTCCACCATAGATTCATTCAAATTAAGTGGTTAAATTACCTTGTTTTAATAGGGAAGTAAGGGGGAAGCTATATTTATGTTGTTCTCCCTACAACAATGTGCACATGCACTTTTTACGGCCTAGCTAGATCTATGTATGTTCGTGGTGTTGCATATGTTTGTGGTGTTGCATATGTGTTTGTGTTTGGAGGTGTGCTGGTATTTGAAATGCGATAGTTGCCAATATTTTGCCGGAATGTTGATTAATTTCTGTTTCGGCGAGAATTTTGGCATTAAGCATTCTTTTTGGTCCTATTTTTAGGGAAAGTCATGCCAAATTTTTTCTTGGTTCTAAAATATCGTTTTGCTCTACCCCGCATGGCGACCATGGTCCGCATGATGACCGAAGGCATCGTGAATAGGTTTTGAGGCCCGAAGGCCGAGATGCTTCAAAAGAACGAGGCGGAGATAAGATGTCCGTGTCGAAGATGCAAGCTGAAGAGCCTTATTGCGGACCCGGATTCCGGGCAGGTGCGGGACCACCTGCTCTTGCGTGGTTTCATGGATGGCTATCGGTGGCAAGGTGATGAAGATGACTACGAAGTCGTCTATGGGGGCCGGGCAAGAAATGAGGAAGGGCAGCAAGACAACCACCGCGGCTCGGGCGGGCGAGAAGACGATGAATCCCCAGGAGATGATCACGGCGATGATGCTGTACACAGTCATCATGTAGAAGATGCAGGACATGATGATGAGGAAGATGCCGGAGCAGGCGACGGGCATGATCATGAAGATGATGATGCCGGCGGAGCAGACGACGCTAGACCATTGATGGGCTGGGTGTAGGACCCACATATTCAAGAGCTGCTTCTCAAGCAGACGGATAACGCCAGAGCTGCCGCCCGAGGGAAAGCCAAGATGGATCAACTTGAGTTAGGCGCGGTTACTCCATTGTATGAAGGATGCAGGCCGAGGATACCGCTGAAAGTAACGCTCATGGCTCGGAGATGAAGGTAAAACACAAAATGACCGGCGATGCTTCGACGAGAACATGTCATTCGCACGAACGTCTTCCCAAGGGGAACAAGTGCCCGACCAGTTTGAGGAGGCGAAGAAAATCGTGTGTCCTCTCGATTTACCCGACGTGAAATACCATGTGTGCATGAACAATTGCATCATTTATCGGGACGAGCACGCGAGTCTACCATATGTCCGGTGTGCGGCGTCACTCGATACAAGAAGAGGAAGAAAGCTCCTCGAAAAGTGGTGTGGTACTTTCCGATCACTCCTCGTCTGCAGCGCTATTTCGCGGACCCTAAGGTAGCAAAGCTCCTGCGTTGGCAGCGGATAGGGAGGAGAAGAAGCGAGAAGATGATGCAAATGATCCGGAGATAGATAAAAAGACAAGATGCTGAGTCACCCTAAGGATGTGAGCGGTGGCAAGCGTTGAACCGAAGACTCGGAATTTGGGAGCGATCCAAGGAACATCGTCTTTGGGCGCGAGCACCGATGGAGTCAATCCGTTTGGTAGCAGAGAAGCACACATAGCACCTGGCCTGTGTTTGTGTGGATGTACAACCTTCCCCCTGGTTGTGCATGAAGAGGAAGTACATTCACATGAGTATGCTAATTGAAGGGCGAAACAACCAGGGAGCGACATCAATCTGTATCGGGGCTGCTGAAGAGGAGCTTGACACGCTGTGGAAAACGCCACCAATCGTGGGACGCCAGAGAGAAAGAATATTTCCCTATGAGAGCCGCACTGCTCACGACGGTGCATGACTATCTCGATTACGGATATCTCGTGGGGCAGGTAGTCCACAGATTTTCGGATGCGTAAGGTGCATGGATGACAACGTATCGCCAGCTAGATAGAGATCCGGGTCTTGAAAACCGTGTTCATGGGACATCGAAGGTGGCTTCGCGATGATGACCCGTGGAGAAGCGCAAGGATCTGTTCGATGGTGAAACCGAACCCAAAACGCCTGTACGAGGAGCGGCGAGGAAATAGACAAGCTGTTGAAAAATTGGAAAGACTGCCACCGCGGAAAGAAGCAAAAGGCGCCGAGCCGGAAAGAAGCGAAAGGCGCCAGAGCCGCTGCTGAAGGTATGGAAAACAAGGTCTGTTTTACGGGACTTGTCGTCTTGGAAGATCCACCGTGTGCCTCACAGCCTTGATGTCATGCATATCACGAAGAGCGTGTGCGAGTCTGCTTGGTACCCTGCTCAACATGCCGAGAGGACCAAAGATGGGCGAAAGCAAGGGCAGACTTGAAATCAATGGGCATCGGCAGGAGCTTCACGCTAATGATGATGATGATGATGATGGCGAAGCAGGACACGAAAAGTCGTCGCAAAGGCAAAAGGCCAAGAAAACCGAAATAACTACCCTCCGCGTGCTTCACTCTAAGTCGGGAGGAGATCGAGCAGTTTTCACCTGCCTCCTAGGAGTAAAACTTCCTTACGATTACGCGGGAAGATAAGCAGATACCTAGACCCAGTGAAGCGAAGTTCAGCGGGATGAAGTCTCACGGTATCACGCGTCTGATGACGCAGAATACTTCCGGTTGCAATCCGTGGGATCATGGACACGCACGTCCGTGAAACGCTATTTGGCCTATGCAACTTCTTGACGTCATCTCGGAAGTCGATTGGCGTGAGGCAACTCGAAGGCTACAGGAAGAGATCGTGGTGATACTATGCGAGCTTGAGATGTACTTCCGCCCGCATTCTTGACGTTATGGTGCATCGATGGTTCATATAGTGGAGGATATCATCCAACTCAGGCCGGCGTTCCTGCACAGCATGATGCCGTTCGAAAGGATGAATGGTGTCATCAAAGGATACGTTCGCAACATGTCACGTCGAAGGAAGCATAGCCGGGGCTTTCGACCGAAGAGTGCATCTCCTACGCACGAATTATCTAGGCATCGAGAACCCGTTGGTCTGCCGTCAGCGAGCACCTCGGCAGGCTCGCTGGATGGGGTTACCGTGAGGGTCGCCGCAAAATGCATGTCGACTTCGATGGTCGACTCGCCGACTTTGAAAGAGCAAACCTAGTCGCGCTACAACACATAGGCGTGGTCGATCCTTGGGTGGTACAGCACAAAACCTTTATTAAGAAGGCGTTACAATGACCGAGGCCAACAGAGGACGGACGGAGATATACTCAAAGAGCACTACTCATGTTTCACGCGTTGGTTCAAGCGAAGCTTCGTCGTACCCTTTACATTAAGATTCTTCCGCGGAAGAACAACTCATATTCGCCTTGTCACGGCGCCGAGCACAACCTGATGACCTATGAGGCGTCACGATATCAATGGCTACACATTCTACACGAGGCCAAGGACATGAAGAGCGATGGTTATCGAACTCCGGGTAACGATGGAATCCTACACCGTAACGACAAGGACAGATACTACGGAAGGATCAAGGAGATCTGGGAGCTGAGCTCTGTTGGAGAGAAGGTCCCGATGTTCCGTGTCGATGGTCCAAGAACGTCATAAAAGAAAACCGGTATTTCACCACCATGGTTATACCGAAGCCAAATCCAAGATCATGGTATAAGCGTCACCGAAAAATGAGCCATGGGTACTGGCTTCCCATGTGGACCAATGCTTCTTCATTACCGACCCGCCAAAGCCCGGTCGTGTTGTCGTGAGGAGAGGCAAAAGGAAGATCATCGGAATGGATGGAGTAGCCAATGAGCAAGACTTGACAAGCACGGCGACCGAGGATCGAACATGGCGGCGATGATGAAGTAGCAGCATACACCACAAGAACAAGCAGGACCACCCTACCTAAAGGGCGTCCGTTCCATAGAAGAACTCCATTTGCGAAAAAGAAGGGCAAGAAGATTGTGAAGAGATAGCTAGCTAAGATCGATTGTATTTAAATCGAGACTTCATTTCTCGATTGTATTTCATGGGAACTTTTGAACTATCATGAATATTTTTAATTTCATGGACACTCGATCCCCTCCATCTCGATCCCCTCCATCTCGATCGCTATCCCACCTCGCCAGATCCGGTCCACGGCCGCCGCCGCCGACCGCCCGCACCCTCGATTCCCTACTCAACCGCCGCCGCCACCCCCGCACCCTCCCTACTCAACCGCCGTCGCCGACCCGCACCCTCCCTACTCAACCCGCCGCCGACCCCCGCACCCTCCCTACTCAACCGCCGCCACCGACACCCGCACCCTCCCCTACTCCACACACCGCCGCCGACCCCCGCACCTCCCTACTCCACCGCCGCCGACCCCCGCACCCCTCCCTACTCAACCGCCACGACCCCCGCACCCCTCCCTACTCAACCGCCTTGCCGACCCCCGCACCCCGGACCCTCCCGCTCCACGGCATTAGTGTTTGATGATATTTTTTAAAAAATATTACTGTCTTATAAAAATATTAATGTTATGATTTAAACAAGTTTGAACATATTTAAACACAAGTAAGTATCAAACAGCATTTTTAATGCATAAAAAAATTTGTGGAGCACTGGGAATCGAACCCGGGACCTCTGGTGTGAGAACTAGCTGCTGACCAGTCGAACTACTAGAGAAGACTTGATGTGTATCAGGTCTGGTGGTAGATAACCTGTTGGCTCGGGCAGAAGTAAAAAAAAATACTAATGGCGCACCTGGGTGAGGTGCGCCATTAGCATGTATGTACTTATGGCGCACCGAGGGGTGGTGCGCCATTAGTATTGTGCCGCCCCTACTTCGTATCGATCCCCTCTCTCTCCCTTGCCCTCGCCCGCGATCCCCTTCCCCTCTCCTCTCCCGACGCCGCCGCCCCGCCACCCTCGACGCCGCCCCGACACCAGCGCCGCCCCGTCCACACCACACCACCGACGCCTCCCTTCCCCATCCTCCCCTTCCTCCCCTCCGACCCCACCCCACTCTCGCCGGAGCAACGCCGCCCCGTCCACACCACACCACCGACGCCTCCGTCTCCCCATCCTCCCCTTCCTCCCCTCCGACCCCACCCCACCCTCGCCGGAGCAGCGCCGCAGGGCCGACACCAACCTCGCCCTCGCCTGCGCGCGCCGCAACCTCCGCCTTGCCAAGTCCGGAGCTGCTCGTGGAGGAGACATGGATGGAGGCGATCTCCGGGGAGGTGCCCGTCTACCCGCCGCCCTCGAGCGCCAGTTCGTCGCCCTCGAGCGCCAGTTCGTCGCCCTCGAGCGCCTGCACGCCAAGGTGCCCGTCTACTCGCCGCCCCACCTCGTCTTCCACGCGCTCCACTATGCTGTTAGGGTTAAGATTTTTTAGTCCCCGCCCCCGACTCTGCTGCTCTGTTTACCTAGATCTGGGATTCCCCTGCCCTGCTCAGCTCACCTCACCTCAATCTTAGTTTACAAGTGCACATGTGTCTTTGTTTCAAAAAGAAAAGAAAAAAGCAAAGTCCATGTCAACAATAAATTAGTTGTATCATCTCCATATTATGAATGGACAGCTGCATGTGGCCTATGGTTAGAAAGGGCAGCATAATACAGTGGAAACGATTTTAACAAGAAGCCGATCACACAACACAGTGGTGGTGATCATTGTCTGATGAATAATGAGTTAATAAGCTTAGAGAGGCCGCCACTGGTTGGTCTAGAGGAGACATAAGTTGTATCACTGGAATAGAAACACTTTTCCTAAGATTAGCACATATGTGACCAATCTGTCTAGCCCAGAACTGAACTGGACTCAGCTAAAAGTGCTCTTCCAAAGGAAATTGGTTATCAATAGTTTCTGATGCCTATGAAAACTATAATCCGTGATTGTACATGCCAAGGTGTGTTTGGATTTAACATGCGTTCTTCTATCTATTGCATAATTAAGCAAAACCAATGACAGAAATATGTTAAATTTGGAACAGCTAGTGAAGAATTAGAACATTTTTCTACAAAGCATTTTTTGTGTGGTGTGCTTTCTACTACCTCTGATTGAAAAATATAAGTAGATTTATTATGGTTAGAAGCCTGAATTCAGACAGTCAAAGCTAAACTTTACATTGGACAGTCAAGAAGATCCATCCCTCTTATGTTTTAGATACTAGTACTCTATTAGTGAACATCCAGGTTTCCCTCTATGTTTCGTAATATTTCTATGTTCTACAGGGTACTAGTAATTATACTATGTTCTACAGGGTATTTGTTAGTCATTCACTAAAAGATCCTCAACAGACTGCATGCATCTAGTATTAAATTTCTTGGACGGATCATCTCTTTTAGCAAAGGACTGTAATAATTAACTAACTGAAAATTTGACATTCTGGACTATGCTTGGCTCTGGTTTTGTGAAATCTCATCTCTTTTCTAGTGCCATGACTAGTCATGAATTTTATTTTACTTTCCCCACTTTATAACATTCAGAAATTGTTTACTAGCTCAAGCTTCTCCTTTGCACTTTATCACTTCAATCTGCTGCTACCTCAAGCTTCTCGTTTACACTTGTGCCAAGTAGCATTTTCTCCTTGTATAATTATATGGTGGTTTGGTGAGCTGCTACTTTTTCCTTGTAGAAGATCGCAGGTCGAGTGGGAGGGATCCAGTTGCGGCGACACCGAATCACTAGCATGGCAGCTGCCTAGAATAATAGGTTGACTCACCTATATATACTACTATCTTGCATCTCTCTCTTGTTTCTTCTTCTACTACAATACAAAGAGAGTCATTTCAGTTACTTGTCTTAGTGTGTGGTGTGGCTGTTTATTGTTCAACACCAGCAGCTAGCTATATTTAGGTCCGATAGAAACGACATGGCTCTCCAATTTTAAGTAATCTTGCATATGTTAGAAACTACATATATGGTCTCCGGTTTTCTTACCTCTACTCTAAAACACAACGCATCAACAAAAGAAGATGGTATTTTTGTTACGCTTTCAGTTCGTGTCGTTAGGAGATATAATGTTTTACAATCTTTCTGGTTATATTGGAGTTAGGTTTTTGAATATGAGTAGCAGTGACTTGGATATACCTTATGGAGTTGTAACAGTTCCTCTTGGTGCTTAGGTGCATTTTCTTTGTGTAACTTGGTTTAAAATGTGATTTGGTCTTTTGTGGCATTTGGATGCCTAAATCCCATTTTCTTAATCATATTGCTTGGAAACTTTTGGTTATCTCCTCTCAGTGATGAAATAATTTATATGTACTGCACTTTTTTCATTATTAGTTAATAACGTTGTTACCAGTTTTGGTAGTTCAAACGGAATGTATCTCATTTTGTAGACAGATTATTTTCTGGAATATCATATATTCAAATTTGTAATGAATGATGGCTTCTACCTGAATTGGTAGACTCTGTGGTGTTAGTTTGTTCTAAATACAGTAAGATAATTTTAACAACTGTAGAACATGTTGAGATTAGCAACTTTTTTGTGACATCAACCAACAGTCCTGTCACTCGGTTATCCTATTTTATATTTTTAATTACTAACTTAAGTTTGAGTAAATAGTGGCAGTGAAGTCCTCATAATAATCAGGCGGATGTTAACTTTCTGATGTCCCTAGAAGTTAACTAAGATTGTGGTGCTAGTAGAGGCACATTGTGGCCTTTTCATCCATATGAAAGTAGAGACACATTGTGGTGCTAATTTGCTGGGTTTTGTCTCCGACCATCGTGTCGTGATGATATTGCAGGTACCCCGAGAGGCCCTTGAGTTTGCCGGAATGTCGATTAACTTCCGTTCCGGCAAATTCGGGTACTCCATATGTCCTATTTTCAGCAAAGGTCATGCTGAAATTTTCCGTGAATTTTAGCATGACTTTGCTAAAAATAGGACATATGGGGTACTTGTGACTAATGCATGCGCCGGGGTATCTTAGTAGTTAATTAAGTAGGATCAAGTGCCCCGGCGTACTTGTGACTAATGCATGGCTTTTAGGGTGCCTCGGTGTCGACAAAAACCGAAATGATGAAAGGTTAGGCTTTTAGGGTGCCTCGGCGTCAAAAAGCCCTCAATGATAAAAGCTTAGATTTTAGGATGCCTCGGTGTCGACAAACCCTAAATGATGAGACCATGATCTTGTTCCTTGACAATAACCAACTTTTTGACCAAACTTTGTTTCTATTTAGAGAGAAACATGGCCCACAACGATGAGGCCGGGGCTTCGGGCGGCAAGGCATTCTGGGAGCTGTCCCAGGAGATGGAGGAACAACCTCAATTGTATGCGGACGCTGCCTTCCCCACCGATCCTGAGACCACTGATGGTACCGCCGAGGATGACCCCACTGATGCCACCACTGATGGTGCGCTGAGGATGCCACCATCGATGATGGCGGCGCGCGCATGAGATGGCAGCCAACAGAAGAGGCAGCGGAAGGACCGGCGCCGACCGTGCTCCGCACCCTCAAGGAGGAAGTTCTGAAGTGGACTCGACGGAATCCAACGGCGCCGAACGAATAGTCAAGGGTACTCGCTTCAGCTCGGGTGCATTCTCCGAGCACCGTCTCGATCAACACCGAGAACCCGAGGCATCTGACCGAGGGAATTTGCGCAACCTCCTCTTCACGAAGCTGCACGAACGATACAAGTTCCCCGCTGCTTTTGAAAACACAAGCCTCAAAGGGAATAAAGTGAACAATGCTGCCCTCACAAAGATGAGCAAGGCCCTGTCTACTTGGAAAAGCAATGTGAAGAGAATGATCGAGAAAGGTGAGAGTTATGAGAAGATCAAGGAGAAAAATCCTTCGATCACCGAAGATGACTACAACGACTTCAAGATCAATTGCTCGAGCACCGCAAACTCCCAATCAAGTGAGTGGGGGAAACAAATGCGGGAGCTGAACATAGGGGAACACACACTCGGTCCCGGCGGTTACAGAGTGGCGGAGCCTATATGGGACAAGGAGGAGGCGGACCGTGCCGAGCAAGGCCTACCGCCCCTCTTCGATAAATACGGTGACAAGCAGACCAGGAACTTTGTCAGGGCCCGGTACAAGAAGGACCCGAAAACAAAGGAGCTTACCACGGATCCGAAGACCAGGGCGCTTGAGGTTGTTACGTAAGGAATACCACCCCGGGTAATTAGCTCCATATGGTTGCATTCTAATTAATGAAGCCAAATTTCTAAATGTTTCACATTCCTTCCGCAGCGATGAAAGCAGATGGCTGGGTCGACTAAGAGCAACCCTTGGGACACCACTCTAAATAGGGGTTGAATGTAATGAAGAACAAGGATAAGCTCGAGAAGTCGGCGTCACCTGGTCGTGTGGCGGCAAAGGCTTGTCGACAAAATGGGGTCATACTATACCGCTGGTGTGCGGAAGGAGAAAAAGACCAGCTCGGAAAGCCAGGCGCGAGAGGTTCAAGAACTCAAGGCACAGGTGGCGCGGATTCCGGAGATTGTCCAAGAGCAAGTGGAACAACGACTCGGAGCGACGATCACCGCCATTGTGCCTACCTTGATCCAGGGGTTGAGTCGTGGATTGCGGGCGCCAACAGGGCCGCCCCAATTCCTAGCTTCACGGCCAGCAACTCGCAGAATGCGATGGCGGGGCCATTGGTGTCTCCGGCGGAGGCGGCATTGGTGTCTCCGACGCCGGCACGGGAGCTTAATGCACCCGGGTGTACGCCGGCCGGCACCTCTGCAGCAAGCGGCCCCTCCGTTAACTGCACGCCCGCCGTTGGCGGTGCCTCGACATTAGCCGAGCTCGACGCCATCATCACGGTAACTAATTAAGCCTCTCTCGGTCGAGGACTTCATCTCCTTGCCTTTGCTGGGCATCCCCGACGCCCTACATGTTTTCGCGAGGGCACCGCCGACGTTCCGTGCACTCTCGCACGCCGTGAACAACGAGTTGGTCGATGTCGCCAAGGGAAAAATCGTTCAACCGGGCAACCCCTTGTTCCACGGTACCCAGATGCCACCCAACTTATTTAGGGTTCAACTGGTTCGGTGCTGCCAGGCTGCGACGAGTTGTTACCTCCGATTCAACCCGTCGGGCCAACGATGATGACGTGATGACCCTCGGCGCTGCTGAGCTGGCCCTGCTTTGGCGAAGAGCAGATTCGTTTGGGGCGGGGACACCACCCAAAGACAACACCGCCGGTCGTGTTGCCGCTAAGTCGGCCCCATGGCAAGACCGCCGCAACGGTGCGGACATCCCTATGCCATGGATCCAAACATGCATATGGCACAGGATCGTAACGACGACGACGACGATACATTTGCCAACGTCGATCAGTACTTTGCCGATCATGGGTACGGTGGCGACTTCATGGGGCCTCCTTCTCAAGAGCCCAACCCAACAAAAGACGTGTGCGATCTAGCTGGTACCACGGAGAAGCCAAGTAGCAACAGCGCCGTCTCGCTGCTCAGCTCTCGTGAGACGCCCAGCTGCCGACTTCACCGAGCCTCAGATAGGCGAGGTGCGAAATATTATCAGCCCCAACACACTCAAGAAGGCGGTCTGTGAGCAGAACTCGGTCCCATTACAGGAGAAGAAGAAGGCACGCAAAAGAAAGACTAACAAGGGTGCGGGCCAGCCGACACCGAGTGCGATCCGTGCTCAGGACGGGCCACCTTCACATGAGGATATCTCGAGGAGGGTGCATGTGGCGGGTAGGGCGATGCTACCGACAAATATGCTCAATGCTGCAACCGGTGCTATGCGGAGTCTGCATGACAGTGTTCTTTCTTTGGAGAAGCGGCGTCTCAGAGAGAAGGATGTGGCATACCCGGTTTTCGTGGCCAAGGTGCCAGAGGGAAAGGGCTTTGTGGATAAATCCATCGGGCGTACGATCGTCCTGCGGTTTAATGACATCCACGCTATGTTGAACCTTCATCCGCTCCACTACACCTTCGTTCGGCTATTTTCGCTGAGTATGGAGATGCGGATCATTCGCGACAAGACCCCGGACATCGTGATAGTCGACCCATTCTACATGCGTGCCAAGATCTTGGGCAGCGCGGGGACCGCAAGTCGCGAGTTCTTACCTTGAAGGCGTCATTACGGCAAACCAAGATAAGGATAACTTCCTCGTGCCTTACTTTCCGAGTAAGTCCTCCCTCAACCGCCCGTAACATATGAATTCTTAGATTTGATCGTTTTCTTTTAGCATTCCGTGTTTTCTGCGGTGACACATTGCACGCTCATCCTCCTAAGCCCCAAATATTCCATGGCCACGTATTTCGACCGGACCGTCGGTTGAGCGTAGACTACACAAATGTCAAGAAGGTTCTTGATGATGTTCTCCCGGCCACGCCCAATCTGGAGGCACCTTCACCAGGCCTATTCGTAAGCACGGCAAGCACGTGTTCTCCCACAATCGACGTTCGCTGCGTCAAGCAGCCGCTGGAGGTCGAAGGGTGCCTACTACGCCATCCATCACATGCGGCGATCGTGCGGGACCATCATCAACTTCGCTACCAAGTAAACTCCAAGATTGGGCCGGCGTGTCGGCAATCTAGGGCGCGGACATCGACAACAATTCTTTCGCATCCATCGGAGTTTGCGGAAATCATCCATCAAGATGTCCCGTACCTCGGGCAGTTCTACCTCAGAAATCAACCGTCCAACAATGACATCGACACGATGCTACAAATGCAGGATGACAACGCCCGTTCTTTCATGACTCCCACGATGAGCGGCGGCTTCATCCACGCTCCGTCCCTTGAGTCGAGTTGTCTAGTTCTGAAACATCGATTGGCTCATGTTGTAATTAAACTTTAATGAACTTGTAGTATGTCTCTTTGGTTTGAGAGTCGTTCAACTTAGATGTAATCGATGCTATTAATGTCTTGCTTTTCTCTTCCGATCGTTCTGTTGCATACTTATATATTGCTTATGTATTGTCGTGAATTGGTACTAACGTTTCGTTTGGCTAGTGCATAGCGATGCCGGCGTATGTCGTGTACAAGGGTAAGGTTCCGGAGTCTACGATGGTGGGAGGAGTGTCGGAGACAGGTTCACCGATTCAGCGGTAACAGTTACAAAGGGTACACCACTAGGGCCGAGGCCGAATCTAGATCGCCCTCTATCTAGCGGGAGAGGGAGGGGCGTTGGAGGAACCGGATGAAGACGAGTTTCATCGTGATGATGCTCATCGTGATGACCGCAGCTCTCTTCTATGTGATGGTAGTTTAGATGATCGATATCGACTTGTAATGTGAAGACAAACTCGCTACTCGCGGTCTCGAGACTTGTAATATAATGTTCTATCTTTGTTTGGTCTTTTCAATTCGGAGACTAATATGATGAATTGTATTCGGAGACTAATATGATGAATTTTATTCAAAGACTAATCTTCTATTGTATTCGATGAATCTGTTGTTGATGTGTGCTGTCTATATTTTGTCAAATTATACATTTTGTAACCTGTGCAAAAACAGAAAATAAAAATAAAAAACCTAATATTCATACTAATGGCGCATCACATGACATGCGCCATTAGTATGACAAAGCATACTAATGGCGCATCACTGGTCAAGGCGCCATTAGTATGCCTCGATTACTAATGGCGATCTCGTGGTCGTGCGCCATTAGTATGCCAAAGCACCTGGTATACATGGCCTGGGAGGCATACTAATGGCGCATCGTAGCCTATACTAATGGCGCACCGGTGGTGCGCCATTAGTATATCAGATACTAATGGCGCACCACCAGTGCGCCATTAGTAAAAATTACTAATGGCGTGCTAGTAATGGCGCACCAGTGATGCGCCATTAATGGCCAAATTAGGTGCGCCATTAGTAGCGGTTTTTCTAGTAGTGTTTTATTCATGGTGCTTTTCGTAAAATGCTTGCTAAGTATGATGTTAATCCTAGAATTGCATCTCCTTATCACCCACAGTCTAGTGGTCAAGTAGAATTGAGTAATAGAGAGCTCAAATTAATTTTGCAAAAGACTGTCAATAGATCTAGAAAGAATTGGTCCAAGAAACTTGATGATGCATTATGGGCTTATAGAACTGCATATAAGAATCCTATGGGTATGTCTCCGTATAAAATGGTTTATGGAAAAGCATGTCATTTACCTCTCGAACGAGAACATAGGGCATATTGGGACATTAAAGAGCTCAATTATGATTTAAACTTGCCGGTGAGAAGAGGCTATTTGACATTAGCTCACTTGATTAATGGAGAACCCAGGCCTACGAGAATGCCAAACTCTTTAAAGAAAAAGTTAAAAGATGGCATGACAAAAGGATACAAAAGCGTGATTTTAACATAGGTGATTATGTGTTGCTATTCAACTCCCGTTTAAGATTTTTTGCAGGAAAACTTCTCTCTAAATGGGAAGGCCCGTACGTTATCGAGGAGGACTATCGTTCCGGTGCCATAAAAACCAACAACTTCGAAGGCACAAATCCAAAGGTGGTGAACGGTCAAAGAATCAAACATTATATCTCATGTAATCCTATAAATGTTGAAACTAATGTTATTGAAACCGTAACCCTAGAGGAATACATAAGGGACACTTTCCAGAACGTTTCAGACTCCGAAAAGGAATAGGTATGTGGTACGGTAAGTAAACCGACTCCAAAACAGTTCTAATAGAAATTTTTCTCTGTTTTGTAATATTTAAAATAATAGGAAAAATAAGTAGTCTGGGAAGGACACGAGGCATCCACGAGGGTGGAGGGCGCGCCCTACCCCCTGGGCGCGCCCCCTGCCTCGTGGGCACCGCGTGTGCTCTCCGGACTCCGTTTTCTTGCACGATACTTCTTTTGGTTGGTAAAAATTCATTATATAAGCTCCTGAAGGTTTTGACCACCGTATCACGCAAATATCCTCTGTCTTTGTTTTGAGTTGTTTCAGCAACAGGTTTAGAGCAAGATCTCTTCTCAAGAGTCAGTCGGGGAGAGTCGGGTGTCTCACCCGGCACCGTGTCCAGGAGCAAACAGTGATGCCTATCACTTTGGGCCATCAACGGAGGAGGAAATGGAGGCTGATTTGAAAAGGATAGATGCCATGGAGGAGGATCAAGAAGTTACCTCTCGTTTCCAAGCCGGATTCACGATGGGGGAACTACAGAGATTAGCCATTCCAAACTCGGTCATCCCTTACAATGTTAAGTTTCTTTCTTATGAAAATATGAAAACTCGGTCATCCATTCCAAACGAGTGCCCCGGTATCGTATCACCATCACACTCCTATCTTTACTGTTTTACTTAGTTCGATCCTTTTGGTAATCTCTTGATTTAGTAGAATAAAGTTTTGCCATGATTTAGTTTTGAGTTTTGCTTTATGATCCCTCTATGTAATCGAGTCCATGAGCTATATAATAAAGATTAGTGTTGAGTCACGGGCTTTGCCATCTTGCTATGATCTTAAGGGAATAAAAAGAGTAAAAAGAAATCAAGGGATCATATTGATCTTATGGAAAGTGATGACTTCACATAAAGGGTATGATGATTAAAAGTTGTTGAGAGTTGGCAAACATAGTTTTGGTCATCGTTGCAATTAATAGGAAGTAATAAATAAAGAGAGGTTTTCACATATAAATATACTATCTTGGACATCTTTTATGATTGTGAGCACTCATTAAAGTATGACATGCTAAAGAGTTGATGTTGGACAAGGAAGACAACGTAATGGGTTATGTTTTCTCACATCTGAATTAAAGTATATTGTCATGGATCATCCAAGATGTTGAGCTTGCCTTCCCCCCTCATGCTAGCCAAATTCCTTGCACCAAGTAGAGATACTACTTGTGCTTCAAAATATCCTTAAATCCAGTTTTGGCATGAGAGTCCACCATATCTACCTATGGATTGAGTAAGATCCTTCAAGATAGTTGTCATGTTGCATGCAATAAAAATTGCTCTCTAAATATGTATGACTTATTAGTGTGGAGAAAATAAGCTTTATACGATCTTGTGATATGGATGTAATAAAAGCGAGGGACTGCATAATAAAGGTCCGTATCACAAGTGGCAATATAAAGTGACGTTCTTTTGCATTAAGATTTCATGCATCCACCCAAAAAGGCACATGACGACCTCTGCTTCCCTCTGCGAAGGGCCTATCTTTTACTTTTACCTTATTCAAGAGTCATGGTGATCTTCACCTTTCCTTTTTATATTTTATCCTATGGCAAGCACCTCGTGTTGGAAAGATCCTGATATATATATATCCAGTTGGATGTAAGTTAGCATGAACTATTATTGTTGACATTACCCTTGAGGTAAAAGGTTGAGAGGCAACACTATAAGTCCCTATCTTTCTCCGTGTCCGACTAAACCTTCATAACCATTAAGTATTGCTTGAGTGTTAGCAATTGTGAAAGACTAAATGATAGTTGAGTATGTGGACTTGCTGAAAAGCTCTTATATTGGCTCGTTCCGATGTTATAATAAATTGCAATTGCTTCAATGACCGAGATCATAGTTTGTTGGTTCTCAATGAAGTTTCTTATTCATATTTGATATTGTGAATAGATTGTTACTTTAGCATAAGAAATCATATGACAAAATTTATATATGTTGCTGTTATAAGAATGATCATGATGCCCTCATGTTCGTATTTTATTTTATCGACACCTCTATCTCTAAACATGTGGACATATTTTTCGATTTCGGCTTTCGCTTGAGGACAAGGGAGGTCTAAGCTTGGGGGAGTTGATACGTCCATTTTGCATCATGCTTTTATATAAATATTTATTGCATTATGGGCTGTTTTTACACGTTATGTCACAATACTTATGGCTATTCTCTCTTATTTTACAAGTTTTACATGAAGAGGGAGAATGCCGACAGCTGGGATTTTGGGCTGGAAAAGGAGCAAATATTGGAGACCTATTCTGCACAGCTCCTAAAGTCCTGAAACTCCACGAAAGTCATTTTTTGAATTAATAATAAACATTCAGCGGAAGAAGTACCAGAGGGGGCCCACACCTTGGCCATGTGTAGCGACCCAACCTCAAACGGTCAAGCCTCTGTGTATCTGTGCCATCCCTGGATCAGTATGCTGGCACACACAGTACATCAATGTATATATCAAAGTGCAATCACATGTATAAATAATGTAAAATGATATATACCTCATAATACTCAGCGGAAATAATCAAACGGGTGTGGAGTCCCATCAACGCCATCGGCAGGTTGAGTGTAGACCGTAACCCTGTATCGTAACTCTTACTCGTCGAAGAAAATCCTGCAACATGATACGTTGCAGCCGTGTAGGTCAGTACATTGAATGTACCGGCAAGATCACAACATGAGAAAACAGATGGTAAAACTATACTATATGCAATTTGGCTTTGTGGCTCTGGTCTGAGTTTTTTTTGCGTAAAAGCTGGTTTTATTTTCCCTACATCAAAGGAATAAATGAAGTCTGTACTATGGAGTTTTCTATCATGACATGGTTCCGCCAACCGATGTCTCATAGCCCAAAATACCCATAAGTTGCCCACAATTAATTTATCAATCCGGTGTTGAGAGTTCCGAGATAGATCCAAGTCCAGAGGCTCAAATTGTCCGTAACCGGGGACACGGCTAATCGATTAGGTTTTTAACCCTCTGCAGAGGTTTGTACACTTGACCCGCAAGATTCGATCCCTCTTTTATGTTCTCGCACTTCAGGGTGTTTGAGAACAAGATGACCGAAACATGGTCTTCCGAAGAGTTCCTCTGACCACTGTCCGATGCTCATCCAATCCTACCGTAGTTCTACATCTGCTAGCACCGTCCCAGCCAGAGTCACAACTAAGGTCAACCAAGCCAGAGCCCATAGTGACTTGCGGTTGCACAGATAAGCTTCCGGGCATGAAGTATTCTTCCGTCTCTTTGAGTCTGGGTGAAGCTTTCCGCAAGATGTCATGGCGCTTCTCCATGCATCCCGGCCATCCATTGGTTTCTCCAGGGTGCCCGTCAACCATCCTTCACCTAGTAGTGTGTATAGAATTCTTGTAGTCTCGAAATCTTGAGGTCTTGAAGTCTTGAGGTCATGACGATGCAGTCCTTGCCGATGCCATCATGAAGTTATCGTCATTGACGTAGCGTCCTCCATTCTCACACCACTCTCGAGCACTCATACCAAACCCCGTCTACTATAGCGTAGCATTAAAATAAATAACGTCTCGGGCTTGGTAACAGGGTGATGGGTTCCTACCTCATGCATATTACTCAACTACAAGAATTCAATATCACTACTGGAGGGTTGTTGCAAAGATGCCACTAAATGCAATAAAAACATAGGTATGAAAGCATGGTCAAAGTGAACTTGCCTGGTAAGTTGATGAAGATAATAACGCTCTCGGAATAATGACTTGGTATAACTATGCGTCACTCCGTTGAAAATCTATATAGTCAAACATAGCATTCATATAAGCAAACATACAAGCAAACAATTCCAAAACTCATAAAAAAACCAATAAGTAAATTGCAAAACAACAAGGGACACCAAATAAGAACAACAAAGGAAAACTACACAACAAAACTCTAAGACATAACAAAAAAAACATTTTTGTCCTAAGTAAAAACTTAACAACAATTAAAACACTAAAGCAAAAAGTTAATAGAAAATAAAATGTAAAACAACTAAGTTAACAGAAAGTATTTTTCATAAAATTTTATTTGCAGAAAGAAACAAATAAAAGCTTTTATAAAACACAAACTATGACCTAAACAAGTTTTCATACAAAACTAAGTAAAATAAATTTTAAAATAAAAACAAAATTTTCTTTTGTTGACTAACAGAAACAAAACTAAATTTTTCAAGAGTGTAAAAAGAAATAATTTAAAACTAATAAAAACAATAAAGAAAAGACTAAAACAAAACTACAACTAAAACAGTACTGTTTTGCTAAAAATTTAATTTTACAATAAATTTAAAACAAATTTTCAGAAGTCTACTGTTTAGAAAGAAGATCAAGTGATCACTAGCAAAAAGAATTAATCAAAAGCTATTTTTAAATAAAAGTTATTAGCAATCTAGTGTTTGAAAAAAATCTGTCAAAAATCGAAAATTTAAAGTTTTCAAAAGTATTTTTCATTGGTTTCTCTGAACAGACGGGATTTTTCTGAATCCGTAGAAAAAAGAATCATCAAAATCGGAGTCGTAGATCTAAAGATATAAAAAAACAAAACTGAATATAAATCTTAAACAAAAACGAAAAAGAAATAGATTGGTGTGCTAGCTACCTACGTAGCGAGCTGTACAGGAGTGTGCAAACCGAAGCTATATAGCGCTCGGCCGTAAGATCACTAACACGTACATGTATGTTTAATTAACAGAAGACCGGCGAACCGGTTGGACCTAAACCGAAGAAAACCATCCTACCAAAACAAACCGATCTACTAAATCAAACGGTTTTTTTAACTGAAAACGAACAGATGAACTGAACGCTTACAGAGAACCGAAACGTACATTGGGGCGGCTCTGTTCCGGTGGGGCGGCGGCTCCGGCGGTCGCAGGCGGCGACGGAGGTGTCCGGAGGCTGAAGTGAGGTTTGGTCCGTCCTGTGGTGGAGTCTGAGATGGTCGGCGATGACGAACAGCGACGGAACGAAGCGGTGAAGGTCGGTGCTCCGGATGCTCCGGAGACGACGTCGAGGTTGGGATGGCTTCTGTAGATGGAGAGGGAGTGCAAAACCATGTCAAAGAGAGTCCAGGGATCGTGAGATGTCCAAACCCAAAAGGAGGATGATGGGGATCTCTCACCAGCGTTGGAAACTTGCGATGAACTGCAGCGTCTGCGTCCAGATTGGAATGATGATGACGGACGATATGGTGGGTTTTGGAGAGGGGTTTCGAAAGGAATCGGTCGAGGAAGGTCGTGGCTATTTATAGGACATATTTCTTGGGCCTGGAGTTGGCTTGGGATAGGTTTTCCACAAATATCGGGCGCGGGGCGGCGCCAATGCATGTACGCATATGTTTCTCTATTTCTGTTCGTGGGAAAGAAGAAAGAAGAGGTGGGGCCAAGCGCTAGGTGTGTGAGAGAGAGATCGGGCGTGGGGAGGGAGACAGCGGACGAGCGATGGGAGTCGGGGTTGGGCGCTGCCCCTTTTTTTTCTGCACGTGGGGTTGGGGCACTGGGGACGCTTGCCTCTCTGGCTAGCGTTAGCGCTAGCTGGCGGCTGGCTGGGCCATGGCCTCGCTGCGGTCGCTGGCTTGGGCTAGCGCTAGGTAGGCCGGCTTGCTGCGTTTTTTTTGAAATAAGACAAAGAAGGAAAATAAATATAGATAAAATATAATATAACTTTATATAGGACATATATATACCAAAACTTTTCAGAAAAAACGATTTCCTACAACGTGAACTATTTCTAGGAGTCAACTAAAATGTACAAAATTTCAAATAAAGCAAATAGTGCTACTCTTGCATTTTAAAACCAAATAAAATTATTTTAGAATACCAAAATGATTTCAAATTTGAATTTTTTCTCCATTTTTTTAATTAAAGGGAATCATTTTACCCTATTTTTCATATTGTTTATTTTTGGAGAAAAATAATTTGAAGAGAAACCAAATAAGTCCAATTTGATAGTAGGTTCAAAATACCTTCAAAGGGACTTCCATTTTGGTTCCTTTAAACTTCCAACTCATCTTTGAAGAAGTCATTTTTTCTTCTCTCATGAGGATCATTGAGTTGCATAAAGTTTATGACTTTGAAGTGTTTTTTCCAAAAAGAATTCAAATCTTTCCAAAACCACTTTTCATTTCAAATGGAAGAAGTCATATTGTCTTCACTCTTGGATTTTGTGATGAAATGAATTTGAATTCATGGAGATCAAAGTGCAAAGATGAAAGTTTGGGAAAGTCATTTCATTCCCTCTCATTCAACTTTCAAAAAGTTTCAAATTTCACTCAATTTCACTCAATCATTCACACAACAATCAAACAAAAAATCAAAACTAATTATTTAATATAACATTCCAAAATTTAGAATTTTGGGATGTTACACCATGAGGGTGGGGGCGCGCCCCCCTGCCTCGTGGGCTACCTGGCAGCCCTCCGGTGCCCATCTTCTGCTATATGAAGTCTTTTACCGTGGAAAACAAATCATAAGCAAGCTTTTGGGACAAAACTCCGCCGCTACGAGGCGGAACCTTGGCGGAACCAATCTAGGGCTCCGGCGAAGCTGTTCTGCCGAGGAAACTTCCCTCCGGGAGGGGGAAATCATCACCATTGTGACGCCCGGATATTTAAGCTACAATAATCCCATGTTAATGGTGCCATGTCATCACTCTTACCATTACTAATCCCCCTTTTCATTCAAACACAGTTCAAATTCCAAACTCAAATTCAAGTCAAAATTCAAAATTTTCAAACATGCAAACTAAAATGTTCAGAGTGTGGCAAATATTGCATAACTAATTATGTGTGTGAAACAACATCTTTGCAAAGTGGTTTATTTCCCTTAACTAATTAAAACAGGGGCTAAAAGCAATTATTAAATGCTTTTAAATAACAAACAAATATAAACCTATTTTATTAAAGTGTTAAACTTTTTGAGGCAGTAGCCTAATTATAAATACTAATTTAGGTGCTAACGTAATATTTTATAAAACAAAATAAATAAAAGAAAACTAAAACTGTAAAGAGAAAAATACAAAGGGAAATAAAAGGAAAAAGGGGAGCATCCCCTGTGCCCCCTCTGGGCCTTGGCCATCCCGACCAGCAGGCACAATTGGTCCAGCAAACTCCCTCCCCGGTCGTCTTCTCCTGTTCCCTGAGCCGTGTCGCTACAGGGGCAGGGCTCCTGCCCGACCACCTCGCCGGCCACGCCGACGAGGGGATAAGGACGCCGACGCAGCACCCCCCTCGGGTTACCCTCCCCACTTGCCCCTCGCTCTCTCTCCCACACCCTTGCCCCTTCTCCAGATCCCTCCTCGCCAAGCGTTGTCACCGTCGCCCCAGCTCGCTCCACCGCAGCCAGCGACCGGCCCTTGCCTCGCAGACGATCCCGCGAGCTCCGCCTGAGGCTCTCCTTCCTCTCGGTCAAGCCGCACGACCTGGACCAGCCCCGAGCTCCGCCATCGACCCCGCCTTCAACTCGGGACCCGGTGCCGTTCGCTGCCGAATTCTGTCGCCATCGAACCTCCCCCGAGCCCGCTTTGCACATCTGCAGGAGTGCTGTGAGCTCCTCTCCTTCTCCCCTCGCTCCCTGCTCATCTCCGCCCTCGTAGCCGCCGACCACGTCATGGCCATTGATACGTCTCCAACGTATCTATAATTTTTTATTGTTACATGCTATTATATTACCCGGTTTGGATGTTTATGGGCTTTACTTTACACTTTTATATCATTTTTGGGACTGACCTACTAACCGGAGGCCCAGCCCGAATTGCTGTTTTTTTTTTGCCTATTTCAATGTTTCGAAAAAAAGGAATATCAAACGGAGTCCAAACATAATGAAACCTTCGGGAGCGGTCTTTTTGGAACAAACGCAATCCAGGGGACTTGGAGTGGAAGTCAAGTAACAAACGAGGCGGCCACGAGGGTTTTCATATTTCATCTAGGTTCTGTTTAGATGTGTTTTCATGTTTTAATTAGTGTTTGTGCCAAGTAGAACCTATAGGATAACCTACGGTGATAGTTAATTTGATTCTGCTGAAAAACAGAAAGTTTTGCACGCACAAAAATAATTTTAGTAATTCACAGACACGTGCTTTTGCATTGATTCTTTTTGCTGTAGATCAATAGACAAATTACCCAGGACTTCCTATTTTGGTAGAAGTTTTAGAGTTACATAAGTATCCGAGAGTTGCAGATTGCTACAGACTGTTCTATTTTTGACAGATTCTGTTTTTCGTGTGTTGTTTGCTTATTTTGATGCATCTATGGCTAGTATCGAGGGGGTATGAACCATAGAGAAGTTGGAATACAGTAGGTTTAACACCAATATAAATAAATAATGAGTTCATTACAGTACCTTATGTGATGGGTTTTTTTTATTGCACTCACGGAGGTTATGAGATTTCCTGTTGAGTTTTGTGTTGTGAAGTTTTCAAGTTTTGGGTAAAGCTTTGATGGACTATCGAATAAGGAGTGGCAAGAGCCTAAGCTTGGGGATGCCCATAGCACCCCAAGATATTCAAGGATAACAAAAGCCTAAGCTTGGGGATGCCCCGGAAGCATCCCCTCTTTCGTCATCGTTTATCGGTAACTTTACTTGGAGCTATATTTTATTTACCACATGATATGTGTTTTGCTTGGAGCGTCTTGTATAATATTATTCTTTGCTTTTTAGATTACCACAATCATCATTGATGTACATACCTTTTGAGAGAAACCCACTTGATTTGGAATTTATTAGAATACTCTCTGTGCTTCACTTATATCTTTTGAGCAAGATAGTTTTGCTCGATGTGCTTCACTTATAATTTTTAGAGGACGGCGGTGGCTTAATTTTGTAGAAATTGTTGATCTCTCATGCTTCACTTATATTATTTTGAGAGTATTTTAGAGAAGCATGGTATTTTCTATGGTTATAAAATTGGTCCTAGAATGATGGGCATCCAAGTTGGGTATAATAAAAACTATCATAGGAAGTGAATTGGATGCTATGATCAATTTGATACTTGATAATTGTTTTGAGATATGGAGGTGGTTATCTTAGAGTCATGATAGTTGGGTAATTGTGAATTTAAAAGAATGCTTGTCTTGAAGTTGGCAAGTCCCGTAGCATGCACGTATGGCAACCGTTGTGTCACAAATTTGAAACATGAGGTGTTCTTAGATTGTCATCTTTATGAGTGGCGGTCGGGGACGAGCGATGGTCTTTTCCTACCAATCTATCCCCCGAGGAGCATGCGTGTAGTGCTTGGTTTTTGATGACTTGTAGACTTTTGCAATAAGTATATGAGTTCTTTATGACTAATGTTGACTCCATGGATTATACGCACTCTTACCCTTCCATCATTGCTAGCCTCTTTGGTACCATGCATTGCCCTTTCTCACCTTGATAGTTGGTGGAATCTTTGCCGGTGCATCCAAAACCCGTGATACGATACACTCTATCACACTTAAACCTCCTTATATCTTTCTCAAAACAGCCACCATACCTATCTGTTATGGCATTTGCATAGCCATTCCAAGATATATTGCCATGCAACTTTCCACCGTTCCGTTCATCATGACACGCATCATCATTGTCATATTGCCTTGCATTATCATGTAGTTGACATCGTATTGTGGCAAAGCCACATTCATAATGTTTTATACATGTCACTCTTGATTCGTTGCCCATCCCGGTACACCGCCGGAGGCATTCATATAGAGTCATAATCTTGTTCTAGTTTTGAGTTGTAACTCATGAGTTGTAAATAAATAGAAGTGTGATGATCATCATTATTAGAGCATTGTCCCTAAAAAAATAAGATAAAGGCCAAAGAAAAGAAAGGCCAAAAAAAGAGAAAGGCCCAAAAAAAAAGAAAGGCCCAAAAAAAAGGGGGACAATGCTACTATCTTTTTCCACACTTGTGCTTCAAAGCAGCACCGTGTTCTTCATATCGAGAGTCTCATTTGTTGTCATTTTCATATAATAGTGGGAATTTTTCATTATAGAACTTGGCTTGTATATTCCAACGATGGGCTTCCTCAAAATTCGTGAGCAAGCAAGTTGGATGCACACCCACTAGTTTCTTTTGTCGAGCTTTCATACATTTATAGCTCTAGTGCATCCGTTGCATGGCAATCCCTACTCCTCATGTTGACATGAATTGATGGGCACCTCCATAGCCCATTGATTAGCCTCGTCAACGTGAGACTTTCTCCTTTTTTTGTCTTCTCCACACAACCTCCATCATCATATTATATTCCATCCATAGTGCTATATCCATGGCTCACGCTCATGTATTGCGTGAAAGTTGAAATTTGTTGAGATTACTTAAGTATGAAACAATTGCTTGGCTTGTCATCGGGGGTGTGCAAGATGAGAGCATTCTTCTGTGACTAAAATGGAGCATGACCAAACTATATGATTTTGTAGGGATGAACTTCCTTTAGCCATGTTATTTTGAGAAGACATGATTGCTTTGATTAGTATGATTGAAGTATTACTATTTCTTATGTCAGTATGAACTTTTATTTTGAATCATTTGGATCTAAACATTCATGCCACAATAAAGAAAATTACATTGAGAATTATGCTAGGTAGCATTCCACGTCAAAAAATCTGTTTTTATCATTTACCTACTCGAGGACGAGAAGGAATTAAGTTTGGGGATGCTTGATACGTCTCCAACCTATCTATAATTTTTGATTGTTCCGTGCTATTATATTACTCGTTTTGGATGTTTATGGGCTTTAATTTACACTTTTATATCATTTTTGGGACTAACCTACTAACGGGAGGCCCAGCCCGAATTGCTGTTTTTTTTTGCCTATTTCAGTGTTTCGAATAAAAGGAATATCAAACGGAGTCCAAACGGAATGAAACCTTCAGGAGCGATCTTTTTGGAACGAACGCAATCCAGGGGACTTGGAGTGGAAGTCAAGCAACAAACGAGGCGGCCACAAGGGTGCCCCCTCGTGGGCCCCTCGACCGTCCACAGACCTACTTCTTCCTCCAACATATATCCACGTGCAATGAAAACATCCAAGAGCACCACGAAAAACTATTTCCACCGCTGCAACCTTCTGTATCAGCAAGATCCCATCCTGGAGCCTTTGTCGGCGCTCTGCCGGAGGGGGAATCGACCACGGAGGGCCTCTACATCATCTCCAAGGCCTCTCTGATGAGTTGTGAGTAGTTTACCACAGACCTTCGGGTCCATAGTTATTATCTAGATGGCTTCTTCTCTCTCTCTTTGAATCTCAATAAAAAGTTCTCCTCGATCTTCTTGGAGATATATTCGATGTAACTCTTTTTGCGGTGTGTTTGTCAAGATCCGATAAATTGTGGGTTTATGATCAAGTTTATCTATGAGAAATATTTGAATCTCCTCAGAATTCTTTTATGTGTGATTAAGTTATCTTTGCAAGTTTCTTCGAATTATCAGTTTGGTTTGGCCTACTAGATCGATCTTTCTTGCAATGGGACAAGTGCTTAGCTTTGGGTTCAATCTTGTGGTGTCCTTTCCTAGTGACAGCAGGGGAAGCAAGGCACGTATTGTATTGTTGCCATCGAGGATAAAAAGATGGGGTTTATATCATATTGCATGAGTTTATCCCTCTACAACATGTCATCTTTCTTAATGCGTTACTCTGTTCTTATGAACTTAATACTCTAGATGCAGGCAGGAATTGGTCGATGTGTGGAGTAATAGTAGTAGATGCAGAATCGTTTCGGTCTACTTGTCACGGACGTGATGCCTATATACATGATCATGCCTAGATATCTATACCTATACTAATTACAGATTCCCTAGAAATTACCATGTTAATTAGATTTTACGAGCCGTTAATATGGTGGGGCCATATTTCTACGGTGTAGATGGACTCTGAGAGAAAAAAATCAATAGAAAAAAAACTCACGCATATCTCTCTCATAATCTCTCAATCTCCCACGTCTTATCTTTTATCTCTCCAATGAGAAATAAAAATCATGTACTCTCTCTCTCTCTCTCTCTCTCTCTCTCTCTCTCTCTCTCTCCGTGACCCAACTCACAATCTCTCACGTATCTCTCCCATGGCTAAACTCTCTCGATCTCTCATGTTGGTCTGTATCTTCACCCCTTCACCCTAATGTCTCTCATGTCAGATCACCTCTTCCTAGCGTACAATTGTGCAGGAAGTGCAAGATCCATCAAGATCTCTTCAAACGGTGTGATTCTTCTTCTTCTGTCCGAGATTCAAGTGGTGATGGTTCGGGTGTTGACAGATGCACGTGCACAGCTCGACCAACCAAAGGCTAGATTCAAATAGTTACTTTTCGCAATATATATGCTCAGATCAATTCCCTATCGGCCTTGGAGTCCAGCAGGATGGAGAAGGCCACACCCAGCAACGGGAAACCAACCTCACGCATGCCTAGAAGCAGCAGGCGTTTGAGTCCAGCGGGATGGAGAAGGCCACGCCCAACAAGGTGAAACCCAACCTCATGCATGCCTAGAAGCATCCAAATCCAGCAGGATGAATGCCACGCCCAACGGGACGAAGCTTGGGCGAAGCGGCAGGTTCCTAGAAGGAGACGAAGAGCGTGGTGAAAGACCATGGCCATTAGTGCCATTAACCCTAGCTGTTGTGTCGCCACATCCTCGCTTGGACTCTCCTAGCCTCCTACCATGTCTCCATGCTATACCGACTCTATCTGAATGTATGGGGTTGCAGCCTTTAATACTCTGATATGAATATGATGCACCTCCTCGTGTTCTTCAGAGTAAACTCCTGATCCAAGTTCCCACGCGGGGTAGTGTAGCTGAGCCAGTTAGGCTTCAGGAAGTGTGATGGTGGTCGGTGCAGCTGCAACTGCAACAAGGAGCAACCTTGACGTAATCTTGATTTTATGTGTGGACTAGATTAGGTTCAAATTTGTGTTGATTTGTATCTCAATTTCTCCCATACACACGGTATTGTTGAGGTAAGACTATAATTTCTTTCTCAAATAGCAGTCAAGTCTTATAAATTAATCAAGTTGTTATGTTTACTGATTGTGTCAGAAGCGTAGAAGCACCATGGACGATTGTTATTTGAGCAGATAGTATGTCATCAAGGTTGGAGGATTCGTGTGCCTGGCATCAAGGTCCTCTTCCATATTGTCCGATATGTGATTTCTTCTTTTTCAAAGTTGTTTTTCAATGCACAGCTGCCTGACCATAAACTATTTAGGCTTATGCTTAATTGGTGAGTCTTTTAGTTCGGTAGAACTTTGTATGTTGGTAGATGGTTGTGCTTCAGTATGTACCATGCCTTCTACGTTGTAGTCCGCTGTTTCCTTCAAATTATGTCAAAACGAACGTCCATGTTCTCTTTGGTATCATGAAATTCACTGCCCTTTTTAAACAAAATTCATAGATTGGTTGCACAAAAGAAATGCTATCCTTATCATCGTTCAACTCAGATTATGCAGTTGCACGCAAAAATTCTTATAGTTGTAGAACAGCAATTTGTATTTCGCAGTGGCTTTAGTCTAACATGAACGACTTCAATCTCTAAGACCAATGTTCCCTATATCACGCCGTGCCGTTGCGGTACAATATCTCCTCTATGAAAATAAAGTTCTACCTGAAGACAGGGAAGCCGGGAGAGAAAAGCAAGAAATAGTCTGAAGTCTGTAACAAGCAAGATGTAAACTATGCTGCTTTGCATTACCAATGTCAGAAAACTTTCAGTATAATTGGAAAATGAACGAAGTAGAATAAGCCGAAAAATTTAACCGAAACTTATAACATCTTGCCCCTCCTACTGTTATATATTCTGTGATGTCAATTTTTAAAGTAATTTTATCTAATTCATCCAATGAAAAGGATATAAGCATGTGAAAGGGACTCTGATTCTAATCTAGGGGGTCGTTCCTCCTTTGAGTTTTTATGGTAGATAGTAACATTGTTGATGCCATGCTCTCATAACACCATGTTCTGTTGATTTGTATCCTTTTAATTGGATGAATTCAGATTCTGTTATCTTCCCTGTTTGCAGTGTTTTCTGCTGGAATTAGTCAAAGATGGGAATGGAATCTTGAAGTGAGAGGATGTCGTGCTTCCGTGGTTTGCAATAATAGTGGGATGTTCTGATTGCAACTCTAGGACTATTTATCCATCTTTTTTGTTTTTCTTTGCAATCTTGCTTTAAGTTCTGTTATTGCCAAGGGAGCCATTATGTGGCCACCATTGCATGGAAAGGTAATAAGCTGAGAACTCCTGGAGAATGTATTACTCGGCATGATATTTCCCAGCATCAGTCACTGAAACATCAAGATTTCCATATAGTTTGGTCTTCTTTTGTTACATCAAATGATGTATTGGGCTCCCCAATGTTAGTATCATATGTACAGTCCGTTGTATTTTCAGAAAATCACCAAAAGAATGATGCTCCAAATAGACAATATTATATATACATGCATTATGTTTTACTTTTAAAAATGATGTGCTATATTATTTTAGTGCTATGCACGATCCACCTACAGAAGTGTCTAACATTGCTGCTCTAAAGAGTATCGTATGCAATCCTCTAATTTCTGAACATACTTCATATGATATTTTGAGATGTACATTTAACTACTTGCTTTTCACGTAATGCTCACTTTGACTTGAGTAACTGATTTACGTGTACATTATGTCTTTCTAACATCTCCATCAATATTACAATGGGGTCAAATTCGTCTGTTTATGTTTACATCTTATTGTCATTTCAAACCACTAAAAAAACTTTGTGATAGCTAATACTGATGATCCTGCTATTTAAACAAACATATTTTGCAGAAATTATTTGAGTCCCATCGTGTTGTTGTAGAACTTTGTGCTTCATCAGTCATACCAAGAGCATGGGAAAAATTGGTGCGGGTAGTGTCATTACAAAGGCGATACATCCCATGGAATTCCTTTCCTCTTAACTTCTCAGGCTCAAAATTGGTTACCTATAACTATGTATCTATCATTTTTATTTTTACTTATTTACAAGAACTTATATTCAAGATATGTAATGTGATGATGCATTCTATTCGTTGGTTGAATAAATAATTAGTATCACAAGCCAAGACTAAATACCTTGATTTATATTTTCCAATTGTATAGTCAGAGTATCTTCGTGTGCACCTCAAAATACTAGCCCGTGCAGGCGCACGGGTCGACGACTAGTTCTCATAACTATGCACTTTTCTATCAATTACTCGACAGTAATTTGTTCACCTACCGTAATACTTTCTGCTATCTTGAGAGAAGCCACTAGTGAAACCTCTGGCTCCCAGGTCTATCTTTTATCATATAAGTTTTCAATCTACTTTTATTTGCACCTTTTACTTTCCAATCTATACCATAAAAATACCAAAAATATTTATCTTATCATATTATCTCTATCAGATCTCACTTTCGCAAGTGGCCGTGAAGGGATTGACAACCCCTTTATTGTGCTGGTTGCGAGGTTCTTGTTTGTTTGTGTAGGTGCGTGGGACTTTTGAGGAGCCTCCTACTGGATTAATACCTTGGTTCTCAAAAACTATGGGAAATACTTACGCTACTTTGCTGCATCACCCTTTCCTCTTCAAGGAAAACCAACGCAAGCTCAAGACGTCGCAACCGTACTCGTCGCCGTAGACGAGCTTGTCGCCGTGACCACCGTAGTCCGAGCTCGTAGACGAGCTCCTGGAGCTCGTGCGAGTCCAACGAGACCCCTAGCGCGCCTTCCCGTGCCATGCAGCGCCGTATCCGATGACTCCCGAACTCCGGCGTCCGCTCCGCCGCTCGCCGCCGCCGTTTCCGGCCAAGTCCGGCCATACCACCACCACCACTCTACGCGGCATCGATTGGCCGTTCGAATAGACCAAGCCGCACGCCGAACGACGCCGTGTAGCGAAATCCCGACGAGGCCCGGGTGCCTCCGCCACGTTCTAGCGTCGCGTGTGGTGAAACGCCAGCCGCCGCATACGTGGTTGGCCTGGGGCCATCCCACTGCCACTGCCAGCGGGCCGACCCAGTCAACTGCTGACTGGGCAGCCCAGTACCACAGACATGCAGGCCACACCGCTTATTTAAGTTAACTAAAATATTTTTATAATTAAAAGTAATTAGTAATCTAATCTGCCACTGACATGTGGGGCCCAGCTATTAATTAACCTATTTTTAGTTAGTTTAAATTTCTATTAGTCCACTGTCTATGACAGGTGGGACCCACTGGTCGGTTTGACCTGGTCAGCCGTCCAGTTGACTGCCGACGTCACAATGATGTCATGCTGACATAGTAATTCCTTTATGTTAATTTAAGTAATTTCAAAAAATTGTTTAAACTTCGGAAATTCGTAGAAGTTCAACCGTAGCTCGGATTAAAATGGTTTCTACATGAGAGTTGCTCAGAACGACGAGATGAATCCGAACATGCGGTCCGTTCGTCCACCACATGTGCCTAGCATAGTAAACATCAAACCTTTCCCCTCCAGTTCATCTGTCTGACAAACATCCGGAACTAGGAAAGAATTCACGTATGTTTTCCCCCTTCGCCAGTATCGCCTAACACTGCGTTAGAACACCTCTAGGCCCGCTATTTGTCGTGTTATGCATATGCTTAAGTGTATTTACTGTTTCTTCCCCCTCTTCTCTCCGGTAGACCCCGAGAACAATGTTGATGTCCCTGTGATCGACTACGTCACCGACGACCCTTCTTCCCTTTCAGCGAAGCTTCCAGGCAAGCCCCCCCTTTGATCATCCCGATATCGCCCATTCCATTCTCGCATGCTTGCATTAGATTTTGCCACTGTTATTGTTTGCTCCTATTCTGATGCATAGCTTGCATTTGTAACTTGCTTATTGTTACCTACCTGCTTAGTATAGGTTGGTTAGTGATCCATCAGTGACCCCCACCTTGTCCTCGTTGCCCCTGGTTCATCATCGACGAATCGATCAACGTGCTCGACGACCAGAGCCCGACACCTCACATCACATCACGCCCCTTTTTGTTGCTTGAATCTTCAGAGTTACCATCGAGTGCTGAGGGTAGAACCTCATACATCACTGTTGATGAGATCTCTGTAGTGTAGCTATTTGGTCATGATCACTGAGGGTGGTTCCTCCTTCACCATTCCTGATACGGCTCTGTCGTGCAACACCTCAAGTGTGAACCTCGAGGGTGGTTCCTCTTACGTTCATCTTCATGATTACATCGAGTGGAATCCACCGGGGGTGATTCCTCGGGTTTTCCCCTTGATGTCTGGACACGCAATTACCTTGACTTTACTTGAGACCATTGTTGAAGTCGGGTCGGCCCTGAGGGGTACCCGCGAGTTGATGTGAAAGTCGGGATGGCCCGCTGAATGCCCGCGAGTTTTCCACGTCACACGGCCGGGCAGTCTAGGCCCTTGTCATAAGCCCACGAGACGGGGCGATGGGGTCACATTATCGTGAGTCTCTGCTCGTCTCCGCGAGCCCCCAATGCACTAACAGGTTTGGGTATTTGTTCTGAGTTGGATTTTGGCCTTTACGCACTAACCACCACGCGAGAATAGTTATGGGCCTCAACGTCGTGGTATCAGCCGAAGCTTTGTCAGACGTCCAGTTCAGCATTGTGGTACGGTCGGATCGTGCTGGCCATCCGAGGTGGTGCTGGTATCCACCATGCACACAACGCCCAGGAGTGATGTGGGCGATGGGACCAAGACCCCGGAGTGCTTAGGATGTAGACCCGCGGGGACCTCTCTGCTGAGCCTAGGTCGGGCTGCGACGTGTTGATCTTCCGAGGCCGGGCATTGACCCCAGAAAGGTGTGTCCGGCCAGAGTGATCGAGCGTGTTGGGTAACGTGGTGCACCCCTGCAGGGAAGATATATATTCGAATACCGTGTCCACAGTAATGGACGTTCAGACTTATACCCTGATCTTATATAACTAGAAATGGATACTTGAGATATCTGATGGATATGTGGCTCCGAGATTGCTTTCCTGCAGGGAGTTGGGAAAGGATATCTAGACGTTGATGTTACAACATGCTTGTTTAATTTTAAAATGTTACTCTTTACTCTTCTACATCCTGCAAGATGCTTGGAGCTGCTTGAAGATGCTAGTCTTTGATAGGCTAGGCCTTCCCCCTCTATTCTGGCATTCTACAGTTCAGTCCACAGATACAACCCTTCCATTTGATACCAATGCATACACATTATAGATCTGATGCCTGCGAGTACTTTGGATGAGTACTCACGGTTGCTTTGCTACCCCTTTTCCCCCTTCTTTCTTATTTTTGGTTGATGCAACCAGATGGTGGATCCTTGGAGCCAGACGCCACCGCCGATGGGTGCTACTACGTGAAGATCGCCGACGTCCAGGAGTAGTTAGGAGGTCCCACATAGGAGGCCTTGCCTCTTCGATCGTGTTTCTTTTGTGCTAGCCTTCTTAAGGCAATCTTGTTTAACTTATGTCTATACTCAGATATTGTTGCTTCCGCTGACTCTTGTGTATCGTGCTTGTATTCGAACCCTCGAGGCCCCTTGCTTGTAATATAAAGCTTGTATTATTTTATTTGTGTCTAGAGTTGTGTTGTGATATCTTCCTGTGAGTCCCTGATCCTGATCGTACACATTTGCGTGTATGATTAGTGTATGATTGAATCGGGGGCATCACAAGTTGGTATCAGAGCCGCTGCCTGTAGGATCCCCCTTTCCAACTGCTTGGCCAAAGTTGAGTCTAGTCTTTGAAAAAACTGATTTACTAACTTGGCTGTGTGGCTTACGGGCCCACGTCGCCATGGGGTGGTATTAGGATCTTTTACTCCTCGACCTTTACTCTGGGACTCTAATCTCTCTTCTATTCAGGTTAAATGATTTTGTTAACTCTAACTCTAGGTTCTCGTAAATACTTTCTCCCGGAGAGCCCCTCACTCCAGATGATTGCCTGGTGCACCAGAAGGTTCTGAAGATACTCTCCGATGCTTTCCCGAAACCCTTGTATCCTTCGTCGTTGCGATCCCTACCATTGATAAATCCTTATGCGTAACTACCTATGTTGTCGTTCATACCTTCATGCCCAGTTGCTCTTGTTATTACAAGATATCCTGAAATACTCTTTGATGTTACGAGGATCCTTTATGCTTACTGCCATGCAGTCCTTGCCGCATGAATACCCCTACGGATAATTACTCGGTCTTATCGAGTATCCATTCATCCCCAGTTATTCTTATGCATCATAAGATACTTTGTAATACAGTCCGAGCTTTCGATGACCTCTGTCGCCTATTGCTCTAGAAGGTCTTACCTACCTACACTCTGGTTAATTCCATATGCCTAGCAGTATCCATTGACGTCCTTTGTCATTATCATCTTGAGTCTTTCAATTTGATATGTCTGTGTCGCAATCATCAGTTGATCCTTATAGATCATCTTGCCGGCTCAGACATCTTCCCGAACATGAGCTGGTTCTCGGCCAATCATATTGCCATCGATTGTGCCCTAAGTCTATTCAACTTAACCATCCTTGGTCAGAGTGTTTGCTTCTGATCCCTTGATTTTGGAAATCGTAATTCCTTTGCATTTGAACTCTGAATCAGTTAGTTGTTTCTATAATCTGATTTCCTTGCATTCTTTCTTCTTCTGGGTGAGTACTGATACTCACATCAGATCCCTTGTGGACCACCATATCCTTCTTTGGGTTTTATCCGACAGCGTCCTTCATATTCAGTAACCTTGAGAGCCTTTCCTCGGATACATAATGCATTTGGTAAGTTGTATCCCCGCTCTTGTCAACCATACTATGCTTCCGGGCTTGAGTTATTTGCTTGTGAAGTTTGTGATATATGTTCCTAAGATGCCCCTATAGGTTGAATCTATGTCTTCCATAAATTCGTGTGAACTCGAAAGTTATGCGAGTTATACTCTACTGGCTTTTCGCCAGGTAAAATTTCAACATTACAACTTCTTCGAAAACGAGAAGTGAATGAAACGTTATGCATTGGAGAAGTGGGAGTAGACCTTGAATTTTGTGTTCATGCCCATGGAAATGATGTAGATCTTATCGGAAGCTTCTTGTAATATTAATTATCCCCTTGTGATAAGTTCATCTCGTATCTATGTTTGGTCCTTTGCAACAGTGGTTCCAACCATATTGTTCTTCTTTGATCCCATTTCTCGGACAAGTTAAAGTACTTGTCTTCTGCAGATCATTTCACCAGTCCATCCTCTACTTTGATCGACCTTCAAGTATTACCCATTGGTATCTCGAGAATATCATGGAACCACATAACTTCTGATGTGTTCTTCATCAACTATTATTTCTCGCCGATTCAAATTTTCCACGGGTTCTGAGTTGTTAGACACTCGAGGACACCGTTAACTGATTCGAGTCTACACTTCCCTTTCCTTGTTTTGTTTAACCTTTCTTGGAACCTAACATACCTGAGCAGTGATAATTCCCTGCTTATGTAACACCTCGATGTACAAACTCTGTCAGTAAGACCTTGTTTCTATTGTTGATGACACTCCGGTAGCCGCCGATGGACGAGAACTTTGCCTATTGGTCCGCCTCGTCTTAACGAGCAGGAAAATGGTTCTCTTCGTCCCTCGCCCTTGGTACCAGCGTTATTGCCAACATAACTGATAGGCTACTCTCTGACATGCCTTGCTATCATTACCGTGCAAAATGTTAACGCATTCTTGATTTTAACCCACATGTTGGGCCCATAACCCACAGTTCCACAGGATCAATACCTGACACTCCTGCACACCCCTATTTCTAAAGTTTTCCTCACATTTGGCTTCGTATAAAAATGAAAAGCCACCTTCCGAGAGACGAACTATTCTGGTTTTAGACGAAATACTTATTCCCGTTGCTCTGAACCCCTTTCACCCCTTGTTTCAGGCAACGACCGATTGCCTACCCGGTTGAAGCTTCTTATTGCACCTCCTTACCTTGCTCTCGATGACCTTCTTGAATTGCAATTTGTGAGATGCCTCTATGCCATGTTCTCTGAGATAGCCCCCAGGTACCTATCTTGTGTTGAACTCCGTCCTTCCTGAGTCTTCCCCCTTACTCAACCCCTGAAATCTCGGGACGAGATTTCTTGTAGTGGAGGAGAATTGTGACGCCCAGATAATTAAGCTACAGTAATACCATGTTAATTGTGCCATGTCATCACTCTTACTATTACTAATCCCCCTTTTCATTCAAACACAGTTCAAATTCCAAATTCAAATTGAAGTCAAAATTCAAAATTCTCAAACATGCAAACTAAAATGTTCAGAGTGTGGCCAATATTGCATAACTAATTATGTCTGTGAACCAACATCTTTGCAAAGTGGTTTATTTCCCTTAACTAACTAAAACAGGGGCTAAAAGCAGTTATTGAATGCTTTTAAATAAAAACAAATATAAACCTATTTTATTAAAGTGTTAAACTTTTTGAGGCAGTAGCCTAATTATAAATACTAATTTAGGTGCTAACATAATATTTCATAAAGCAAAATAAATAAAAGAAAACTAAAACTATGAAGAGAAAAATACAAAGGGAAATAAAAGGAAAAAGGGGAGAAGACCCCGTGCCCCCTCTGGGCCTTGGCCATCCTGACCAGCAGGCCCAACAGGTCCAGCCCACTTCCTCCCCGGTCGTCTTCTCCTGTTCCCCAAGCCATGTCGCTACAGGGCAGGGCTCCCCGCCCGGCCACCTCGCTGGCCATGCCCGCGAGGGGATAAGGACGCTGACGCAGCGCCCCCCTCGGGTTCCCCTCCCCACTTTCCCCTCGCTCTCACTCCCACACCCTCGCCCCTTCTCCAGATCCCTCCTCGCCAAGCGCCGTCACCGCCGCCCCACCTCGCTCCACCGCAGCCAGCGACCAGCCCTGGCCTCGCAGACGAGCCCGCGAGCTCCGCCTGGGCCTCTTCTTCCTCTCGGTCAAGCCGCAAGACTTCGACCAGCCCCAAGCTCCACCATCGACCCCGCCTTCAACTCGGGACCCAGCGGCATTTGCCGCCGAATTCCGTCGCCATCGAGCGTCCCCCTAGTCCGCTTTGCACATCGGTTGGAGCGTTGTGAGCTCCTCTCCTTCTCCGCTCACTCCCTGCACCTCTCCGCGCTCGTAGCTGCCGACCACGTCATGGCCATACTCGTCGCCGTAGACGAGCTCGCCGCCATGAACACCTTAGCCCGAGCTCGCGTCTGAGCTCGTAGACAAGATCCTGGAGCTCGTGCGAGTCCAACGAGACCCCTAGCGCGCCTTCTAGTGCCATGCAGCGTCGTATCCAACGACGCCCTAACTCCGGCGTCCGCTCCGCCGCTCGCCGCTACCGTTTCCGGCCAAGTCCGGCCATACCACAACCACCACTCGACGCGGCATCAAGTGGCCGTTCGAATGGACCAAGCCGCGCACCGAACGGCGCCATGTAGCGAAATCTGGACGAGGCCCAGGTGCCTCCGCCGCGTTCTGGCATCGCCGGCGGCAAAACGACAGCCGCCGCCTTCATGGTTGGCCTGGGGCCATCCCACTACCACTGCGAGGGGGCCCCGCGGGCCCCAGTTAATTGGGTTGACCCGGTCAACTACTGACTGGGCAGCCCAGTACCACTGACATGCAGGCCCCACCGCTTATTTAAGTTAATTAAAATGTTTTTATAATTAAAAGTAATTGGTAATATAATCTGCCACTGACATGTGGGGCCGAGCTGTTAATTAACCTCTTTTTAGTTAGTTTAAACTTCTGTTAGTCCACTGTCTATGACAGGTGGGATCCACTGGTCGGTTTGACCTGGTCAGCCGTCCTGTTGACTGCTGACGTCACAATGATGTCATGCTGACATAGTAATTCGTTTCTGTTAATTTAAGTAATTTCAGAAAATTGTTTAAACTTTGGAAATTCGTTGGAATTCAACTGTAGCTCGAATTAAAATATTTTCTACATGAAAGTTGCTCAGAACGACGAGACGAATCCGAACTCGCGGTCCGTTCGTCCACCACATGTCCCTAGCATAGTAAACATCGAACCTTTCCCCTCCAGTTCATCTGTCTGACAAACGTCCGAAACTGGGAAAAATTAACCGGATGTTTTCCCCCTTCGTCAGTATCACCTAACGCTGCGTTAGAACACCTCTAGCCCTGCTATTTTTCCTGTTATGCATATGCTTGTGTGTATTTACTGTTTCTTCCCCCTCTTCTCTCCAGTAGACCCCAAGAACGATGTTGATGTCCCTGTGCTCGACTACGTCACCGACGACCCTTCTTCCCTTTCAGCGGAGCTTCCAGGCAAGCCCCCCCCCCCCCTTCGATCATCCCGATATCGACTATTCCATTGTCTCATGCTTGCATTAGGTTTTGCTACTATTATTGCTTGCTCCTACTCAGATACATAGCTTGCTTTTGTAACCTGCTTATTGTTACCTACCTGCTTAGTATAGGTTGGTTAGTGATCCATCAGTGACCCCCACCTTGTCCTTGTTGCCCCTGCTTCATCACCGACGACTCGATCAACGTGATCGACGACCAGAGCCCGACACCTCACATCACATCACGCCCCTTTTTGTTGCTCGACTCTGCAGATTTACTATCGAGTGCCGAGGGTGGAACCTCATACATCACTCCTGATGAGATCTCTGTAGTGTAGCTATTCGGTCATGGTCATCGAGGGTGCTTCCTCCTTCACCATTCCTGATACGGCTTTGTCATGCAACACCTCAAGTGTGAACCTCGAGGGTGGTTCCTCTTACGTTCATCTTGATGATTACATGATGACCCACAAGTATAGGGGATCTATCGTAGTCCTTTCTATAAGTAAGAGTGTCGAACCCAACGAGGAGCAGAAGGAAATGACTAGCAGTTTTCAGTAAGGTATTCTCTGCAAGCACTGAAATAGTAGGTAACAGATAGTTTTTTGATAAGATAATTTATAACGGGTAACAAGCAATGAAAGTAAATAAAGTGCAGCAAGGTGGCCCAATACTTTTTGTAGCAAAGGACAAGCTTGGACAATTTCTTATAATGAGAAAAGCGCTCCCGAGGACACATAGGAATTATCGTTAAGCTAGTTTTCATCACGCTCATATGATTCGCGTTCGGTACTTTGATAATTTGATATGTGGGTGGACCGGTGCTTGGTGATGTCTACTACACAACCTTCTTCTTGTAGACGTTGTTGGGCCTGCAAGTGCACATGTTTGTAGGACAGTAGCAAATTTCCCTCAAGTGGATGACCTAAGGTTTATCAATCTGTAGGAGGCGTAGGATGAAGACGGTCTCTCTCAAACAACCCTGCAACCAAATAACAAAGTGTCTCTTGTGTCTCCAACATACCCAATACAATGGTAAATTGTATAGGTGCACTAGTTCGGCGAAGAGATGGTGATACAAGTGCGATATGGATGGTAGATAAAGGTATTTGTAATCTGAAATTATAAAAACAGCAAGGTATCTAATGATAAAAGGGAGCGTAAACGGTATTGCAATGGTAGAAAACAAGGCCCAAGGTTCATACTTTCACTAGTGCAAGTTCTCTCAACAATAATAAGATAGATAGATCATATAACAATCCCACAACATGCAACAAAGAGTCACTCCAAAGCCTCTAATAGCGGAGAACAAACGAAGAGATTATGGTAGGGTACGAAACCACCTCAAAGTTATTCTTTCGGATCAATCTTTTCAAGAGTTCGTACTAGAATAACACCTTACGACACAAATCAACCAAAACCCTAATGTCACCTAGATACTTCATTGTCACCTCAAGTATCTGTGGGCATGATTATACGATATGCATCACACAATCTCAGATTCATCTATTCAACCAACACAAAGTACTTCAAAGAGTGCCCCAAAGTTTCTACCAGAGAGTTAAGACGAAAATGTGTGCCAACCCCTATGCATAGGTTCATGGGCAGAACCCGCAAGTTGATCACCAAAACATACATCAAGTGGATCACCTGATATCCCAATGTCACCAGGGATAAGCACGGCAAGACATCATCAAGTGTTCTCTAATCCTTAAAGACTCAATCCGATAAGATAACTTCAAAGGGAAAACTCAATCCATTACAAGAGAGTAGAGGGGGAGAAACATCATAAGATCCAACTATAATAGCAAAGCTCGCGATACATCAAGATCGTGCCATAGAGAGAACACGAGAGAGAGAACACGAGAGAGAGAGAGAGAGAGAGAGAGAGAGAGAGAGAGAGAGAGATCAAACTAATAGCCACTGGTACATACCCTCAGCCCCGAGGGTGAACTACTCCCTCCTCGTCATGGAGAGCGCCGGGATGATGAAGATGGCCACCGGTGAAGGATCCCCCCTCCGGAAGGGTGCCGGAACAGGCTCCCGAGAGGTTTTTGGTGGCTACAGAGGCTTGCAGCGGTGGAACTCACGATTTATCTTCTTCCTCGATGTTTTTAGGGTACGTGGACTTATATAAGCGAAATAAGTCAGTCGGGGGAGCCTCGAGGGGCCCAGGAGACAGGGGGCGCGCCGAGGGGTGGTGGGCGCGCCCTCCTATCTCCTAGCTTCCTCGAACCTTCCCTGGCTTGAACTGCAAGTCTCTCGGATCATATCCTTTCCAAAAATCACACTCCCGAAGGTTTCATTCCGTTTGGACTCCGTTTGATATTCCTTTTCTTCGAAATACTGAAACATGCAATAAAACAACAGTATGGGTTGTGCCTCCGGTTAATAGGTTAGTCCCAAAACTAATATAAAAGTGTATAATAAAGCCCATAAACATTCAAAACAGATAATAAAATAACATGAATGCTTCATAAATTATAGATACGTTGGAGACGTATCAGCATCCCAAGCTTAATTCCTGCTCATGCTCGAGTAGGTAAATGATAAAAGAAAGTATTTATGAAGTGTGAATGCTAGCAGGTGCACAAGTTTGATCAATCATAATTTCAATCACCTTTTCTGGCATGATTATATGTCATAACAGTAGTTCATCTCATAAAACTTCTCAAGATCAAGTAACAAGCTATTCACATGTTAAAGCATAGACCAAAAACTTTTTTGAAAACTAGCAAACTTCATTCTTACTCATCAAACACTTAAAATTCATCTTATTTTCAGGAAGGGTCTATGTCAGAGCTTTGATTTAGCAAACTCCACATACTCAACTATCATATAGTCTTCTACAATTGCTAACACTCACGCAATACTAATGGTTATGGAGTTTTAGTCGGACACTGAGAAATATAGGGGCTTAAGTGTTGCCTCCCAACGTATTCACCTTTTGGTGATGTCAACAATAATAGTTCATGCTAACTTACATCCAATTGGATATAAATGTCAGGATCTTTCGAACACGAGGTGCTTGCAAAAGGATAAAATAAAAATGGGAAAGGTGAAGATAGGCCCTTCACAGAGGGAATGTAGAGGGACTCTTGCATAAAGTAAAAGACAAAAGTAAAAGATAGGCCCTTCGCAGAGGGAAGTAGAGGTTTTCATGCGCTTTTATGGTTGGATGCACAAAATCTTAATGCAAAAGAACGTCACTTTATATTGCCATATATGGACCATTATTATGCAGTCCGTTGCTTTTATTGCTTCCATAACAAGATCGTATAAAGCTTATTTTCTTCACACTAATATATCATACATATTTAGAGAGCAATTTTTATTGCTTGCACCGATGACAACTTACTTGAAGGATCTTACTCAATCCATAGGTAGGTATCGTGGACTCTCATGGCAAAACTGGGTTTAAGGATATTTGGGAGCACAAGTAGTATCTCTACTTGGTGCAAGGAATTTGGCTAGCATGAGGGGGAAAGGCAAGCTCAACATGTTTGAATGATCCATGACAATATACTTTAACTGAGATGTGAGAAAACATAACCCATTACGTTGTCTTCCTTGTCCAACATCAACTCTTTAGCATGTCATACTTAATGAGTGCTCACAATTATAAAAGATGTCTAGGATAGTATATTTATATATGAAATCTCTCTTCCGTCAATATTCTTCATGAATTGTTCAAATGACCAATACAATGCTTGCTAACCTTCAATAAACTTACAAACTCTACTTCTTAGATGTGAAGTCATTACTCCCCATGGGATAAGCAAATGAAACAAATATAATTTCAGATTTATGACATTCAACTCATTCAACCATTTACTCATAGGATATAAGTGAAGCACAAAAGTAAATGACAAACTACTCCAAAAAGATATAAGTGAAGATCAATGAGTAGCTAAATAATTATGTAACTATGTGAAGACTCTCTCTCAATAAAGAATTTCAGATCTTGGTATTTTATTCAAACAGCCAGCAAAACAAAATGAAATAACATTGCAAGGATAGCACAACTCATGTGAAGAAGCAAAAACTTAGGTTCAACCGATACTAACCGATAGTTGTTGAAGAAGAAAGGTGGGATGCCTAACGGGGCATCCCCAAGCTTAGATGCTTGAGGCTTCTTTAAATATTATCTTCGGGTGCCTTGGGCATCCCCAAGATTGAACTTTCGTGTCTCCTTAATCCCTCTCATATCATGGTTTCTCTTTTTATCAAAAGCTTCATCCACACCAAACTCAACAAGAACTCGTGAGATAGGTTAGTATAAACCAATGCAAAACCTTATCATTTTCTACTGTAACAAATCACTAAAATTATTATTCAACATTGAATACTAAATGCCTATGCATATTTAATACTCCTATCCTCAAATATAATCATTAAATGAGCAAACATATGCAAACAATGCAAACATAACACCAATCTGCCAAAACAGTATAGTCTGTAAAGAATGCAAGATTCTTAATACTTCCTTAACTCCAAAAATTATGAAAAAAATATTAAGCTGTATCAGATTCATCAGAGCTCAATATGTAAATAGTTTCAACATTATATCATTCTCGGACTTTTCTAGGGAATTTTTGCAACAGCGGTAAACTTTCTGTTTTCAAACAGCAACATGTATACTAGCAAAATAAGCATGGTAAAGGCTATCATTGACATTTTTATTGAAAATATAGATGCAAAACATTATTCTAAATAACATCAAGCAAATACTAACAATATAAAATGACTTTCCGAGAAAAACACATATCATGTGGTGAATAAAAATATAGCTCCAAGTAAAGTTACCGATGAACGAAGACGAAAGAGGGGATGCCCTCCGGGGCATCCCCAAGCTTAGGCTCTTGGTTGTCCTTCAATATTAGCTTGGGGTGCCTTGGGAATCCCCAAGCTTAGGCTCTTGCCACTCCTTATTCCATAGTCCATCGAATCTTTACCCAAAAATTGAAAACTTCACAACACAAAACTCAACAAAAAACTCGTAAGCTCCGTTAGTATAAGAAAATAAAACCACCACTTAGGTACTGTAATGAAATCATTATAAATTCTTATTGGTGTAATATCTACTGTATTACAACTTCTCTATTGTTCATACCCTCCGATACTACTCATAGATTGATCAAAATAAGCAAACAATACATAGAAAACAGAATCTGTCAAAAACAGAACAGTCTGTAGTAATCTGTATCAAACGTATACCTCTGCAACTCCAAAATTCCTACCAAATTAGGAAGTCCTAAGAAATATTTGTCCCAATCCATATCAAAAATAGTCAGATCAGAAGCACGTTTCTATGAATTAACAAAACTAATTTACTGGGTGCAAAAGTTTCTGATACTCAGCAGGATCAACACAACTATCACCGTAAGCTATCCTAAAGGTCTTACTTGGCACTTTATTGAAACAAAACCTATAAAACATGATTATTACAGTAGCATAATCATGTGGACACACAAAAACAGTAAGGGTAAATATTGGTTTGTCTCCCAACAAGTGCTTTTCTTTAATGCCTTTCTAGCTAGGCATGCTGATGACAATGATGCTCGCATAAAAGATAAGAATTGAAACATAACGGGAGCATCATGAAGCATATGACTAGCACATTTAAGTCTAACCACTTCCTATGCATAGGGATTTTGTGAGAAAACAATTTATGCGAACAATAATCAACTAGCATAGGAAGGCAAAACAAGCATAACTTCAAGATTTTAAGCACATAGAGAGAAAACTTGACATTATTGCAATTCCTACAAGCATATGTTCCTCCCTCATAATAATTTTCAGTAGCATCATGAATGAATTCAACAATATAGCAAGCACCTAAAACATTCTTTTCATGATCTACAAGCATAGGAATTATACTACTCTCCACATAAGCAAAATCCTTCTCATTCGGAAAAGTGGGAGTAAACTCACCAAAATAATTATCATGTCAGGCATAATCCAATTGAAAACTAAAATCTTGATGACAAGTTTCATGGTTATCATTATTCTTAATAGAATACAAGTCATCACAATAATCATCACAGATAGCAACTTTGTTCTCATAATCAATTGGAACCTCTTCCGAAATAGTGGATTCATCACTAAATAAAGTCATGACCTCTCCAAATCCACTTTCATCAATATAATAATCATAAATAGGAGGCATGCTTTCATCATAATAAATATTCTCATCAAAACTTGGGGCATAAACATATCATATTCATCAAACATAGCTTCCCCAAGCTTGTGGCTTTGCATACCATTAGCATCATGGATATTCAAGGAATTCATACTAACAACATTGCAATCATGCTCATCATTCAAAGATTTAGTATAAAAAATTCTATAGATTTCTTCTTCTAGCACTTGAGCACAATTTTCCTTTTCATCAGACTCACGAAAGATATTAAAAAGATGAAGCGTATGAGACAAACTCAACTCCATTTTTTTGGTAGTTTTCTTTTATAGACTAAATTAGTGATAAAACAAGAAACAAAAAAATTCGATTGCAAGATCTAAAGATATACCTTCAAGCACTCACCTCCCTGGCAACGGCGCCAGAAAAAAGCTTAGTTGACGGGGTGTGAGTGCCGCTTACCTAGCCTCCCCGGCAACAGCGCCAGAAAAGAGCTTGATGTCTACTACACAACCTTCTTCTTATAGACGTTGTTGGGCCTGCAAGTGCACAGGTTTGTAGGACAGTAGCAAATTTCCCTCAAGTGGATGACCTAAGGTTTATCAATCCGTAGGAGGCGTTGGACGAAGATGGTCTCTCTCAAACAACCCTGCAACCAAATAAAAAACAGTCTCTTGTGTCCCCAACACACCAAATACAATGGTAAATTGTATAGGTGCACTACTTCGGCGAAGAGATGGTGATCCAAGTGCAATATGGATGGTAGATAAAGGTACTTGTAACCTGAAATTATAAAAACAGCAAGGTAACTAATGATAAAAGTGAGCGTAAACGGTATTGCAATGGTAGGAAACAAGGTCCAAGGTTCATACTTTCACTAGTAGAAGTTCTCCCAACAATAATAACATAGATAGAGTCACTCCAAATCCACTAATAGCGGAGAGCAAACGAAGAGATTATGGTAGGGTACGAAACCACCTCAAAGTTATTGTCGGTGTCAAAACCGGCGGATCACGGGTAGGGGGTCCCGAACTGTGCGTCTTGGCGGATGGTAACAGGAGACAAGGGACACGATGTTTTTACCCACGTTCGGGCCCTCTCGATGGAGGTAAAACCCTACTCCTGCTTGATTAATATTGATGATATGGGTAGTACAAGAGTAGATCTACCACGAGATCAGAGAGGCTAAACCCTAGATGCTAGCCTATGGTATCATTGTTGTTCGTCCTACGGACTAAAACCCTCTGGTTTATATAGACACCGGAGAGGGTTAGGGTTACATAGAGTCGGTTACAATCGGAGGAGATCTACATATCCGTATCGCCAAGCTTGCCTTCCACGCCAAGGAAAGTCCCATCTGGACACGGGATGAAGTCTTCAATCTTGTATCTTCATAGTCCAGGAGTCCGGCCAAAGGTCATAGTCCGGCCATCCGGACACCCCCTAATCCAGGACTCCCTCATTTATTCTTTCGGATCAATCTATTCAAGAGTTCGTACTAGAATAACACCTTAAGACACAAATCAACCAAAACCCTAATATCACCAAGATACTCCATTGTCACCTCAAGTATTCGTGGGCATGATTATACGATATGTATCACACAATCTTAGATTCATCTATCCAACCAACACAAAGTACTTCAAAGAGTGCTCCAAAGTTTCTACCGGAGAGTCAAGATGAAAACGTGTGCCAACCCCTATGCATAGGTTCATGGGCGGAACCCGCAAGTTGATCACCAAAACATACATCAAGTGGATCACGTGAATATCACTTTGTCACCATAGATAAGCACGGCAAGACATACATAAAGTGTTCTCAAATCCTTAAAGACTCAATCCGATAAGATAAGTTCAAAGGGAAAACTCAATCCGTTACAAGAGAGTAGAGGGGGAGAAATATCATAAGATCCAACTAAAATAGCAAAGCTCACGACACATCAAGATCGTGCCATAGAGAGAACACGAGAGAGAGAGAGAGAGAGAGAGAGAGAGAGAGAGATCAAAAACATAGCTACTGGTACATACCCTCAGCCCCTTGGGTGAACTACTCCCTCCTCGTCATGGAGAGCGCCGGGATGATGAAGATGGCCACCGGTGAGGGATCCCCCTACGGCAGGGTGCCGGAACGGGCTCCCAAGAGGTTTTTGGTGGCTACAGAGGCTTGCGGTGGCGGAACTCCCGATCTATCTTCTTCCTCGATGTTTTTAGGGTACGTGGACTTATATAGGCGAAAGAAGTCGGTCGGGGGAGCCATGAGGGGCCCAGGAGGCAGGGGCGCGCCCAGGGGGTGGGCGCACCCTCCTATCTCCTGGCTTCCTCGAACCTTCCCTGGCTTGAACTCCAAGTCTCCTGGATCATATCCTTTCCAAAAATCACGCTCCCGAACGTTTCATTCCGTTTGGACTCCGTTTGATATTCCTTTTATTCGAAATACTGAAACAGGCAATAAAACAACAATATGGGCTGGCCTCCGGTTAATAGTTTAGTCCCAAAAGTAATATAAAATATTATAATAAAGCCCATAAACATTCCAAACAGATAATAAAATAGCATGAATGCTTCATAAATTATAGATACGTTGGAGACGTATCACTTGGGTACTGCCCTTTCTTGGACAAGCATCACACTTATGATTAACCCCTATTGAAAGCATCTGCAACTACAAAATAAGTATTAAGGTAAACCTAAGCATAGCATGAAACTAGTGGATCCAAATCAGCCCCTTACGAAGCAACACATAAACTAGGGTTTTAAGTTTCTGTCACTCTTGCAACCCATCATCTACTTATTACTTCCCAATGCCTTCCTCTAGGCCCAAATAATGGTGAAGTGTCATGTAGTCGACGTTCACATAACACCACTAAAGGAGAGACAACATACATCTCATCTAAATATCGAACGAATACCAAATTCACATGACTACAAATAGCAAGACTTCACCCATGTCCTGAGGAACAAACGTATAACTACTCACAAAGCATATTCATGTTCATGATCAGAGGAGTATTAATATGCATTAAGGGTCTGAACATGTGATCTTCCACCAAATAAACCAATTAGCATCAACTACAAGGAGTAATCAACACTACTAGCAACCCACAGGTACCAATTTGTGGTTTTGATACATGATTGGATACAAGAGATGAACTAGGGATTTGGGAGGAGATGGTGCTAGTGAAGATGTTGATTTAGATTGACCCCCTCCCGATGAGAGGATCGTTCGTGACGATGATGGTGATGATTTCCCCCTCCCGGAGGGAAGTTTCCTCAGTAGAACAGCTCCCTCGGAGCCTAGATTGGTTCCGCCTCGTGGCGGCGGAGTTTCGTCCCGTAAGCTTGCTTATGATTTTTTTCCAGGGTAAGAGACTTCATATAGCAGAAGATGGGCACTGGAGGGCTACCAGAGGGCCCACGAGATTAGGGGCGCCCAGTAGGGGGGCACGGCCCCCACCCTCGTGGCTAGGGTGTGGGCCCCCTCTGGTCCTTTCTTTGCTCAATAATTCTTATTAATTCCAGAAATGACTTTGGTGCAGTTTCAGGACTTTTGGAGCTGTGTAGAATAGGTTTCCAATATTTGCTCCTTTTCCAGCCTAGAATCCCAGCTGCCGGCATTCTCCCTCTTCATGATAAACCGTGTAAAATAAGAGAGAATAGCCATAAGTATTTTGACATAACGTGTAGTAACATCCCATAATGCAATAAATATAGATATAAAAGCATGATGCAAAATGGACGTATCAACTCCCCCAAGCTTAGACCTCGCTTATCCTCAAGTAACAAACTATGCAAAATGGAAGCCGAAATCGAAATATATGTCGACATTTTAGAGATAGAGGTGTTGATAAAAATAAAATACGGACATGAGGGCATCATGATCATTCTTATAAAAGCAGCATATATAGATTTTTTCATGTGATTTCTTATGCTCAAGTAACAAACTATTCACAATGTCAAGTGTGGTTCAGAAACTTCATTGAGAACTAACAAACTATAATCTCAGTCATTGAAGTAATTGCAATTTATCATAACATCGGAAAGACTCAAGAATAGAGCTTTTCAGCAAGTCCACATACTCAATTATCATATAGTCTTCTACAATTAATAACACTCACGCAATACTTATGTTTCTGGAGGTTTAGCCGGACACAGAGAAAGATAGGGGATTATAATGTTGCCTCCCAACGTATTCACCTTTGGGTGATGTCAAAAATAATAGTTCATGCTAACTTACATCCAATTGGATATATGTATCAGGATCTTTCCAACATGAGGTGCTTGCCAAAGGATAAAATGAAAAAGGGAAAGGTGAGGATCACCTTGACTCTTGCATAATGTAAAGACATAAAGTAAAAGATAGGCCCTTCGCAGAGGGAAGCACAGGTTGTCATGTGCTTTTAGGGTTGGATGCACAAAATCTTAATGCAAAAGAACGTAATTTATATTGCCACTTGTGATATGAACCTTTATTATGCAGTCCGTCGCTTTTATTACTTCCATATCACATGATCGTATAAACACTACATGAAACTGCTAGTTTGCCGTCAGTGAGCGGCTTTGCCGTCAGCATTTCGTCGGGGTAGACGGCAAAGAAAGTTTTGGCGTCATGCGCTGACGGCAAAGTATGACTAACGGCAAATCTCTGCTCTGCCATCTCTGATCTCATTGGCTGACGACAAACCTAGCGAAAGGATGACCGCAAACAAAACAAGACGGCAAACTGGCTCTTCGCCGTCTGTTGTTTCACTGGATGACGGCAAAGGGTGGACACGTGTCTAATTTAACGGTGAGTAACGGTGTCCCAGTTTTGCCGTCTGTGTTTGGTATCTACTTACGGCAAAGTCAATTGCTTTGCCGTCTGCCTTCTGTCGTACTGACGGCGAACTAATAGAAAAAAAAACTAGCACCGAGCCTTGCTTTGCCGTCTCCTTTTGGTCCCACTGACGGAAAATTAATGGAAATTAAGAAAAGAAAATCCCCCCACCCGACCACATCATCCCGATTCCTCTGTCTCGACCGCGCGTTATCCCCGCCCGTCCCCGGCTCCACCGCGCCGCTGCCACAGCCCGTCCCTGGCTCCACCGCGCCGCCGCCGCAGCTGGTCCCCGCCCCACCGCACTGCCATCGGGACCCTTGTCGACTGCGCCCCCCACCCGTCCTCCTCCAATGGCGCGACCGCCACCGGGTCGTCCTCCCCTGCCCTAGCGGCACGGCTGCCGTTGGCAGCACCGCCGCCGGTTCCCGCCTACGCATCCGCCGCCGCTGCTCACCACCGAAGCGGGGCACCACGTCCCCCTCTGCCCCAAGCACCCCTCTGCCCAACGCCTACGGTGAGCACCCCACCCACCCGATGGTGAGCACAGCTCCCCATCTCTGTTTGTATTCTTTTAGATGGATAGATGTATTGATTGCAGTATATGTGAATGGATTTATAGATGTATGTAAGGATGGATGCGTAGATGGATGTATGGATGATTTGCTGATGGATGTATCTCTTTCTATTTTCTTCTGCCTAAAGTTTTTAGTATAAGGCAGCCTTGTGCTTGTCCATAATATGGTTGTTCTGCAAGGCAAAATTTCAACTTTTGATTAATGCTCATAGGAAATTAAATGCTCAGTTTTTTGCAACATGCTTAGATTGGAGAAGACAAGCCAGGGAGTCTAGTCTTTCTACACATATATATGGTTGTCAACTGTGAGATGATGTTGATAATGTTTTTATCAGATTGTTCCACGAGTGCTTATGTTGGTTGTGCCGGTGCTTTTCATGTGCAGGGATTTTCTCTTCACCTCCAGGAGCATTGTCCGTCGCGTTTCCATTGTCATCGTTGTTCGACTACCGCCTCTACGGTCTCGGGGTGAGCTTGACTGTCATCTCCTCCCCCTCCCCTATTTGCTTCATTCCGGTCGTCGTGCCGATGCCACTAGATTTTATTTTCATGTCAAGTCTCGTAACCTAGGCGTCTCCCGTTCAAAAGGGTGGCATCTATAAATATGCATGTCTTTGCATATTTATAACCATCGTCCTTTCGAATTGTCCGTGTTATCCATGGACAGCCCGAGTACTGTAGATTGGGTTTCGTTTCCCGTGCTCTACTTCGGTCCTCTGCAAAATTTCGTTAGTGCAACCTCGTTGTTCTCCGGGTGCACATTCTCTTGGCTTGTTGTCGAGACGTGTATATGGAGAACAACGGGGAGGTGCTGCCGAAATTTTGCCGAGGACCGGAGTAGAGCACGGGAAATGAACCCAATCTACACGTATTCGGGTGGGATTAGGACCCATCTTTACCTATTAGAGATAGGATTCAATCCATGAATGCATGTTTCCCTTTTGTATGGTAAAAAATTAAAACCATGGCGTAAATAATATGACAATGGTAATTAGGTGTGTATCTAGTCTTAATTACATTGTACATATCTTGATGAATATGAATTTGGTGCCCCTACAGTCAGTGCAAGTACCAGTATGGATGATCGTGAGTGGATGTACACTGGCCACCCTAGTCAGGCTAGCATGACCACTGAATGGGTGACAAGGACCAACGAATTTGTAGAGGCAGCATTTGCTAGAGGCCAAAGAAAAAGTTGGTGCCCCTGCTTGAAGTGTCGCATTGGCAGAGAACAGTCGAAGAAGACGATGTGTGTGCACCTGCTGAAGCATGGGCTTACGCGTGGGTATACCCGGTGGACCCTGCATGGTGAGCCTGAACGTAGCAGAGAGGAGGTGGTGCGTCGGCGAACCGACAACAATGGTACCGGGATAGTTGACATCGTAGCTGACTTCAATGATGCATGTGAAGAGGGATCAGAGGAAGAACCGGAGGAGTCTGTGAGGGCCTTCTTAGAAATGCTGAATTCCTCACAACAACCTCTTCACGACCACACAAACCAATGTCAGCTGGATGCCATTGCACAAGCAATGTCTATAAAGACCCAGTTCAACATGAGCAATGCTTGAACGGTTACGTCTAGGAATTGCCGCTGAAGGTGACGATGATGGTCAACATCAGGACAACATCCTTTACGACACGTATGATAGTGATGAAGAGGCTAGAACTGACCTTGAAGAAGAGACGGATTGTGATCCAGATGATCCCGACTAGTTTTAGTCGTAGTGTTGAACTATAATGTTGATTTTGTACTAGTTGCTTTACCATGACCCAGATGATCTCAAACATGTTGTAATGTTGAATTTGTAATATTTTTGAACTTATGCTTATCTATATGAAGTATAATGTAGTTTTTGTACTATAATTGCCTGGTAATTCTCATTGCGTATGTTTTTTGAACTTATGCTTATTTATTTGAACTATAATGTATGTGTACTACAATTGCATTGGTAATTCTCATTGCGACAATTGTTTGAACTTATGCTTATTTATTTAAACTATAATCTTTTATTTGTACTAATTGCTTTACTTTTTGTCATAGCAGGTGAGTGAAGCATGGTGGGCCCGCAAAGGAAAAAGCCCGGGCTCCCCCTAGCGAGATCTTTGCTTAGCACTTTTATCGCCGATCCTTCGCCTTCCTCTCATCCTCAGGCACATCGAGGGAGAGGAAAAGGCCGGGGAAGAGGTGCACGTGGAGAAAATGCTAAGAGAAACCCGGTTCGGCCGGTGGAGGACGAGCCGGTGTCTCACTCCCCCATGCTTGAGAGGGTGGAGGACGAGCCGGTGTTTCACTCCCCCGTGTCTGAGAGGGTGGAGGACGAGCCGGTGTCTCACTCCCCCGTCTCTGAGAGGGTGGAGGACGAGCCGGTGTCTCACTCCCCCGTGTCTGAGAGGGTGGAGGAAGAGCGGTTGCGTCGGAGGCCTCCGACGAGGAGGTCCCGACCTCTGACAAGGAGGCCTCGACCTCTGACGAGGAGCTTGCTGGTTTCATCCAAGTTGAGGAGGGTTGGTCCGTGTACCTATGTGGTTCCTCAAGGCTCTGGAACGATTGCTTCATGTGGAGCAGAGGCCATGTATTGCTCCATGTGGAGAAACATAACTAACTTTGGCTTCCCATTTTCTACCTTCAATGTATGCAACAATTGCTAATAACTTTGGCTTCTCATTATGTAGCGGTTGGAAGAAAGCTGGAGTTAGCAGGGGAAAGTACCGACACGTGAACGGCGTCCTTGGGAACCTCATTAAGGAGCATTACCCTGGCAGGGTTACTTTGCCTGGGGAGGGCAAAGTTCCGGAGCCAGCACGTACCTGGGACCACTACAAAGCCTATGAGGATCTTGGTGTAGCGAACAACATCGAGTTTCACAACAAAGCCGAGCGGGTCTTTGCCGAACTTTGGGTAATCATTAAGTTTCCTTCACACACTGCATCTCCACCGTCTTGTAGTAGCAAAACTGCAAGCCGTTGATATGCTGCACTCGAGAATTAAATATTCCACCCACGAGAAAACTTAGATTTAGATTTTACTTTATTTTTCTTAACAGAATGCTAGCAGACTATAATACTACAGCAGCAAAACTATCTAGAAAACTTAAATTTAGACTTTACTTTATTTTTCTGAACAGAATGCTAGCAGACTATAATACTGCAGTAGCAAAACTATCTAGAAAACTTAGATTTAGACTAGTCGTGAGCCCATGCATTCGCACCGGCCTAAGATATCATAATCTGTTGCACACTTTGCATATAATATATGAGGAGATTGAAGACTTCGATTTAGAAAAACTTTCTTTTTTGTATAATTTTGTATAAACTATTGCTATCTCGTTGTTAGGTAGGTACAACTTTAGTTTTTGCAGCTTGTATTGTTTTTAAGAAGCTAGAAATTAAAATATTGAAAAAATTATTTCATTAGATTAATTTGCCATGAAAAAATTTCACAATATTTTTTTCTTGTATTTTCATGTTCATACAAAAAGTAGGTATCAATGTACATATTAGAAAGTTTTTTAGAAAATTCAAAAATTAATGGGGCTCATATAGTTCTATTTTGGTGTGACTACTAGTTCCTCCTGGTCGTTCCCTTCTCTATAATTCTGATCTCTCTCTTTCTCTGTTTAGTGGCCAGAAAATCTCTTGCATCCACACCAAGCAGAGCACAATCAGCTTCTAAACACAGGGATCGTTTCCTTCTCTCTACTTCATATCTCTATATTTGCAGGATTTCTATAGATGCGAGGATGGAAAGTTGGAGGAGGCACGAGCGGTTGTCAATGGACATTGCCCGAAGCTTGTGCATAATTTGATGCATGAGGCGCGCCCTTTAGCCGTCCGCAAATATATGGCAACTCAAGGCTATAAGAGTCTTGATAAGAAAGCCGGTAGGAGATTCCGTCTTGAGAAGGACAAGTACATGCAGGTAAAGCATATTCATGCTTGTTATTTCCTCAACAGGCTGGCACTCAATTTCTTTTTGACATATATGAGATGCAATTGATCAATTAGGTTACTCCGAGATGGTGCGACGATAAGGGGGAGTGTTGGGAGAGGATCATGGACTATTGGTGTTCCAAAGAGTATAGGGTGAAAAACAAAGATTATAGAAATCGGCGAGCCGGAATGCTGGATCCACCACATCATCAAGGCAACTTGAATGTTATGGAGTTCGGTGAACATTGGGTATATCTTTGGAGTTCTTCATAAGCTTTTTCTTGTCATACATGTTGCCAAACCTTGTGATGAAATCTTAGTTGCAAGCGTCTCACCATAATGCTCCACCGCCCAACCTTTTCGTCTCGTATGCTTTGGCACATAAGGCACCGTACAGAACAGCCATGCCTTATGATGAGAATGACACAGCGTCCGCGTACTCCAGCAAGACCGCCTATGATCGGATGGAGAAATTTAAAGGGGTGGCTAAAGAGTTGAAAGGGCCCGAGTATGATGTGACAACAGAGCCTCTTGACCACGCGTTGGTCATGATCTCTGGAGAAGGCAGGAAACATGGCAAGGAAGCAATTGCAGGAGGCATGTTCCCTAGTTCCTCCCGTAGCTCTCTCCCTGAATACAAAGCTCGGTTAGGTATCTCAAAATCTTCTACATGTAAACGCTCGACTCCAGCTATGGTTGAGATGGAGGTATTCTATACAAGTCCTTCTATATATGTTTGTTTGTTACTTACTGTTGGATTGAAGATGCGATTGCCATGACATATTTTGCAGGCCCGACTGGTGGAGGAGAGGCGAGTGGCGGCGGAGGAGAGGGCGGAGGAGAGGCGAGTGGCGGCAGAGGAGAGGGCGGAGGAGAGGCGACTGGCTGATGAGAGGACGTAGATAGCGGTGCAGTAGACGGTGTTGGCACAAACTAGTCAATGCTTTGCAATGTTTGTGGTTAGTTCCTTAATTGCCAAAGACATACATGAGCTCTTCTACTACCAGTACTTAATCTTCACTCAAACATAATTTGCAGGCTTATTGTACCCAGAATGGTATGCCCGCTATGCAGATGCCTCATCAATCAGACCATGGATCTAATAATGATGGATCTTCACATGCACGAGGCCCAAGCGACAACAACCTTTGTGATTCTCCGAATGTTGTAGATCGAGTATGGTTGGTGGTTCTTTTGTCTGTTTGGCATATTGACGATTTCAAGCACGTTATTTATTCTTGTGCCAAAACGTGACAGACAGCATTCAATCTTGTAGGTTGGCACCTGGATGCTCTTTGGATATGACATGGACATGAAGGCATTTGTTGTAGTGCCAAATCTTACGCAGTGATGCCATCTTTGTGCATTGTGCATTATATGTATAGGACTATATGTTGTGGAACTATATGCTATGGAACTTTGTTTTGGGAATATATGCTATGGGACTTTGTCCTGGGACTATATGCTATGGAACTTTGTTAATTGTTGCTTATATTTGCTATGGAACTATGCTGTCCTGTGAGGATCTTTGGTATGGATCAAGGCAATTACTATATTGTGTTTTAAACTGTTTAATTGTGTTTTAAAATGTTTAATTTATGATTATCAAAAAAGAAGCTTTGCCGTCTAGGGACAGACGGCAAACCTGCCACATGTCGCGAGCCTGTGCTTCTGCTGGAATTTTGCCGTCTGGCCAACAGGTCGATGACGGCAAAGAGGTGGCTATTTGTCGTCTGGGACAGCACTTACCAGACGGCAAAGTATTCATCTTTTCCCACTGGGCCACAAATACCAGACGGCAAAGTCTAGCAATTTTGCCAACTCGGCCAACAAAGACAGATGGCAAAGTATGAGTTTTTTCCCGTCTGGCTGCAGTGACTGTTGACGGCAAAGTTAAAAGACTTTGCCGTCTGGCTGGACGGCCGGCCGTCAACAAAAGACTTAACACCGTCCGTCAATCCATCCGTTTCGTCTGCTGCACTATTTTGCCGTCTGGCTTTACACGCTGACGGCAAAAGGTATAGATTGACGGAAAAGTCTTTGCCGTCAAGTGGAAAAAATAGCAGACGGCAAAGTATTCTTTGCTGATTTAGCTTTGCCGTCTGACTTTGCCGTCTACTTCCTGACGGCAAACTCTTTGCCGTCTGGATTTACGTCTTTGCCGTCTGTTATCCACAGACGGCAAACTAACAGTTTCCTGTAGTGAAAGCTTATTTTCTCCGCACGAATAAGTCATACATTTTTAGAGAGCAATTTTTATTGCTTGCAAGCATGACCGCTTACTTGAAGGATCTCACTCAATCCATATGTAGGTATGGTGCACTACAAAAAAAGACACATTTTGGGCCGAGCAATTTTTTTCTGTCATACTTACGACACTTCTATGACGATAATTGTGACAAAACCCGGTATCATCATAGATGTGGTGGGCTCCTACTTCTATGACAAAAAATCATGACATAAAATGGGCTTTTCATTCTGGGCGGGCCGGAGACGCAGCTGCATGACATTCTTTGGGCCGTCCATGACGAAAAAACCGTGGTAGAAGCGAGGCGAGGAAAATTTGGCGAGTTCCGGTTCACGGTGGGTGGTCGGGGCGAGCGATGCGCTGCGTTTCTCTCGTGACACTGACGCGAGTGTGCGTAGGCGTTGGCTCTAATCGAACCCGAAGCGAGGCGTTGGGCTCTAACTGAACCCGAGCGATTGCACTGCAGGCTACGCGTTACTGAACCCGATCGAGCGATCCCTTCGCTACTGCTGCTAACTGAAGCCGGTCGATGCTGCCTCTGGATGAACAGTGAGCGTTGCGGGTGGGGGGGGGGAGGGGTTGGATGAACAGTGAGCGGTGGGGGTGGATGAACAGGACCCCGTGGCATTGCCTCTAGATGAACATGACCCCGATCGATCGAGCCAGTTGGGGCTGGATGAACAGGACACCGTGGAGGGCTAGATGAACAGGACGACCCCGTGTATGGCTGGATGAATAGTAGACGGTGAGGGGTGGATGAAAAGTAGCCTGTGGAGGGGTGGTTGAACAGGAGCCTGTGGAGAGGGGTGCTTGAAAAGTAGCCGGTGGAGTAGCGCGCGGTGGAGGCTGGATGAACAGGAGCCCGTGGATGAACAGTCGCAGGTGGAGGCTGGAGGAGGTCGACGGTGGATGAACAGTAGCCCGTGGAGGCTGGAGGAGGTCGACGGTGGAGATGAACAGTATCCCGTGGAGTCCCGTTTTGCGGTACGCCACACCCCTCCTTATGAACATGACCCCCGTTTTGACCGTAGTGCTCCAACACAAGTTTGTTTCGTCTGTTTTACGGTACGCCACACCCCTCCCGATCAACAGGACCCCGTTTCGACTGTGGGAGGTCTGTTTCCTCCGTTTTGCGGTACGCCGGACCCCTCCCAATGAACAGGATCCCGTTTTGAATATGGCCGGTCAAACAAAAGGGTGTTTCCTCCGTTCTATGCTACGCCATGCCTCGTTTCCATCGCCTATTCCGTCCAAGCCAGTTGGCTCCCATGCATTCTGTTGCCTCCCGATGAACACGTCGCATTCTGTTGCCTCCCCATGAACACGACACATTCCGTTGCCTCCCCATGAACATGACGATGACGCAGTTTCTCCGTTCCGACCCAGCCATGTACACGATCCCTGGCCGTACGTATGCATGAGTAGGAGTTCGATACCCCGCCCGTATGTACATACGTGGCTGTATTTACTTTCTTGCACCCTGGTCGTTGGACGTACGTGTACATGCTACGTGCGCGCCTCTACGACGACACGTGCGCGCCTCTACATCCACCAGTATGTACGTACATGTTCGCGACCAGAATGACAACGCTACGTACGCTTCGACCAGGTGAGTCCCGACTCTCAGGCAATTCTTTGCGTGCGAAGATGTAGCTGGTGGGTCCCAGCAGTCAGGGGGCGAATCATTTTTTTTTGCCCGGACACAATTCCTTGCGTGCGAAGATGTAGCTGGTGGGTCCTAGTTGTCAGGAGGCGAATCATTTTTTTGCCCGTAATATGGACCACAACTAGGAAAAGGGCTATAGATAGGAGTGATTCTAATGGCGCACCAGGTAAGTAGTGCGCCACTACTATATACTAATGGTGCACCGGTTGCTCGTGCACCATTAGTGTGGAAGACAATAATGGCGCACCGTGCTCATGGTGCGCCACTACTATTGATTTTTTTCCCATTTTTCCATACAAACTAATGGCGCAGGATGGAAGTGCGCCATTACTAGTTAGAACTAGTAATGGCGCACGACCAAGATCAAGGCGCCATTAGTATATAACTTTTTTACTTTTTGCAAACCTACTAATGGCGACTATGTTAAAGTTCGCCATTAGTAGTTTAAACTACTAATGGCGATCTTTGTGCCACGGTGCGCCATTAGTATAAAATTATTATTTTTTACTTTTTTGCAAAACTACTAATGGCGCATGATGCCGTTGGAAAGGATGAATGTTGTCATCAAAGGATACGTTCGGAACATGTCACGTCCAGAGGGAAGTATAGCCAGGGCTTTTCGATGAAGAGTGCATCTCCCATCGCATTTAATTATCTAGGCATCGAGAACCCCGTTGGTCTGCCCGTCAACAGGCACCTCGGCAGGTCGACTCGCCGACTTTGAAAGAGCAAACCTAGTCGCGCTACAACACATAGACGTGGTCGATCCTTGGGTGGTAGTGCACAAAACCTTTACTGAGAAGACGTACAATGACCGAGGCCAACAGAGGACGGACGGAGATATACTCAAAGAGCACAACTCATGTTTCACGCGTTGGCTCAAGCAGAAGCTTCTGTCGTACCCTTTACATGAAGATTCTTCCGCGGAAGAACAACTCATATTCGCCTCGTCACAGGGCGCCGAGCACAACCTGATGACCTATGAGGCATACGATATCAACGGCTACACATTCTACACCGAGGACAAGGACATGAAGAGCGATGGTTATCAGAACTCCAGGGTAGCGATGGAATCCTACACCGGTAAGGAGAAGGACAGATACTACGGAAGGATCAAGGAGATCTGGGAGCTGAGCTACGCTAGAGAGAAGGTGCCGATGTTCCGTGTCAGATGGGCCAAGAGCGTCCTAAAAGAAGGCCGATATTTCACCACCATGGTTATACCCGAAGCCAAATCCAAGATCAAGGGCATAAACGTCACCTTGAAAAATGAGCCATGGGTACTGGCTTCCCAAGTGGACCAATGCTTCTTCATTACCGACCCGCCAAAGCCCAGTCGTGTTGTCATGAGGAGAGGCAAAAGGAAGATCATCGGAATGGATGGAGTAGCCAATGAGCAAGACTTCGACAAGTACGGCGACCCGAAGATCGAACATGACGACGACGATGAAGTAGCAGCACACACCACAAGAAGAAGCAGGACCACCCTACCTAAAGGACGTCCGCTCCACGTAAGAACTCCATTTGTAAAAAGAAGGGCAAGAAGATTGTGAACAGATAGCTAGCTAAGATCGATTGTATTTAAATCCTAGTCTTCATTTCTCGATTGTATTTCATGGGCACTTTTTGATATCATGAATATTTTTAAATTTCATGGGCACTTTTTTAATTCATGAGGACACATGATCTCGATCCCCCTCCATCTCGATCTCGATTCCCCCTCCATCTCGATCTCGATCCCCGCACATTCCCCCGCTCCACCGCCGCCGCCGATGAGATTTTCAAGTAAGAAATTTGAACATATTTTTTAAAAAATTATTACTGTTTTTATAAAAAAATATTACTGTTATGATTTAAACAAGTTTGAACATATTTAAACACAAATAAATATAAAAAACAGCATTTAAAATGCATAAATAAATATTGGGGAGCCTGTGAATCGAACCCAGGACCTCCTGGTGTGTGTGCTACGTGCTGACCAGTCGGGCTAGTGGGTGGGTTCTGTTGTAGATAGGGTTAGCTTGTAGATATGGTTAGTGGGCTAGATTAAAACAAAATTCTAATGGCGCACCGAGGGATGGTGCGCCATTAGAATAGTCATACTTATGGCGCACAACTGGACGGTGCGCCATTAGAACCCTCCCTAGCTATCCTCCTCCCTCTCGCAGATCCCTTCGACCTCTCTCCTCGCCACCAGATCCACCCGACGCTGCCCGACCCACGCCCGCCGCCCAGCGCCTCCGTCTCCGTCGCCGCCCCCAGTCAGCCCCTGCCATGCCCCCCATCGACGTCCGCTCTCGAGCCATCAAGCTCCACCGTGCGAGGCGACAGGCAAGGCGGCGGGCAGAATCTGCTTCAACACCGGGCCGGCGAGCCGCGAAACCAGGGCGCGACGGCGCCGACCCTCCACCCCCTCCACCTCTTCTTCCTCGGTCGCGCTGTCTTCCTCAACTTCGCCACCTCTGTTGCTACTAAGCTGTCAGAGGCCTCCTTGCGCCCCCGTGAGCTCCGCCTCCTCTCCCTCTTCCTTCTCGCGTGCCAAGAAATGCATAGCAATTATTTGCTTCACTTAGTTATTTGATGCTCTGTTTCCTGTGTGGCTGAGATGTTCACATGAAACTACAACCTGCTGGACAACCTTTCTTTATAGAGCCATTTAGCCTATGGTCATTCAAGATGAAATTACAACCTGCGGTATTGGTTGGAATGTGTAACTACAATTTACAGGGGAAATGTTTGCAGTTAAGTTATGTGGTTGGAAAGATCATGTGTCATTTTTTCTCGAGTAACACCTCAAGGGGGGAAGGGGTTCTTGCATTTCATATATAAGAGAGTCTCCCGGTTAATGCGTCAATATTTTTGAAGAATCAGGAAAGTGTTAGAGCAGTTAACTAAGGTGATTATGGACCACATGAGAAACTTGGAAGCTAAAAACATTGCGATCCTCACCATAAGGATGATTATATTTTCCATGCCTGAATAGCCCTGCCTAAATAATAAATAGATAAAGGTAAAACTAAACCATGCTCAGCGATGAGATGATGTCAACTGACAACCAAAGCAAACTTGATCATCATTACAAAAGCAAACTTGTTCAACATAACAAAAGATAACTTGTTCAACATAACAAAATCAAACTTGTTCAACCACATAACTACAAACTGAGACACGGTAGTAGGGGTCATCCCAATACCACAAACAACTCAATATCCCCAGTAGTAGGGGTCATCCCAATGATCCTCCGCCTCTTGCCAGAGCTCGAAACCTTCTTTGGTGATTTCGATTTTCTTCCATGCTCGAGGTAACGTCACGATCTTTCGCGGCGTACTCGATGAGCTTGTTTGGCAGTGGGTTGTCCCCCATAGTAGGTGGTCCCACCATCTGTCGATCTTCTGCTTCATTTTTGAGTAGGATGGGTGGATGAGGCTGGCTGCAAACTCAGCCAAAGACTGCCACTTCTTTCCATTGTTTGGAACTGTCCATTTGCGCTGCAAGTCGACGTACTTGTCGGGGTTGATCTCCAAACCAGACAACTTCAGCTTCTCCTTGTCGCCTCCAATGCAGAAGACAACAAAGGTGTACAGCTTCTTCTCCTACAGGAGCGGGCGGAGTTCCTTGGGCCTGCATCAAAATAATCTTTAGCATTCAAATTCATCTACTTCAAAAACTTCAGAAACTACAGAATTAAAATGGGTTCAGTTGAAGCAAAATTCAGTTAAAATAGCATCTTCAGTTCTGACCAAAATTCTGTTAAACAGTATGATCACAACAACTACTAAATGATCACAACAACTAGAAGACAACATTCTGTATGATCAAAACAGCAAGCATAACATCTCAATGATGTATTTTTTTTGCAATCTTTTGCATTACAAGACAACATTCATAACAGCTACTAAATGATCACAAAAACTTGTAGACAACATTCTGCATGATCACCAAAAAACTACTTCAGAACTGGATGTTTTTACCATTTGGTTTCCGCGGTGATGTGGTATACCAGGACGAGATCCTCCACGCATAACTGCAGAACTGCAGCAATTTGCGGAGGTTTTACTTCCCTGGTATACTCAACATCAACACCGATATTCCGAGAAAGCATGCCACCGAGCCACCTCCTCATCTTGCGGACCATCTTGTCGGCTTCGTCTGGATTGCTGGTGCATACGACATCCAGCGGCTCCTTCAGGTGGACATCAACCTTGAGCGGCACGGTGTAGTCCCGCTTCGCCGGGGACCGGAGCGTCGCTGCCGACCACCAGCTGCTCCTTGCGGACACCTCACCACGGTGATGCTTGGCGACGGAGGGAGTTGCTCCACGATGCCTCCGCCATTCTCTTGGCAGACGGAGGAGTTGCTCCACGATTCCTCCGCCATTGCCCCCGGCCAGCGATGGTGGAGGCAGAGGGGAGTTGCTTGATCTCAAGGCGAGGGAGGTAGAGGGAGGAAGATGGGCGACAATGGAATGAGGAGGGAGGCAGAGGGAGGAAGATGGAGCGGCAATGGAATAGGAGGGGAGTTACCTGGACATGGGAAGAAAACCCCCTCTACGTCGTGGGGAGTTGCCAGTGGAGGGGACACGTGGGGAGTTGCCTTGAAAACTCAAACGTCCTGCCCTTTGCAGGGGAGACGTGGGCCCTCGAAAACTTTTGAGGGGATACGTGGGCCCTCCTGTTTCTGAAACGTCCAGGAGGGGAGACGTGGTAAAATTCAGTTATAATGTGTTTGTCCCGCGTTCAACTTCGCAGCTTTTCTGCTCTCTATTTCACTTCTTATTCAGCGATTACACAACTAACAGAAAACGAGAAACTAGGCCACTTCCGGGTCGTGAGCACTACCATCCCAGCGCTCCCCGCGTGTCACCCGCGATGCAGCCATGACCGTCTAGTTCGTGCCATCCCATGGTCGGGTCAGGACCGCGGAGAAACCTAACAAACTACGACCGAGGCGCAGCTCGAATTATTTGAAACTGAAAGCAAACTTCTCTGATGAAACTGACGGAGACTGAAAACTACACCTATATCTGACGAAACTGAAGGTGTTCTTCAGCAGCTGATTAAAATTCAGTTAACAACAAGATCAGTAAAATTCAGTTAATTAACTGAAGAAGAGAAGAGAGAAAGTAGAGAGCAAGAGGAGTACTTGCATTAACTGAAATGTTTTACTTTAAACTTGCATGCATTCTTTGCTTGTTTATATTCATTCTTGTAAACTGAACATGCTCATCTATCTATCTACCTGCTTAAGTATGTATGTATGCATTGTATTTTTATTTCCTTTGGAAAGTAAAGTTTATTTCCTGGCAGGCTGGCATGATGGCTCATGGATCCCTCAGCCGCAGCTACAGTTGGAGCTCAATCTGATCTCATCTGAAATGAATCTATAAATACAGAGTGTAGTTAGTTATAGAGTAGCAGAAATAGTTGCTGGATGCAGTTACTTGCATGGGCCTGGCTGATGAAGAAAAACTTTATATATATTCATACTGATGTTGACTCTATAAATCATACTTATTGGACATGTTTTATGTGTTGATCCATCAATTGATCACATTGAGAAAGACCATCGTGTCTCCGACCATTTTGCAAAGGTCATGTCTCCGACCATCGTGTCGTGATGAATTTGCAGGTACTCCAAGGGGCCCTTGAGTTTGTCTGAATGTTGATTAACTTCCGTTCCGGCAAATTCGGGTACTCCATATGTCCTATTTTCAGCAAAGGTCATGCTGAAATTTTCCGTGAATTTTAGCATGACTTTGCTAAAAGTAGGACATATGGGGTACTTGCAACTAATGCATGGGCCGGGGTATCTTAGTACTTAGTTAAGTAGGATCAACTGCCTCGCCATTCTTGCTGCATTAAACCATAGGTGGCAATAGAGCCAAGTGATTAGGCCCAACTTAGAATTCTCCTTAGCATCGATAAACCCTAGATGATAAACCCAACATAGGTGGAAATAGAGCCAAGTGATTAGGCCCAACCTAGGGTGCCTCGGCATCGATAAACCCTAAATGATGAAAACTTAACTTGGCTGCCCCGGATGCCTCGGTGTCGATGAGAACCTAAATGATGTACGCTTAGGCTTTTAGGGTGCCTCGGCGTCGACAAACCCTAAATGATGAAAGCTTAAGCTTTTAGGGTGCCTCGGTGTCGACAAACCCTAAATGATGAGACCATGATCTTGTTCCTTGACAATAACCAACTTTTTGACCAAACTTTTTTCCTATTTAGAGCGAAACATGGACCACAACGATGAGGTCGGTGGTTCGGGCGGCAAGCAATTCTGGGAGCTGTCCCAGGAGATGGAGGAACAACCTCACCGCTATGAGGACGCCGTGGAAGACACCGATCCTGATTACCCAACCCCTAGTGGCGTCGGGGATGACACCACTGATGGTGCCGCCGAGGATGCCACCACTGATGATGGCGGCGCACACACAGATGGCAGCCAATCGAAGAAGCAAAGGAAGGACCGGCGTCCGAATGCGCTCCGCACCGTCAAGGAGGAATTCACTCAAGTGGACTCCGACGGGAATCCAACGGAGCGCAAACATATAGTCAAGGGGATGAGGACCAGTTTGATCGCGATGATGCTCATCGTGATGACCACAACTCTCTTTTATGTGATGGTAGCTTAGATGATCGATGTCGACTTGTAATGTGAAGACAAACTCGATACTCATGGTCTTGAGACTTGTAATGTTTTATCTTTGTTCGGTCTATTGAATTCGGAGACTAATATGATGAATTGTATTCAGAGACTAATCTTCTATTGTATTCGATGAATCTGATGTTGCTGTGTGCTGCTGTCTATATTCTGTCCAATAATTTATTTTGTAACCTGTGCAAAAATCAGAAAAGCAAAAAAAAACCAAATCTTCATACTAATGGCGCATCAAGGCAGAGTGCGCCATTAGTATGCCAAAGGATACTAATGGCGCATCAAGGCAGAGTGCGCTATTAGTGTGACAAAGCACATGGTTACATATGGCCTCCCGGGAGGCATACTAATGGCGCATGGAGTTACATACTAATGGCGCACTGCCTGGTGCGCCATTAGTATACCAGATACTAATGGGGCACCAGTGGTGCGCCATTAGTACAAAATTCTAATGGCGTGCTTCTAATGGCACACCGGTAGTGCGCCATTAGTAGGCAAAACCGGTGCGCCATTAGTAGGCCTTTTCCTAGTAGTGGACGCACTTCCTTGCGTGCGAAGATGTAGCTGGTAGGTCCCAACAGTCAGGGGGGAACGTTTTTTTTTCACCAAATAGGTGGCCCGTCCGGTGGGTCCCTGCTGTCAGGTGGAGGAATCATTATTTTCGGCGTAATAAGGAAGAACTTCCTTGCTGCGGCCGTGGACCCAGCTGTCAGCCTCTGCACGTACAGTCCACGTCAGATGGAAGTCCTTCCTTGACCATGTTGACCACGCCATGCCAAGAGCACCAGAGCTGTGGACGACGGCGAGGCCTAGGAAGGGGACGACGCGGAGCCGGGGAAGGCGCGACAGTGGAAGCCCGCGCGGAGACAAGTACAAGGGTTCACTGGTTCGGCTGCGGTGTGAGGCTGCCGTCGCCACAGGCACTAGTAGAAAAAGGGGAAATTCTGAGACACATTAGTGCCGGTTTGATTTTGAGCCGGCACTAATGTGTCCATTAGTGCCGGTTCCAACGGCTAGCCGGCCATTCTCTGTCACGACCGGTTTTCCAATAAAATGCTTATTGAGAAACCGACCTTTGAGTCCAGTACGTGGAAAAATCCTCCTGACTCGTAGACAAATTCTTGATACAATAAGCCAGTAGCATTAGAATATATTACAGGGTCGAGCTGGGGTGCTCAACCATTTATTACAAGCACGCCAATAATTATACATAATGGCGGATATGACACAATGGTGTGGTGGCATACTACTGACTCGAGGTAAAGTGGAGGTGGAATAACACAGTGGAGTGGATAATATGACTCCTACACTGGCGGCTCATCGAGCGTTGACGTGAGGCCCGATGAATTTATTTGGGTAGCGGAAGCGGATATAACACAAAGACCAAATCCAAGGTCGCAAGAGACTGACTGGGACTCCTCTAGGCGTCGGACTCGCTATTGAACTCTTCATTCATGAGATCGCCTTCATCAGCATCTGGCCAAATCAACAAGCCAGGTGAGTACTTTGAAAGTACTCGCAAGACAGTTCGGACATAAGATACAACAAATGCATGCATGAATGCGTCATGAGCAATCAGTAATGTACAATCAAATGAGGAACATGCAAAACATTTTATAACAATAAGAAAGTCAGGCGGTAGTCCTTCCGAACTCCAAAAAAATAACTGAAACCGATCGGGTGTCTGAAGCGACGCCTCGAAGGGTGGACAAATAAATAAAACATGCCTCAGTCGGGCGTCTAAGCGGCACCACATAAAGGTCTTATATTGAAAGTAATGGACATACGTGCCACAGTCGGACGTCTGAGCGACATCACAGAAAGGGCTTATATTGAAAGTAAATAAAATGCTTGCCACAGTAGGACGTCTGAGCGACATCGCAGAAAGTGCTTATATCAATGTAAATAACAAGTGTGCCACCGTCGGACGTCTGAGCGACATCGCAGAAAGGGCTTATATCAAGTAAATAATATGTTTGCCACAGTCGGACGTTTGAGCGACATCGCAGAAAGGGCTTATATCAAAGTAAATAACAAGTTTGCCACAGTCGGACGTCTGAGCGACATCGCAGAAAGGGCTTACATACATTATTCATATCTGTTAAATTTGTAAGAATAATACTCATAGGAAATCATTCAACACATGATAATAAATGGGTTAGTCCATACATAGGAATAAACATTTAACCGGACTTAACACTCATATGGTTCTCCGGAGTTTCTGTCACCGAGACTAACACTTGACAAGATAAGATGAACACATGACATGGAGATGGATAAGATGATTTCAAGGATTATTGACTCTACAGAGTTTGTACTAAATTATCCACAGCCAACGGATTTCCGTAGTCACGAAGGACTAGTTCTATTTACGGTATTTCGGAGGAAACACATCTAACCAGTACACACCCATCTCACCTCACGATGCCAGGAATCACCCTAGACAGCGTTCAAGAAAAACTTTGAGACGGGGAGATCACAATCTCGAATAGCATGGGATCAAATTTATATACGCGCGCTCTAAGGGGTGCCCCCCTCTCGGTCCCAACCGGAAACACCCAGGCCCCCTGACCGGATGATAGGCTTTAATCCAGGGCCATGGAACCCTCATCCCGGCCTCTCGATTTGGTGTGTACCAGGAAAAATGGTTTGCAACTTACTAAGCTGTATCCCTTGCGGAAAACATGTGGTAGTACGGAAAGGGAAAACAGACGGGAACTGGGCTGATTCATGTTGACACTGGGTCAAACGGTCTGGCATAAGACTGGCATGCAAGAACACTTCCATCTTACCCATTCTCATGACATCTCATGACCATGCAAACTCATATCCAACAACTTATGGATTATCGAAATTCACTTGCCTCAACTTTGCATGTAATATAACCTTCATCGAGATGCTCCGAAAACATTTCATGGAACTACTTAATGCAAACATGCCAAGACACTCATCATATCAAAAGTTCAAACATGCTTGCCTGGTTCGGAGTAGTCGGAGCCTAGCTCGGTGAAGTTCGCGGTTCCGTCACCTCCTCCGGTATCCACGGTATACGGAAATACACGCACTATCGTAAATACCGTGAGGTGCACAAAAATATTCCAAATATTTTTCAAATAAATATGATGAAAAACTAGACAAAATTTTAAAGAGGACAGAAAAAGAATCAATCAAAAATCCTTTCCTGTTTAAAAGTTATAAGGGTTTTAATCCTGGGACTTTTCTGTAATGAAACAGAAACTTCTTAGGGGGCTGAACAGAAAAGACCAGAAAAACGTTTCAGACTGAAAGCGCATTTGCCGGAATACGTTTTCAGAAAACGGTTCGAAAAAAAGAACAGAGAGGCTGACGGGCGGGTCCCACCCGTCAGGTTTGAATTTTCAAACGGAGAAAACAGAGCTCGTCGGCGCCCGAGAGCTGCGGTGGTCGCCGGCGGTGATCCACGGTGAGGTAGGGGGATCGGGTGTTACCTCCGTGCTCGGCGTGACCTTCCGCGTCGGTGAGTGGTGGTGGTGGTCGCCGGCGAGGACTACGTCGACGGTGGCCCTGGCTCCGGCGGACGGCGGCTCGGGTGGAGCTGGGTCTCGTCGGGGAGGGCTGCGGAGGTCAAATGAAACCATGGGTTAGCTTACTGGGTGCTCGAGGAGGTTACTGACGAGGTTTGGGTGCCGGGGATGGGCTCACCGGAGTGGATCGAGGTGGTGGCCGAGGCGGATCGGGGCGGCCGGAGATGGGGGAGGAGACCTCCTTGGGATCCTCCTAGTGGCCTGGCGGGGTGCTGGTGGGGTGTAGAGGTGGTGTGTGCTCGAGAATGAGCTCGGGACTTCCTTTTATAGGCGATCCGAGGCGGTGGCCGTGAACGGAGATCTCCGGTGCTGGTTACGGCGGCGTAGAGCTTGGTCGGAGTGTTTAGGGCGTTGGGCGTCAACGTGGAGTCCCACTGGTTCCATTTAGCCGCTAAGCGAGCTCGGATTAGGTGCTCTGGGTGGGTTCGACGGAACAGGGCGGCGCGGGCCCGTCAGCGGCTGAGAGCGCGCCCTGTGCTTGCCGGGCCACGGCGACGGTGCAGCGGGGTGCGCTGGCATGCGCGAGGCCACGCGGAGGGCAAGGGAGCATTGGGCGGTGCAGAATGGCATAACGAGCTGGCACGGGCTCTCGCTGGCCGCCACGGGTGGCTCTGCCACCGTAGAGGCTGCCGGCATTGGCGATGCTCTCCGCCACTGACACCTGCACCCGTCCAAGAAGGCGTGCGGTGCTCTGGCCAGGGAGAAGGGGCCGTCGAACAGCAGCCAGGCGCCTGGTGATCGGTGACAAGTCACTGACGAAAACGACACTGAAGAAAACTCTGAATTTCTGAAATTTCGGAAGTGCATATTAACAGTGCAGGCCAGGTGTTCGACGAAATGATTTTGGCATGTGGGGAATTTTCCTTGAGCTGATTTTTGGTGAGGTGTCTTCTCACTGCATTTGGGGGCTGCCTGAATTTTGGTAGAATTTTTGGAGAAGAGAAGATATGAATTTCACCAAATTTGACAAATCTGGTCCAAACTTGCAGAGATTAAAATTTGAAAATTTTGAAAAGAGGAAGAGTGCGTCTTGATGGATCTAGGTTGTGGGTGCTAAAGACAACCCAGAGGAGTTGGTTTGAGTTCAAAACCCAAAGGAAATTTGGTACTTGCTTTGTAAATCCTCTAGGCTCAAAATAATGGACATAATTGCTTTGGGAGAAAAAATAAATGAAATAAAATCAAAAAATGGGTTGGACTTGTGGAAACAGAATGTTTGGATTGCCCCAAAACTCCTAGGGTTTCTTTAAAATAAAAATAAATCCCAAAAAAAAATTTGAGAAGGGGAGAATCAGAAGAAAGGTTTTTAATAACCAAACACCAGAGTTGAAGAAGACATCAACAATGAAATCCTTGCCAAGGGAGAAGTTTTAAGAGAGAGGTTTTTGGAAGAATTTAAATGACCTTCTTCAAAGCCAACAAAGTTTTTGTTGAAAACCAAACAAAAAATATTTGAGTGTCACAACACCTAACCCCTTAGGAAAAATCTCGTCCCCGAGATTTCAGCTGATCCTCAAATAAATGTGGGTGCTCTGTCCGAAGAAAATCCTCCCTTTCCCAAGTGGCTTCACTCTCAGTGTGATTGCTCCACTGAACTCTGAAAAACTTGATGGTTTTCTGTCGGGTCCTCCTTTCAGACTCCTCCAAGATTTTTATTGGATGCTCCCGATATGTGAGGTCTGGCTGCACGTCAATGTTTTCATGGGATACCTGCTTCTCTAGGTTGCTTACGCACTTCCTCAACTGCGAGACGTGGAACACGTCGTGGATGTCAGATAAATCTTCGGGTAAGTCTAGCTGGTAGGCTACCATGCCTCTCCGTGCCACTATGCAGAATGGTCTGATGAATCTTGGTGCTAGCTTCCCCTTAATCTTGAATCGTTGCAGGCCCCTCATAGGAGATACTCGTAGGTACAAAAACTCACCGGGTTCAAAACTGACTCCCCGATGTTTTTGATCGTAATAACTCTTCTGTCGACTTTGGGCTGTCTTGAGTCGATCCCTAATCACCTTAACTTTATCTTCAGCCTCCTTGAGCATGTCTCGGCCGAAGATATGGCTGTCTCCGGTTTCTGACCAATTTAGCGGGGTACGACATCTCCGCCCGTACAGAGCCTCAAATGGTGCCATTTGCAGGCTGGCTTGGTAATTGGTGTTGTATGCAAACTCTGCGTATGGTAAGCTTTCTTCCCAACTGGTCCCATAGGTGAGGACACATGCTCTTAGCATGTCTTCTAGAATTTGGTTTACGCGTTCAGTTTGTCCATCAGTCTGGGGGTGGTATGCGGTACTGAACGCCAGTTGAGTTCCCAGAGCTTGTTGTAAGTGATCCCAAAATCGAGAGATAAATTGAGTGCCTCTGTCTGATATTATTGTCTTTGGAACTCCATGTAAGCAGACGATACGGGAGAGATAAAGCCTGGCAAGTTTCTGAGTGGTGTGGGTTGTCTTCACGGGGATGAAGTGTGCTACTTTAGTCAGTCTATCAGTGATGACCCATATGGCATCATTTTCGTGCCGTGACCGAGGTAGCCCAACAATAAAATCCATTCCAATCTCGTCCCATTTCCACTCGGGTATTTTATTTGGCTGTAAAAGTCCGGCCGGTTTCTGGTGCCCGGCCTTGATGCGTTGACAAGAGTCACAACATGCGATGAACGTGGCTATGTCCCTTTTCAGACCGTGCCACCAAAAAATTTCCTGAATATCCTTGTACATTTTTGTTCCTCCAGGATGGATTGAATACGGGGCGGTGTGGCCTTCAGCTAAGATTTGTTGTTTAAGGTCCTTGATATTTGGTACGCAAAGTCTATTTCCGTACCACAATATTCCCTGTTCGTCGATAACGAATTCTGAGGCCTTGCCCAAACTCACCTTTCGTTTTATGCCTTCAATGCTAGGGTGCCCATGCTGAGCCTCTTTAATCTTTTCCATCAGGGTAGGCTGCATTTCTAAATTCGACACACTGCCTTAGGTGACCACCATCAAATTGAGCTTAGCAAACTCCTGCCGAAATTCGGGTCTCAGGTTTGGTAGGCTGTCGTTGATCGGACTGGGGTTTCGACTTAAAGCATCTTCCACTACATTGGCTTTTCCTGGATGGTAGTGGATTCCAACATCATAATCCTTCACTAATTCCAACCACCGTCGTTGCCGTAAATTCAGTTCCGGTTGTGTGAAAATATACTTGAGGATCTTATGGTCCGTGTATATTTCACAACAATTTCCAAGTAAAAAGTGTCTCCATTCCTTGAGTGCATGAATAACTGCTGCTAACTCCAGGTCATGAGTAGGATAATTTTCCTCATGCTTGCGAAGTTGTCTGGAGACATATGCGACTACCTTGCCTTCTTGCATCAACACGCATCCGAGGCCCTTCCGGGATGCGTCACAATACACCTCAAAATTCTTGTGTATGTCTGGCACAATTAATACTGGTGTTGTCGTCAATTTCCTTTTTAGTTCTTGGAAACTTTTCTTGCAAGCTTCCGTCCATTCAAACTTCTTGTCTTTCTTGAGTAGTTCCGTCATTGGATTTGCCATGGTGGAGAATCCTTCAATAAATATTCGGTAGTATCCTGCCATTCCCAAGAAACTTCGTACGTCCGTTACGCTGGCTGGTGGTTTCCAGCCAAGTACGGCCTTGACTTTTTCCGGGTCTACGGAAATACCCTCTTGGGTTAGTACGTGGCCCAGAAAACCTACTTGCCTTAGCCAAAATTCACTCTTGCTGAATTTAGCGTACAATTGATGTTTCCTGAGTTCCCCTAGTATAATTCGGAGATGTTCAGCGTGCTCTTCTGGTGTCTTGGAGTATACCAGAATATCGTCGATAAATACCACAACAAACTTGTCCATAAACTTCATAAATAATTTGTTCATGAGGTGAACAAAATACGCGGGGGCATCCGTTAGTCCAAATGGCATTACAGTGAACTCATATAATCCGTATCTGGAGGTGAATGCCGTCTTGGGAATATCTTCTGTTCGTACTTTTAATTGATGGTATCCCGACCTCAAGTCAATTTTTGAGAATACCTTGGCCTGAGCGAGCTGATCAAAGAAATCATTTATCCGTGGCATCGGGTATTTGTTCTTGATTGTGACCATGTTAAGCGCTCGATAGTCTATACACAATCTCAGTGTTCCATCCTTCTTTTTGGCAAATAAAATTGGTGAACCCCAAGGTGAGGAGCTGGCTCGTATATATCCTTTGTCCAGTAATTATTTTATTTGCTTCTTCATTTCTACCAATTCAGATGGTGCCATTCTGTATGGTTTCTTGTATATGGGGGTGGTTCCGGGTGCTAGCTCAATGCTGAATTCTATCTCTCGGTCTGGTGGCATGCCTGGTAGTTCTTCGGGAAATACGTCTGGAAATTCACACACTACTGGAACCTTGCTTAATTCAGAAATATCCACCTTGTTCAATCTCGGTTGTCGGGATATTTTTCTTTCTTTGGCTGAAACTTTTATTGTCTTCCCGTGGTGGTGGGTGAGAATTACGGTCCGGTTGAAGCAGTCAATAAAACCTTTGTTGGTGGTTAACCAATCCATCCCAAAGATGAGATCCAGTCCTTTATTTTCCAATACAATAAGGTTGGCGTGAAACTTCAACCCTTCAAACTCAATAAGCACACCTTGGCAATAACTCTGCGTAACTTGCTTAATCCCAGGGGACTTGACGATCATAGATTTTTCCAAGGGAAGCATCGAAAAATTATTTTGCAAGGAAAAACTTTTTGAAATGAATGAGTGAGAAGCTCCAGAATCAAACAAAACCATGGCAAGTATTGTGTTGACAGGAAACATACCGAGTACGATATCTGGGGCATTCTGTGCTTCCTCTTTGGTCATGTGGTTCAGATGACCCTTCCTGTGGTTGTTATTTGGGTTGAAATTGTTACGCTTTGGCGCCGAATTATTGCCTCCGTTGTTCGACTTTGGGGTCGTGTTCCTTGGCTTGGGGCACTGCTTGGCATAGTGCCCTTCTTCTCCACAAGCGTAGCAAGTAACGCTTGGGCGGTATGTGAACTCCTTGTCCCTTGCATGGAAATTCTTGATTGGCCGTGAGACGTTTGTCGTGGGTTTGGGTGTCCCACCTTTCTGAAAATCTGTCTTGCTGCGGTGATTGCGAGCATGATTAGTCTGGTCCCTTTTTCGCTTGCGGAAATCTTCCAAGCTGCGTCTCTCATTTTTCAAGGTAATGGCCTTATCCACCAGCGTTTTAAAATCAGGGAAGGTGTGCACAACCAGCTGGCATTTAAGCGCGGGCGCCAGACCGTCTAGGAATTTTTCCATCTTCTTGCTTTCAAACAGACGCTCCTTGTTGGCGTAGCGAGACAACAGAGTAAACTGGCTGTTGTATTCTGACTCCGTCATGGTCCTTTGCTTGAGGTCATCAAATTCTCTCTTTTTGATCTTCATAAGACTTTTAGGAATATGTGCCCCATGAAAACCTTCTTTGAACTCCTCCCAGGTTATATTATTTTTGTTGGGGTGCATGTGTAGGAAATTTTCCCACCACGATGCGGCTGCTCCAGTGAGATAGTGCGGTGCATATAGCACTTTCTCAAGATCTGAACACTGGGCAATAACTAATTTCCTTTCCATGTCTCGAAGCCAGTCCTCGGCCTCAAGAGGTTTGTCAGTATGAGAAAATGTTTGGGGACGCGTCTTCTGTAGCTCAGATAACTTTGATTGCTGCTGATACTGTCCATGGTGATTTCCCATATTGATGACTTGGTTCATCATTTCCTGATGTTGTTGCTGACTTTGCTCATAAAGACGGCACATTTGGGAAAGTGTTGTTTCACTGTCCTGTTGACTTGACTGCCCCTGTGTGAAATTGTTGCTTCGTTGAGTGCCATAATTTTGCTCTGGCGGAGTTGGCATGGAGCGCGTCCAAGGACGAGACATTTTTCACTCTGGGGATATATTTTGTAAAACTCATAAGAAAAGAAATTGAGTCGCAAAAGTCAATAAATTTATGAAGACGGAAAAAGTCTTAAATGCTCCAAGATTTTTCAAGAGAATAAACGTTTGCGCACGGAGAAGGACTGCTCATTACATATCTTACACGCAAGCAGTAATTATACAATACATCACTCAGGATATGCGTACATATTCCTGACATGTTATTTAGGCTAGTGCATTTCTCCCAGTTCCTACATGATGCGCAAACAAGCTACTTCTCACAGCCTATGTACATATAAACATATCGTACAAGTCGGTACATCACGAGGCGGCTAAGCGTACTTAGTCGGAGATGGTAAGGATTTCCCTTGGCCTGCCGAGGGTGAGGCGCAGTGTGGCTGGGGACTCAACCTCCTGCTCGCTAATAGGCTCCAGACGTGAAGCGCTGCGCTGAGTTGGTGGAGCGGGTACCCTATGCGGGACAACACGAATAGGAGTGGGCGCAAGGGGTGGTGCAGAACGAACTGGAGTAGGCGCAATGACTTGGTTGAACTCCTCGGTGGTAGGCAGGCGACGAGTAGTGGCGAGAGTAGTAGGTGCAAAAGATGCCGATGACGAGACGAAAGTCAGTGGCGGAGCGGTGTGCAGGAGCTCCCTCCTGTTGGCGGCACAGCCATGAACTGAGTCCATGCGGGCAGCCACAAGGTCGTCCACCAGGTTGTCGAAGGCTGCCTCCAGAGCCCGGAGATACTCGATAAGCATCTCAAAAGCCTCGTCTCGTTCTCCTCTGGTGCAAGAGAACGCGTAGTGACATGTGTATGGCACGTGACATGGAAGGTAGCGGTAACGACGAGTCTTCGTCGAAGGAAGGACATCCCTGAGACGAGCTATCGCCTCACGGACTGCCATCTGCATGGCATGCTTCTCCGTAGGCATGGCTCTCCCCAAGAACCGGAAACGGCGTAACTCAACATGCCCTCCCTTGAATTGCACCGCGGCCTGGTGCATGGTTAGACTGTTGTTGACCTTGTGCTGAGAGAGTGTGAAGACTGGGCGCACAGATGGCCCCATCGCGACTTGGACGATGAAGGAGAGAAGCTTGACGAACCCATCAGGCATGTTGGCGAACATCTGTGACTCGCAGTCGTTGCCAGCCGTCTACAAAAGTAGGAAAAAATTCTAAGTGGTCAGATCATAAATTTATGCTGACTGTCAGAAATTGACTACATTTGTAAAAATATGAATTAGCTCTATTATGCTAATAACAGATTAGCGATCGCACCTAGTGGCTTCCTACAGTCAGCCTGGCTCTGGTACCAAGCTTGTCACGACCTGTTTTCCAATAAAATGCTTATTGAGAAACCGACCTTTGAGTCCAGTACGAGGAAAAATCCTCCTGACTGGTAGACAAATTCTTGATACAATAAGCCAGTAGCATTAGAATATATTACAGGGTCGAGCTGGGGTGCTCAACCATTTATTACAAGCACGCCAATAATTATACATAATGGCGGATATGACACAATGGTGTGGTGGCATACTACTGACTCGAGGTAAAGTGGTGGTGGAATAACACAGTGGAGTGGCTAATATGACTCCTACACTGGCGGCTCATCGAGCGTCGAGGTGAGGCTCGATGAATTTATTTGGGTAGCGGAAGCGGATATAACCTGAAGAACAAATCCAGGGTCGCACGAGAATGGTGGGACTCCTCTAGGCGTCGGACTCGCTATTGAACTCTTCATCCATGAGATCGCTTTCACAAGATCCGCCAAATCAACAAGCCAGGTGAGTACTTTGAAAGTACTCGCAAGACAGTTCGAACATAAGATATAATAAATGCATGCATGAATTCGTCATGAGCAATCAGTAATATACAATCAGATGAGGAACATGCAAAACATTTTATAGCAATAAGAAAGTCAGGCGGTAGTCCTTCCGAACTCCAAAAAAATAACTGAAACCGATCGGGCGTCTGAAGCGACGCCTCGAAGGGTGGACAAATAAATAAAACATGCCTCAGTTTGGCGTCTAAGCGACACCACTTAAACGGCTTATATTGAAAGTAATGGACATACGTGCCACAGTCGGACGTCTGAGCGACATCACAGAAAGGGCTTATATTGAAAGTAAATAAAATGCTTGCCACAGTCGGACGTCTGAGCGACATCGCAGAAAGGGATTATATCAAGTAAATAATAATTTTGCCACAGTCGGACGTTTGAGCGACATCGCAGAAAGGGCTTATATCAAAGTAAATAACAAGTTTGCCATAGTCGGACGTTTGAGCGACATCGCAGAAAGGGCTTATATACATTATTCATATCTGTTAAACTTGTAAGAATAATACTCATAGGAAATCATTCAACACATGATAATAATTGGGTTAGTCCATCCATAGGAATAAACATTTAACCGGACTTAACACTCATATGGTTCTCCGGAGTTTCTGTCACCGAGACTGACACTTGACAAGATAAGATGAACACATGACTTGGACATGGATAAGATGATTTCAAGGATTATTGACTCTGCAGAGTTTGTACTAAATTATCCACAGTCAACGGATTTTCGTAGTCACGAAAGACTAGTTCCGTTTACGGTATTTCGGAGGAAACACATGTAACCAGTACACACCCATCCCACCTCAGGATGCCAGGAATCACCCTAGACAGTATTCAAGAAAAACTTTGAGATGGGGAGATCACAATCTCGAATAGCATGGGATCAAATTTATATACGCGCGCTCTAAGGGGTGCCCCCCTCTCGGTCCCAACCGGAAACACCCATGCCCCCTGACCGGATGATAGGCTTTAATCCAGGGCCATGGAACCCTCATCCGGCCTCTCGATTTGGTGTGTACCAAGAAAAACGGTTTGCAACTTACTAAGCCGTATCCCTTGTGGAAAACATGTGGTAGTACGGAAAGGGAAAGCGGACGGAAACTGAGCTGATTCATGTTGACACTGGGTCAAACGGTCTGGCATAAGACTGGCATGCAACAACACTTCCATCTTACCCATTCTCATGCCATCTCATGGCCATGCAAACTCATATCCAAGAACTTATGGATTATCGAAATTCACTTGCCTCAACTTTGCATATAATATAACCTTCATCGAGATGCTCCAAAAACATATCATGGAACTACTTAATGCAAACATGCCAAGACACTCATCATATCAAAAGTTCAAACATGTTTCCCTGGTTCGGAGTAGTCGGAGCCTAGCTCGGTGAAGTTCGCGGTCCTCTCACCTCCTCCGGTATCTACGGTATACAGAAATACACGCACTATCGTAAATACCGTGAGGTGCACAAAAATATTCCACATATTTTTCAAATAAATCTGATAAAAAACTAGACAAAATTTTAAAGAGGTCAGAAAAAGAATCAATCAAAAATCCTTTTCTGTTTAAAAGTTATAAGGGTTTTAATCCAGGGACTTTTACGTAATGAAATGAAACTTCTCGAGGGGCTGAACAGAAAAGACCAGAAAAACGTTTCAGACTGAAAGCGCATTTGCCCGAATACGTTTTCAGAAAACGGTTCAAAAAAAAGAACAGAGAGGCTGACGGGCAGGTCCCACCCGTCAGGTTTGAATTTTCAAACGGAGAAAATAGAGCTCGTCGGCGCCCAAGAGCTGTGGTGGTCGCCAGTGGCGATCCACGGCGAGGCAGGGTGATCGGGTGTTAGCTCCGTGCTCAGCATGACCTTCCGCGTCGGTGAGTGGTGGTGGTGGTCGCCGGCGAGCACTACGTCGACGGCGGCCCTGGCTCCGGCGGACGGCGGCTCGGGTGGAGCTGGGTCTCATCGGGGAGGGCTGCGGAGGTCAAATCAAACCATGGGTTAGCTTACTGGGTGCTTGGGGAGGTTACTGACGAGGTTTGGGTGCCGGGGATGGGCTCACCGGAGTGGATCGAGGTGGTGGCCGAGGCGGATCGGGGCGGCCAAAGTTGGGGTAGGAGACCTCCTCGGGGTCCTCCTAGTGGCCTGGCGGGGTGCTGGTGAGGTGTAGAGGTGGTGTGTGCTCGAGAACGAGCTCGGGACTTCCTTTTATAGGTGATCCGAGGCGGTGGCCGTGAACGGAGATCTCCGGTGATGGTTACGACAGCGCAGAGCTTGGTTGGAGTGTTTAGGGCGTTGGGCGTCAACGTGGAGTCCCACTGGTTCCGTTTAGGCGCTAAGCGAGCTCGGATTAGGTGCTCTGGTTGGGTTCGACAGAGCGGGCGGCCTTGCCCGCCCGGCGGCAGAGAGCGCCTGTGCTTGCGGGCCACGACGCAGCGATGCTGCGGGGTGTCTTTGGCGTCTTGCGAGGCCACGCGGAGGGCAAGGGAGCATTGGGCGGCGCAGAACGACGTAACGAGCTGGCACGGGCTCTTGCTGGCCGCCACGGGTGGCTCTGCCACTGCAGAGGCTGCCGGCATTGGCGATGCTCGCCGCCACTGACACCTGCACCCGTCCAAGAGGGCGTGCGGTGCTTTGGCCAGGGAGAAGGGGCCGTGCGCAACGCGCCAGGGCGCACGTGTGATCGGTGACAAGTCACTGACGAGAACGACACTGAAGAAAACTCTGAATTTCTGAACTTCTGAAAGTGCATAGCAACAGTGCGGGTCAGGTGTTCGACGAAATGATTTTGGCATGTGGGAAATTTTCCTTTAGCTGATTTTTGGTGAGGTAGCCTCTCACTGCATCTGGGGGCTGCCTGAATTTTGGTAGAATTTTTGGAGAAGAGAAGATTTGAATTTCACCAAATTTGACAAATCTGGTCCAAACTTGCAGAGATTAAAATTTGAAAATTTTGAAAAGAGGAAGAGTGGATCTTGATGGATCTAGGTTGTGGGTGCTAACGACTATCCAGAGGAGTTGGTTTGAGTTCAAAACCCAAAGGAAATTTGGTACTTGCTTTGGAAATCCTCTAGGCTCAAAACAATGGACAAAATTGCTTTGGGAGAAAAAATAAATGAAATAAAATCCAAAAATGGGTTGGACTTGTGGAAATAGAATGTTTGGATTGCCCCAAAGTGGAAGGAGGGGTTTTGGTAAGATTTACCACATGAGGCATGGTAAAATCATGGATGGTTTCAATATAAGAGAAGTCCCAAAACTCCTAGGGTTTCTTTAAAAGAAAAATAAATCCCAAAAATAAATTTGAGAAGGGGAGAATCAGAAGAAAGGTTTTTAGTAACCAAACACCAGAGTTGAAGAAGACATCAACAATGAAATCCTTGCCAAGGGAGAAGTTTCGAGAGAGAGGTTTTGGAAGAATTTAAATGACCTTCTTCAAATCCAACAAAGTTTTTGTTTAAAACCAAACAAAAAATATTTGAGTGTCACATTCTCATTAGCATCGGTTCGTGCCACGAACCGGTACTAAAGAGAGTGGTGGCAGGGTGTTGTCAGTCCAGCACCTTTAGTACCGGTTCATTGCACGAACCGGTACTAAAGGTCGACGTACATAAACCCTCCGTCCACCCTAGCCACTCTGTTCATCCCCTTTCCCCTCACTTCCTCTGTTCTTCCCCTCTCTTCCTCGAGCTCCTCACAAATTTTGCCCAAAATTTGTGAAGATTTGAAGGCCCCCATCCATTCAAATGATCACAAAGGTTAGCAGCTTTGTCCTTTCAACTCTCATTGCTAGATTAGCTCTTGCAATGCTTTGTATAGTGATTAATTTGGGAGGTATTTTATTTATATGCAATTTGAGATCAAAAGTAACACTTAGTTTGCATATGTAGGTGTGGTTTACTTAGTGCCTTCTAAATCTCCGTCGTAACCACCGTCGATCGCCAGCACCGTCCCGTCGCCGGCACCACCTTGTGGTGAGGCTCTTGTTCATGAATGTTTTACATTACCAAATTGATGTTTGTGTGATTTGGATATATAGTTACTCGTATAATTATCTTACCCGTATGTTGTTTGTTATACATAGTGCCATGGTTTTGATATCCGTCCCCGTCGGCCCTCGTCCTTGTTATGATTCGGATGTGGTATATTCTTTTTTAAAACTAGTTGTTGCATTTCGTGTTTATGACAAATTATGCCCGTCAAGTTGACATAGATATTTTTATCTAGGAGGTATGTGAACCGGAAATTCCAACCGACCCTATTGTCGAGATGTGAAATTTAGTTGAAAGAGAAAATGATTATTTGAAAGAAAAATTGAAAAGAATTGACGGGGAGAAGATGAAATTGGAGTTGCATGTGGCCGATGTCGTAGATGATCACAAGATCAAGATGGAGAAAATGAGGTTGAAGATTAGAAAGATTAGAACATATGCCATTGATAGTGTGGCTTGGTATCATTATGCTGTTGGATCAATTGTTACCTTAGTTGCGATCTTGATCGCATTTGTTGTTGCATTAAAATTCTTTAGCTAGAGAGTTATTTGTATGTTGCATTTAATTAAGTGTTGTATATGAACTTTGTGTATGAACTTTATGTATGAACTTTATGTATGAACTTGTATTAATTTGGTCTATTCGGTGTTGTGTAATGAAGATGAGCCGACAATGGATGTATGATGACCGATGCTCTCCCGATTTCATTAATGGCCTGCATACTTTTCTGCTTGCCGCTGAGGCAAACAAGCGAGCGGATGGTTTTATGCCTTGTCCATGTGCTGGTTGTAAGAATGGTCACAATTACTCTACGTCAAGAACCATTCACGTCCACCTATTTGAGTCCGGTTTCATGCCCCACTATAATGTTTGGATCAAGCACGGAGAAAGAGGGGTTATGACGGAAGACAATGAAGAAGAAGAGGATGACGACAGCTATCCTGGCCATGGGTTCCCTGAAAACGATGATACAACAATGGGGGAAGAAGCTGAGCCGGCAATGCGGGATGAAGCTGAAGAAGAGGCATCAGATGAGCCTGTTGATGATCTAGGTCGGGCCATTGCCGATGCAAAGAGAAACTGCGCAAGTGATCTGGAGAGGACGAAGTTGCAGCGCATGTTAGAGGATCACAAGAAATTGTTGTACCCGAATTGCGAAGCTAACAAAATAAAGTTGGGCACCACACTTGAATTGCTGCAATGGAAGGCAGAGAATGGTGTATCTGACAAGGAATTTGGAAAGTTGCTGGTAATGATAAAGAATATGCTTCCAAAGGACAACGAATTGCCCGAGAGTACGTCTGAAGCAAAGAAGGTTGTCTGCCCTCTAGGGTTAGAGGTACAGAAGATACATGCATGCCCTAATGACTGCATCCTCTACCGCGGTGAGTACGAGGAATTGAATGCTTGCCCGGTATGCGGTGCATTGCATTATAGGATCAGTCGCGATGAGCCTGGTGATGTCGAGGGCGAGCGCCCCAGGAAGAAGATTCCTGCCAAGGTGATGTGGTATGCTCCTATAATACCACGGTTGAAACGTTTGTTCCAAAACAAAGAGCATGCGAAGCCGATGCGGTGCACGCAGAAGACCGTAAGAAAGACAGAAAGTTGAGAGTACCCACTGACGGTTCGCAGTGGAGAAAAATCAAGAGAAAGTACTGGGAGGAGTTTGCAGGTGACCCAAGGAACGTATGGTTTGGTCTAAGCGCAGATGGCATTAATCCTTTTGGGGAGCAGAGCAGCAACCATAGCACGTGGCCTGTGACTCTATGTTTGTATAACCTTCCTCCTTGGTTGTGCATGAAGCGGAAGTTCATTATGATGCCAGTGCTCATCCAAGGCCCTAAGCAACCCGGCAACGACATTGATGTGTACCTAAGGCCATTAGTTGAAGAACTATTACAACTGTGGAATGGAACATGTGTACGTGCGTGGGATGAGCATAGATAGGAAGAATTTGACCTAAAGGCATTGCTGTTCGTGACCATCAATGATTGGCCTGCTCTCAGTAACCTTTCAGGATAGACAAACAAGGGATACCGCGGATGCACGCACTGTTTGGATGATACTGACAGTATATATTTGGATAGTTGTAGGAAGAATGTGTACCTGGGACATCGTCGATTTCTTCCGACAAGGCATCTCGTAAGAAAGAAAGGCAAGCATTTCAAAGGTGAGGCAGATCACCGGACGAAGCCTCGCCACGATACTGGTGCTGATGTACATGATATGGTCAAGGATTTGAAGGTAATCTTTGGTAAGGGTCTTGGCGGACATCCTGTTCCGAAGGACGCTGACGCACGCGCACCCATGTCGAAGAAGAAATCCATATTTTGGGACCTTCCATATTGGAAAGACCTAGAGGTCCGCTCCGCAATCGACGTGATGCACGTGACGAAGAATCTTTGCGTGATCCTGCTTGGCTTTTTGGGCGTGTATGGGAAGACAAAAGATACACCAGAGGCACGGGAGGACCAGCAACGTATGCACGGAAAAGACGGCATACATCAGGGTCAGGCCAGCTACGCTCTTACCAAAGAAAAGAAGGAAATCTTCTTCGAATGCCTGCTCAGCATGAAGGTACCGTCTGGCTTCTCGTCGAATATAAAGGGAATAATAAATATGGCAGAGAAAAAGTTCTAGAACCTAAAGTCTCATGACTGCCACATGATTATGACGCAACTCCTTCCGGTTGCATTGAGGGGGCTTCTACCGGAAAACGTTTGATTAGCCATTGTGAAGCTATGTGCATTCCTCCATGCAATCTCTCAGAAGGTAATCGATCCAGAAATCATACCAAGGTTACAGAATGATTTGGTGCAATGTCTTGTCTGTTTCGAGTTGGTGTTCCCACCATCCTTCTTCAACATCATGACGCACGTCCTAGTTCACCTTTGCGAAGAGATTAACGTTTTGGGTCCTGTATTTCTACACAAAATGTTCCCCTTTGAGAGGTTCATGGGAGTCTTGAAGAAATATGTTCATAACCGTGCTAGGACAGAAGGAAGCATCTCGAAGGACCATGAAAATGAGGAGGTTATTGAGTTTTATATTGACTTTATTCCGGACCTTAAGTCGATTGGTGTTCCTGAATCGCGGCATAAGGGCAGACTGGATGGAAAAGGCACGCTAGGAGGGGATCAAATAATATGTATGGACGGGCATTCTCTCACTAAAGCACACTACACAGTTCTACAGAATTCCTCCTTGGTGGCTCCGTACATGGAGGAACACAAGAATTTTCTACACTCCAAACACCCGGAGAAGTCTAACGATTGGATTACACGTGAACAAATGAGGACTTTCGCCGGTTGGTTGCAGAAACGTGCCATACATGATGGAGATATTCAAGATGACCTGTAATCGTTGTCCCAGTTACCATCTTCGAATATAATGACTTTCAAAGGGTACCAGATAAATGGGAATACATTTTACACGATTGCCCAAGATAAGAAGAGCACCAACCAAAATAGTGGTGTCCGCTTTGATGCAACAACCAACACGGGAAAGGAAACATATTATGGTTTCATAGTGGACATATGGGAACTTAACTATGGAGGTGATTTGAAGGTCCCTTTGTTTGGTGCAAATGGGTCAATATGACACGACGGGGGTAACGGAAGACCATGATGCGGAATGACAACAGTGGATCTCAACAATCTTGCGTATGATGAGCAGAACCATTCGTCCTAGCCAATGATGTGGCGCAGGTTTTTTATGTGAAAGACATGTCTACCAGGCCAAGAAAACGAAAAGATAAGGAAGCGAATGGATCATACGAAGAGCCAAAGCGCCACATAGTTCTTTCAGGAAAAGAAACATCGTGGGAGTGGATGACAAGACAGACATGTCATAAGATTATGAAAAGTTTGATGAAATTCCTCCATTCACAGTGAATATTGACTCGAGCATCCAGTTAAATGATGAAGATTTTCCATGGCTACGGCACAAAGGGACACACGTGAAGAAAAAGTTTCACAACCAAAGATCTGGGATGTGATCCGCTTCACTATCATCACTTTCTTTGTGTTTCACACCCAGGAGGGAATCTCTGTAATAGTTAGGATAGTTATGTGTTTTGGCATTTGAAACGCGAAGAAATTTTATGTGCAAACAAAAGTAGAGAGGGTTACGGCAAAAACTGGATGCACTTCGTGTACAAAATGGACAATCTCTTTCGAAGTATAAGGGTTTCCGACGAAGACTCAACTGTTACAAAGGCATTACATTTTTTAAATAACCTAAGCATTACCAAATTGAACATAATGGTAAAACACACTAATATTAAACATAAGAAAAAAGCATCACTGAAAAATCTTTTTTCAAAGTTAAATTATTCACAAACTAGTTGATTCACACAAATTTCAAATAATTCAAAATTTAAACTATTCAAATTTGGAAACTACCGGCACTAACAGAAAGTTTGTAATTTTTTGTACCTAAAGCAAAAATATTCACAAATAAACTCTAAATACAGAAAAAAACAACTCAAAAATAAATAAAACAAAAATAAATAAAGAGAAAAAAATTAAGAAAATAAAAAAGCCCGCCTTCTTGGCCAAAGCGGCCTGCATACGACTAGGAACCCAACCTTTTGTTGGGCCAGCATGCAGGCCCGCAAAGGCCCAGTAGGCCCACTAGGCAGAAGAGAACAGGTAGGCCCAGTAGGCCTGCTTAGAAGAGGAGCTCGAGAGAGCTACCGCACTGGGGCTTATAAACCAGTGGGGTAGCCCCTCGGCTAGCGAGGTGGGACTAAACTTGCGCACCGCCTGGAGCCAGCGCACCCCCTTTAGTACCGGGTGGTTGCTCCAACCGGTACTAAAGGGTGGGTCTTTAGTACCGGTTGGTGCCACGACCCGGTACTAAAGGGGGTGCGCTTCCCGCCGTTTGGCCTGTTCAAAACAGACCTTTAGTACCGGTTGGTGGGTCCAACCGGTACTAAAGGTCCATCCTATATATACACCAGTTGAAAAAATTTCACTTTCCCTCTGTTTCTTCCCTCTGTTTCCTCCCTCCGTCGCGCCACCCTGCCCCGATCGACACCGTCCCCTTCAACGTCGCCGCCCCCGCCCCTCGTCGCCGACCCCTGCCGTGCCTGCCCCTCGTCGCCGCCACCGTCGGCGCCGCCGCCCAACCGTCCCGTCCCGTCCCGTCGCCGCCGCCCGCCGCCCGTCGTCGCCGCCCGTCCCGTCGCCTCGTCGTCGTCGCTCTTCGCCCCGTCGTCGCCGCCCCGTCTCGTCGCCCTGTCGTCACCGCCCCGTCGTCGCCTACACACACACTCACACTACACACACACACACACACTACACACACACACACACACACTACACACACACACTACACACACACAAGTGATATAAATATTTAGTTATAGAAATATTTGTAGAAACGTTAGCAATTTTTCAGTTTTTTAGTAATATAAATATTAGAAATGTTAGTTATATAGAAATGTTATAAATGTTTTCTGTTTTTTTGTTATAGAAATATTTACAGAAATGTTAGCAATTTTTCTATTTTTTGGTAATATAAATATTAGAAATGTTAGTTATATAGAAATGTTATAAATGTTTTCTGTTTTAGTTATAGAAATGTTTATAGAAATGTTAGCAATTTTACTGTTTTTAGTTATATAAATATTAAAATAGTTATAGAAATGTTAGTTATATAATCAGGAAATTTTAGAGTTAGTTTTAGTTAGATGAATTAGATCAATGTAAAATTGTTAGAATTTGCATATATATATATATATATATATATATATATATATATATATATATATATATATATATATATATATATATATATATATAGAATTTAGTTATCACAATCCAATCATTTAAAAATGTTACTTTTTATGGGTATATAGTATTTGTTCTCGGCGATATGCCGCCCGCATCCTCGCCGTCGACCCGTTCGCGACGACGTCCTGCTTCAGAGGACCCATGTCCGGGACTGGGCTCCGCCGGGCTGGCACTGGGAGGTGCTACCTGGAGGGGTGCGCTGCTTGGTGAGGAACCCAACCTCGGGTCCCGTCGTCGACCCAGATCTTCTTTGGTGGCGTTCGCGTGGGCCACATTCGGTGCATAGGCAGCCGGCCCCGCCGGAGGTGGTGCGTCACCGTGTCAGGGAGGAAGATGAGCACGTCCATCACTACATGGCTGCTCTGGACGACGTCAGGTTCTCCACTACTTGGCGGGTTCTTTGGGCAGATGACCGGAGATATGATCCTGTGATGGTTCCTTCTCTTTGGGTGTGCACCGCCCGCGCCCCGGGAACTGCAAGTGGCGCCCTAGATTCTTCGGTAGTACTCGATCTTTATTAGGTACCTAGCCAGTGATGTATTCGATATATATAATATTCGGAAAGAAGTATTCGAGATTATATATATTAAGACGATGATGTATTCGAGATTATATATATTAAGATGATGTATTCAAGATTCAGTTTTTCCTTATTGATTGCATCCATGCATTGTAATTTGAATACTAATTAAATTGTTTTATATTTCTTCTGTATTAGTTAAGTAAAAGCTATGGCGGACAATACCGGCAGAGAGAGAGAGAGAGAAGAGGAATTGTTCGACATCATATGCAGCCCTCACAGGCTAGATGATCTGAATGAAGCAGATGACGGCTCCCAATATCTGAACAATACCGGAGAGGGTGATGAAAAGATATTCGATCTCGACGACCGAGCTGATGAAGTCATAAACTATGATTATGATTATGATGACACATTCAGTGTTTGTGATGACACAGACAATGCTGATCTTCAAATAAAAAAGACTACTGGCGAGGTATATTTATATAAGTAGGCATCATGGTGATCATCACATGTTTTTTTTATTGAAGATATATTAACGAATCGATCATTCTTCTTTCAGCCCTCTTGATCGAGCAAATCTGCTTCTACAGACAGTAGGACAAAGCGAGACCCATGCAAATTGTTGAAGGATGGTGTAAAGTACAACATCGAATCCATCAAACCTAGTGGTGAACCCCTCACGCCTAAGAACATTGCGAACAAGTCTACTACGTGTCCACTGTCCTCACTCCATGCAACTCACAGTATCCGCATTATCAAAAGGTAGGGTACGCGGTGTTTATGGCATCCCGGAAGCTGCGACACTACTTTCAAGAGTGTTTGATAACAGTAGCCTCCGAAGTACCTATTAACGACATTATAAATAACCGCGACGCTTGTTGGTCAATTGCCAAATGGGCCATTGAGCTCCTCCGTTCGACATAACCTATAAGCCACGGCCAGCCATTAAGTCGCGAAGTTTTGCCGCCGACTGTCATGCCGAATGGACTGAAGCCGAACTCCCTAAAGAGTACGTCACATATTCCAACTGGATCATGCACTTTGACGGCTCCAAAATGTTGGCTGGTCTGGGGGCTGGCGACGTTCTGACGTCCCCAACAGGAGATACAGTTCAATATGTACTCTAGATAATGTATACGGACTCCAACAACGCAGCCAAATACGAGGCCCTTCTACATGGCCTCCGGATGGCAGTATCCATGGGCATTCAACGCCTAGAGGTGCGCGGGGATTCGAACCTCGCGATATCCCAAATAAATGGAGACTTTGATGCCAAGGATCCGAAAATGGCAGCTTATCGCAACGCCGTCCTAAAAATGTCAGCTTTGTTCGAAGGGCTCGAATTTAACCATATATCTCGGGAAAACAATCAGGCAGCAGACGTCTTGGCACTCATTGGCGCAAAGCGCGATACCGTCCCCCCCCCCCCCGAAATATCTTCTTAGAGAGGTTATTCAAGCCATCCGTATTATGGCAAGGGGAGTCCGGAAATAACAGCCCGGACCCAGCAGCACTGCCCGACACCGAACATTCTAACACAATTGGAGGCTCTGCCAACGAAGTAACATCTTCAGCCCACATAATAATGGCTGTCATTGCCCAGTGGGCGGAACCATTCCTAGCCTACCTAACCAGGCAGGAACTTCCAGAGGACCAAAATGAGGCACGCTGCATAGTGCGGTGATCTAAAGCCTATAAAGTCCATGAGGGAGAGATTTATAAGAAAAGCACGACTGGAGTCCTTCAAAGGTGTATCTCCGAAGAGGAAGGGCGGAATCTTCTGGCTGAAATTCATGCCGGACTCGGCGGGCACCACGCCGCAGCCGGGGCCCTTGTAAGCAAGGCTTTCCGTACAAGATTTTATTGGCCGACGGCACGGGCAGATGCTCAGGACTTAGTCCAACGATGCGTCGGTTGCCAACTCTTTGCTAATCAAAGCCACATGCCACCCACCGCCCTCCAAACTATACCCATCACCTGGCCCTTCACGGTCTGGGGGCTTGACATGGTTGGACCCCTTAAAGGAGGAACCCACAAGCAAAAATACCTACTAGTCATGGTGGATAAATTCACCAAATGGATAGAGGCCAAGCCTGTTAAGACGGCCGAATCCGGACCGATGATAGACTTCATATCAGGGGTCGTACACCGTTACGGCGTCCCCCACAGCATCATCACTGATAACGGCACGAATTTCACGGCCGACGAGGTAAAACTCTGGTGCAAAAACATGGGCATCAAGCTCGACTATGCTTCAGTCTATCACCCTCAAACTAACGGTCAAGTCGAGCGAGCAAATGGTCTAATCATGAGCGGCATCAAACCCAGATTAGTGCAGTCCCTCAAGGAATCTAAAACGCACTAGGTAGAGGAGCTCGACTCCGTACTCTGGGGGCTGCGGACCACGCCGAATCGCACCACCGGATTTACACCATTCTTTATGGTATACGACGCAGAGGCAGTTCTGCCCAGCGACATAATTCATGACTCACCTCGCGTGCGCATGTACGAAGAAAGAGAAGCCGAGCTCGATCGACAAGACAGTTTGGACGCCTTGGAGGAGGAGCGTGACGTGGCAAAAGCCCGTTCCGCATTCTATCAACAGCAGGCTCGAAGAAATCAAAGCAGAGAAGTACGGGCCAAAACTTACAATGTTGGCGAGTCAGTTCTACGCCTGCCGGACAAGAAAAAGGAAAAACTCAAGCCCAAATGGGAAGGTCCCTTTATAATCAACCAAGTCCTGTCCGGTGGAGCGTACCGTCTGCGAGATGCATCGGATAACCGACTTGAGCCGAACTCATGGAACGCAGCCCGTCTCTGAAGATTCTACGCCTAGCGCTGGATTCTGAGTTCGTCTCCTTCCTCTGTCTATTTTTTACACATTAGTTGTCTTATATTTCTCTCCTTCTCCCTCTTTTTTCTCTTATAGCCTTTAAAGGCTCGTTCACGCATTGTTCGCACACACTTGACGCGCTATCCGCGCTCATTATACCTGGGGGCTTCTTTAACAGAAGCTTATTTATATGGGCCTCATGCCTAACACATGTGTCACGCTTCCGCATGTACCTTTTATTCACCATTATATGCATCGATATGACTTAAGTTTTGGCCAAGCTCGGTTGCCTGGCTCCTGTGCTTACCTCTAAGTTCCCGATTGTTCGGCTAGGTGGTAAAGGGAGCACCTCTGCGATTGTTACCTTCGGGTCAGCTGGATGTGTACCTCAGACTGGGTGAAGCCGAAAGCTAGCGTTCTTAAGGGAATATTCGGTCGTTGAACTAAATTTGATTTCACACTTATTTATATATCCGCCCCCAGATGCTTTTAAGGCATGCCTTCCAGGGAAAGGAACCCCTAACGGAACTATTCTCCCTGGAAGATGTTTCTTACTAACCATGTAATATAACAAAACTAGTTGGGCACTTGTCTATTCAAGCACTAATGACCCCTACGCCTGGTCTCCATGCATGCCCCGGTTCTTACATAACCGTCAGGGCATTCGGACACACTCCGGACTATAGGGTCCCGAGGTTGAAGCGAAAAGGTCCGCCAAGACAAACGATCTACAATCCGGCTAGAAGGCATTTTTACTTGTCATCTTCAATTACATAGTCAAATTGACTGGGTGTATTCCTCCTCAATACCATCTAATAGGCTGTCTAGTTTACAGTCCTGTTGGGAATACTTTGCGGCCAATTCTACTTGGCCATACACTAAGCTCACAGGTATCTCCTTCGCATTGGGCCCCAAAGGTCCGACCTCGGCCATGTGGTTTGGGTCAGCCTTTGTGTACCGCGTCTTCATCATGGCCTAGGCCTCCCTGGCGCCTTGACGGCAGGCCGATATCTTCCATAATCGAAAGCGCCGCCGTGCTCCCTTAAGCTTCTCTGCAAGCTCTCCAAGGCCTTCTTGCAGGGAGACAGATGGCCACAAGGCCTGGGCGACAACTTTCATCACCTGCTGAACTCGTTCGTGCAGTTGTAAGAGCTCGAGAAGAAGGTCACCCGTAGAACCGGGCATTTCCTCTGCAGGACGACCTGTGAGCATACCTACAGACATAACTCTGTTAGTTGACTTCCTCGCCAAACTCTTTTTCGAGGTCCGTTCAAGCACTTACTAAAAATGCCGCATCGAAGCCGTCGATTCTCCTTCACGGAGTCCGACAGCTGGGCACGAACATCCTTTAGTTCCTCGCCCAGCTGGGTGTTGGCATCTTGGAGATTATTCTTCTCCTGCCTCACCCTCATAACCACGCTCTCCCCGGCCTTTAACCGGCGCAAGAGTTGTTGCTTGTCCGGATCTACTCCGGCGCCATCTCCAATGATATTGTCAGATTTACACACACGCCGCACTTCACAACATACTTATCTTTCGAAGCGTATATTACCATAGGGGGTCTCCTTGGCCTCCCCTTCAGCGGGAACTGCGGCCTCAAGTTGGGCTTTGCACTCTTCCAGCTCCTATGAGAGTTGGGTATTCTTTCTCGTAAGATCCTGCATAACAAATGATCCTTAAATCAGTTATTCTAACTATTTCAAGTCTCGGGGGCTACTGGTATATATAACCATCAAATTTTCTCACCCGTATGTCTTTCACATACTGCTCCGTGGCTCTGGCTAGACCATTTTGAACGGCACGGAGGTGCGCATCTCCCGAATTGAAGGCATCCAATTCCTCTTGGGAGAAACATGCATCACGAAGAACTGTCCGGCGACGCCTGTGATTCATGGCACTCTCCACCTCGGAATTGGTGGCAGATAGTCCATCGGCATCCTCTGTCGGAGGAGTGTCCGACGCACGCCTCGTGTTCGCCTCCGCTTCTGGACCTGGCTTTGGAGCCTGGCTGGTGGAGGCTCGATTGGCAGCCTCGCCAGATATAGTCCGGCAAGCGTTCTTTTTCCTGAAGGGAGCACGAGCGTTAGTATACCTTCCGGGAATAAAACCTGGGAATAAGATGGCATGCCATATTGTTGCGCCAGCGTCTCAATCCGGACCGCACTTCTTTTCAGCCTGCTGGGCCTTGCTGCCCCTTGTTGGCTAGCCACCGTAGGCTCGGCCTTCCGCCTCAAGGGCTCCCCCTGCAAAACACCATTGATATACGGTGGTCAAAGATAAGCACGGATGGATCATTTTAAAAGTATTGGGACTTCGGTCTCAGTTACCTGTGAGGCTGGAAATATTCCGGGGTAATCAGCCGTAATGGAGACCAAGGCATTGTCGATGCTTAGTTGGTAAAATACCCCATCGATCAGCTCCACGGATATGTCCGGATCCTCTTGGGAGGCCGGATCGAGGGAACGTTCTGGATCCTCGGGTTGTGGAGGAGGGCTGTTTATATCCTTTACGGCCCGGCGCAGTTCCTGCGTCGAAATCACAAGATAAGGTACTTAACTATGGGAATATGGAAGGGATGGGCATAAAGAAGTGTCCGCTTACCCAGCTTGGAGGATCGTACATAGAAAATCCTCCCTGTGGATTGACGCGGAGGAACTCCTCCTTTTCTCCCTTGTACAACGCGGACAAGGCCTTCCTCGGAGCAACAACCGATCCTGGCCCCTTACAACCGCAGCGGGTGGCATCATCCTCCCCGTTGAAATCCCACATGGGTTGGCCTCTATACTGAAGTGGATGCACACCCCGCATAATCCATGTGGCCATGACCCCGATCGTGGTCAGTCCGGAATGAGCTAATAATCTTATCCGACTCATCAGGTAAAGGATGCCCCTGTCGTTTTCCTTCTGAGGGCTCCGTGGGCGCCAGCTTAGGCGCTTCTTCAAGGGAGCATTATTGAACTCAGTAAGGCCGATCCGAACAGGGTCCGGCAGGGGGACATCTTCTATATAAAACCATTTTGAAGGCCAGTCTTCAGACGCCTTCTTTGGGGTTCCGGATAGATATCCGGTCCCGGCGATGCGCCATAGTTCGGCTCCGCCCACTTGATATATCGACCCCTCCTGAGAACGGGGCACAAGGCAGAACAACTTCTTCCACAGCGCGAAATGAGCCTCGATGCCCAAGAACAGCTCGCAAAGGGCTACGAAGCCCGCAATATGCAATATGGATGCAGGAGTAAGGTTGTGCAACTGGAGGCCGTAGAACTCCAGTAGCCCCCGGAGAAACGGATGAATTGGAAATCCGAGCCCCCTTATTAAGTAAGGGACAAAGCATACCCGCTCTCCTTTGGAGGGATTGGGGACGCGCTCTGCCTGCTTTCCGCCATTATAGGTGGCGAGTCCGGCTCGAACCGGGATCATGAAGGCTGGGGGAAGAAATCCATTGGTTTGGAGCGTCACTAGCTCGCTGTGTGGGACGGAACATCTCTCCCAATCTCCGGGCTGAGGGCTGGGAGGGCGAGAAGTGGAGCTGCGTGGCCACGATGGAACGAATGCTCGCGAAGGGAAGATGGTGTGATTCGGATCTAAATCCTCGTCTCTTTTATAAGGCAGCTCATTTGCGCAGCTAGGGGGGTAAAAGTAAAAACACCCTGGCTTTTCGCATTCGTTGGACAGGTGGAAGACGGCCATTATTAGGCGTGGAAGCCAAGGAGCACAATATTCACGAGAAGCCGGACACTATTCAACGGGTACACAGAATTTGGAGAAGAACCCGCCTTGCAATGCCGAAGACAAATCTGCGCGTCGGACTCATCGTAATTTGAAGCCTGGTTCGGGGGCTACTGAGGGAGTCCCGGATTAGGGGGTGTCCGGATAGCCGAACTATAACCTTTGGTCGGACTCCTGGACTATGAAGATACAAGATTGAAGACTTCGTCCCGTGTCCGGAAGGGACTTTCCTTGGCGTGGAAGGCAAGCTTGGCGATACTGATATGTAGATCTTCTCCCATTGTAACCGACTCTGTGTAACCCTAGCCCTCTCCGTTGTCTATATAAACCAGAGGGTTTTAGTCCGTAGGACGAACAAAAATCATACCATAGGCTAGCTTCTAGGGTTTAGCCTCTCTGATCTCGTGGTAGATCTACTCTTGTACTACCCATATCATCAATATTAATCAAACAGGAGTAGGGTTTTACCTCCATCGAGTGGGCCCGAACCTGGGTAAAAACATCGTGTCCCTTGTCTCCGGTTACCATCCGCCTAGACGAACAGTTCGGGACCCCCTACCCGAGATCCGCCGTTTTTGACACCGACAGGACTAGTCAGTGCGGAGTTCTTGTGAAGGACAAACTCCCGATCTCCATTCAAGAATGGAAAGAGCCAAAGACTAAACGTCCAGTTGTTACTTGGGTCGATGACAGAGCCAAAAAAGTCCTTCGTAAATATATGATGGAACATTTCACCCTACCTGATCATTTCACTGAAGCAGATGTGGAGAAAGTGAAGGGCGCTGCTCTTAAGAAGATGGCAATTGCAGTCAACACCCACAAGAAAACTGTATGGGCCAACTACCTCGCTACAGAAAGGAAGACTCCAGAATTCACGGTAACACTGGAGAAGCAAAGAGAGCACTGGGACGATTTCGTGACCTTCAAGGATTCAGAATTAGCTGAGGAACGGTCGATAAAAAACAAGGCAAATGCCGCAAAAAAGACGCAGTTCCATAGGCTGGGTCCAGGTGGCTACACGGTGGGAATGCCTAAGTGGGATAAGTCTGAGCAAGAGATGGAGGATGCAGGGGTCACTCCGGTTACTAAGAGTTGGCCCCCCAGGTGCAGAACTTGGTTCTATGCGCATGGGGGGGGGGGGGGTCGTTGGACCCGAAGATAGGCCTAGTTTCGAAGAAGGCAAGTCTAAAAGGAGCCGAACAAAAGATAATTGACACAATAGAAGAAGCTCGAAAGGGGGTGTTCACGCCCAACAGAGAGAACGACGAGCTTACGCGCGCCCTGGGAAATCCTGAACACCCGGAAAGAACACGAGGCAAGGGCGTTATTGCATGGTATGAGGGCTTTTCGGAATGGAACAGGGACTACAGGACCCGTGCAAGAAAGAAGATGGAGGAGGAGAAGAAAATGAAGCTGGAGGAGGAGCAGAGGAAGTAGGACGCAGAACGCCTTCAAGGTCTAGAAGCAAGGCACGCGGACTTGGCACTCAAATTCCAGCAGCAGCAGCAGCAGCAGATCGACTCACTTAGCCAGGAAAGGGGGTCTCAGCAGCGGCAGCAACAAGCGGATGATCGTCCAGCATTGGATAGCACCGTCCCATCCATGCCGAGAAGCAGTGTTTGTTCTACTCCGGGCGACACACTGCTGGATACGTACCCTCTGGATGACATCATAGAGAACACTAACTGTGAGCTACACTCTAAAATGAAGAACATATCCATGAAGGTGGCGGACGGCGTTGGTTTTCCAGTTACCCCCGAAGCAACCTTCCATTGCATCCCGATTCCAGAGGGCTATGCTCGTGTCATGGTTGATGAAGTGGTGGACCCATATTCGGGGCTACAGCTTGACATTCCTGGAGGTGAAGACGAGCGCACACTGGGAGTGGCCATACATCGTATCATCCTATGGAGAAAGGATTGCATCATCTTTCGAAGTCCACCGACACCGCTTCGTCTGCCGACTCCGCCACCGAGTCAGCAGACTCCCGCTCCTCCAAGTCCACGAACACGTGAGCCGACTCCTCCTCGAAGTCCGCCACCTCCCCCAAGTCCCCGAACGCGTGAGCTGACTCCTCCGGTTTCAAGTCCGGCACAGCGTCATGCCACTTCTCCGGTTTCAAGTCTGGCAACGTGTTAGGCCACACCTCCTGCTTCAAGTCCGGCATACCGTCAGGCCACTTCTCCTGGTCCAACTCAGCCACGTCAGCCGTCTCCGCCGTCTCAGCAATCGCAGAAGAGACATGCCGCAGCTATGGTGCGTAGCGGTACAAGTCGAGGTAGTTCAGGAAGTACAGGCAGAGACAAGCGATATAAATATGGTCCAAGCCTCGCTCCTCTTCCTCAGAGGCCTTACGACATGACTAAGGAGCAAAACGCAGCCATAGTGCAGGCCCAAGAGGACGCCCATTTTGGACCGAAACCGGCACCGCCGCCAAAGGAGAAAGTGCCTGAGAAAGTAATTGACCACTTCATTCATATGGCTAGAGAACCAGCTCCCAAGCCTGTTGACTCGGACTATGAGCGCCAAATCTGGAAACTACATCGAGAACGGCTAAAGAAGGAAGCGAGCTCGAGCTCGAGCCAACAAGCAGCTTGCAAAAAATGCGGGAAAACCGTTCCCTAGCTGGGAGAACAGGCGGCGCAATCGATCCCCCCGCTTGTTATGCCAACAACACATGAGAGGAGGTCGCGCGCCCAATATTATTGTGGGCAAACCGTTAAACTTCCCCAGCTAGGCGATGTGGTAATAACGGAGGAGCATATAATGCAGGCTGAAATGCTCAAGATCTCTGTTGGACAACTCCTCGAAATTGAGCCGATGTATCCTCTTAGAGAGGAGGAAATAAAATGGAAATATGCCCGGGCAAACCTTTGGTCGAGCCAGACAAGGTCAAGAACCTCCCAACGAGAATGTATGAATTGCATCAATGGTACATGAACATTACCAAGATTTCCAATCGAGAGTCCCTCATGGTGAATGTCAAGAAGGAGCATTACTACCATGAGAAAGCTTCGTGCGTTGAGTATTCAGAACTATTTCAGTTATACAATCAAGACTCACTCGACAAATCTCTCGTCAGTTGCTATTGTTTGTAAGTGATTTCTTTCTGTAATTTTTGATCAATCATTACAAGTAATTATCCTCACTATATATTCTTTTCTATGGTATTATATTCAGGATGAAGATGTATAAAATGACAAAATCTGGACGCTATGGCATTGGGTTCATTGACCCAAATACCATTAATGAGTACACATGGAATCTTGCAACTTCTAAAGCAGGTGTAGAGGAAAGCATGCTAGAGTTCTTGAAGTGCCTCAATACCAATGAAGATAAACTACTTCCTTACAACTTCACGTGAGTTAATACAAATTATGTTTTTGCTTACTAGCTAGCTAGATGTTAATAACTAAGCGTAGACGGTTTACATTATATAGTTGATTAATTTTATGCACATGCCCGCTTAATTAAGACATGCAAACGTGTGCGCATGCAGTTTCCACTGGATTTTGTTAGTCATTAAAGTTGACAAAGCAACAGTCGAAGTACTCGACTCGCTACTTAAAGAAGATAAAGACTACACCATCATGAAGGGGATAGTCAACAGGTAATTTCAATCATTATTAACTATATCTCGGCCTATTATTAGTTCGTCATTTCCTGATATGAACTATTTATAAACCCCTTTATTGATTTTCTTTGCCAGCGGGCAGGGCTTGGGCAAAGTTCATCAAGGTGACTCCAGGCAATTGGCCAAAAAAGTTGTTTTGGCATTGACCAAGGGTAAGTAATTAAGTAGTACTAGCTAGCTAGCCATCTCTTTAATTCTTGTTTCAATACCATTAATAATTATCGGATTCAATTCCATTCTCGTAAAGGCCCTGAAGCAGGCGTCGGGGAATGATCTGTGTGCATTCTACGTTTGCGAGAACATTCGCATGATGGCGTCCGAAAGGAGCAGATCTCAAAGACAGGAATGGGGACGTTGTCAGAACTCTATTCACACCATTATCGATATCTTGTAACACAACTAATACACATGCATATTGATCTCCTTCTTAACAGTTCAGAGAGGTGCGGGATAAGCTCCTACCCGAGGAGCGCATACTAGTACTTCAAGAGGAAATAGCCGGATTTTTGCTCGACCAGGTCATAGATCCCAAAGGAGAATACTATTACCCGCTACCGCACCCATGAACCACTTGTCATTGTGCATGCTCCGAAGGCACCAAGGCAACATGTAGGAGAAATTGTATATGTATATACATGTGTATGTGTGAATAGTTAATGGTGTTGGCTGTGAGACATTCGATTTATATGTATGCATAAGAGAAAATCTATTTATATGTATGCATAACGTGTACAATTTGTAGTATCGTGAAATACCAGCAAAAAAAGAATTAAATGGAAAATAAAGCCAAATTGAAAACACATAATTAAAGCAAAAATTAAAAAAAAACACCCAAACATTTAGTACCGGTTGGTGTTACCAACCGGTACTAAAGCCCTACGCGCACACGGGCCTGGCTCGTGCCACGTGTTTGCACTTTAGTGCCGGTTTGTGACAAACCGGTACTAAAGGGGGGGGGACCTTTAGTCCCCACTCTTTAATGCCGGTTGGCGAACCGGCACTAAAGGCCGTCACGAACCGGCACTAAAGGCCGGTTTTGCACTAGTGAGGGCCTGGCCAGCGGTGGGAATAGTAGGGGGCAGTGAGGCCTCCCAGACAGCACAGCCGGCCACGGGAGGCAGGAGCATGCGGCACGAACGGCGCTGCTTTGGGCGGCTGGAGCAAGAAGACCAGAGGTTGAAGAAGCACTACGGCCGTTTGATGGACGTCATACGGTCACTGGAGCTAGAATCGTTTATATTGACTAAGTTGACAAAGCCCTCCGTCCCGTCAACTTAGTAGGCCAACAAGTCAGCCTCCCACCAAGGAGGGTCCAAGCTAGCAGGGGGAGTATTCATTTTTTGTGCGTAATAAGGAGGCACTTCCGGTGGGTCCGAGCTGATAGCGGGGGGAACATTTTTTCGCGAAATACGGTGGCCCGTCGGGTGGGTCCCAGCAGTCAAGGCGGAAACATCTTTTTGGCGAAATAAGGTGGCCCGTTCGGTGGGTCCCTGCTGTCAGGTGGAGGAATAATTATTTTGTGCATAATAAGGAGGCACTTCCTTGCGGCCGCCGTGGACCCAGCTGTCAGCCTCTCCACGTACAGTACTCTTCCGATGGAAGTCAGTCGTTGATCACGTTGACCACGCCGCGCCGAGGGCACCAGGGCGGTGGACGACGGTGAGGCCTAGGAAGGGGACGACGCGGAGCCAGGGAAGACGCAGCAGTGGAAGCCCGCGCGGAGAGGAGTACGAGGGTTCACTGTTTCGGCTGCGGTGTGAGGCCGCCGTCGCCTCAGAATAAGAGGGGATGTGGGTGAGTAGAGGGATGGCCTGGCCAGCGGTGGGAGTAGTATGGGGCGGTGAGGCCTCCATAGCATCACAGCCGGCCACGAGAGGCAGTAGCACGCGGCACGACCGGCGCTGCTTTGGGTGGCTGGAGTGTAACATCCCAAAATTCTAAATTTTGGAATGTTATATTAAATAGATAGTTTTGATTGATTGTATGATTTGCTTGTGTGAATTTGAGTGAAATTTGAAACTTCTTAAAGTTAAATGAGAGGGAATAAAAGGACTTTCCCAAACTTTCATCTTGCTTTTATGGTCTCCATGAATTCAAATTATTTTCATCACAAAACCCTGGAGAGAAGATGACATGACTTTTTCCATTTATTTAAATGAAAAGGGGTGTTCAAAATATTTGAATTTCATTTGGAAATACTTTTAAATTTAGAAACTTTAAGCAACTCAATGATTTTCATGAGAGAAGATAAAATGAGTTCTTCAAAACATATGAAATATGATTTGGAAGTTTAAAGGGATCAAATTTAAAATCCCTTCGAAATTATTTTCAAAATTGAGTTATTTGATTTTATTCAAATTATTTTTCTCCAAAACTAAAATATATTGAAATAGGGTAAAATGATTCCCTACATCAGAAAATTGGAGAGAAATAAATTTGAATTAAATTTGGTATTTTTAAAATGATTTTTATTGGATTTTATTAGAGCAGTAGCACTGTTTGAATTATTTGATTTCTGTAGATTTTAATTAAAGCTAGAATAATGTTCATCTTGTAGGAAATCTTTTTCTGAAAATTTTGATATATTATATGCCTATGTTATATTTTTAGTTTATTTATTTACTGTCTGCAAAAATGTTTTCTTAACTTCCCTCCGCCGAACTGGGTCGGCCCTGCTCCTGCCAGGCCAAGGACCAGCCCAGCGCGCCACCTCGCTCCAGTGCCGACCGGGACTCCTCCCGAGTCCGCCGCAGCGCCGCCATGGATGTCGTGCCACCTCCGGCCTCCTCTGCCCCCTTCCCCACGTCACCGCCCCCCCCCCTCCGCCTTTAAAAGGCGAGACCAGCGCCCCTCTCTCCCCTCCCTCTCCCCTCGATCCGCCGCCACCGACGAGATCCGCACCCGCCAGCCGCCGCCGCCGGCGAGATCCGCCGCAACCGCCGCTATCGCCGCTCCTCGCCGCTGCCGTCACCACTTCCGTCACCGCCGCATCGCGTCGCGCCTCCCCATGCCCCCGCCCGACGCAGCCGACGCCCGTAGCTGCCGCCCCGGCAGAGGCCGAAGCCTCCACCGTCGTCCCCTCCGACTCCGGCGATCGCCGTGGTAACCGCCGCCTCCTGTCCGTCGGATCTGGTCGAACGACCCGGATTGTGTTTTGTTTTGTTTTTTAAAACGATTTATTCGGTGAACGTTCGTTAGTTAGGGTTTGCACCGAACGGTTTTTTGTTCGTAGCGTTCGTTAGCGAACGTTCGTTAAATAGCCTTTTCGTTTTATTTTATTTCTGTCAGGGACCTGTCTGTGATTAAAGTTTTTATAGATTAGTCCCTGTACTTCAATCGATCACAACTTTTCGCTCGTTGGTCCAAATCCAACGAAACCAACGCGCACTTCTTTGTTATGATCCCCTCTATCCAGTAAAACAGCTTAAACATGTTAGTACTTGAACTTCGTTTGTTTGTAACTTGAGTTTTATTACTCCGTTTGAGTTGATTCTTTTTGCAAATCGAAGCTCTTGACCTAAACTTTATTATAAGGCCAAATTTAACTAATTTTGGTATAGTTAGAAATTGTTTTCTGCTGCAAGAGTTATTTGCTTGTTTTCGAAGTTTTACGAATTGTTTTCTTCGTTCTCTCCGAAGTTTTGAGTGATTGCTTATGTGTGGTTACTATTGCTTGCTCATGATAGATTGACCGGAGTGTCAAGAGTAGAACTATCAAGAGTTTTGAGTGTGAATCATCTTCATCAACAGTATAGGCAAGTTCACACTTTGATCATATCCCTTTCATACCCAGTTTTTATGCATTAGTTTCAACCCTCAAACATTGCATGGTTAGGAGTTTATAATATGTGGGTAATGGGAAGTAGTTGGTGAGGTAGAACCTATTGCCCATTTTATTACCAAACCCTTGGGAGTTACTTCAACGTTATGCTTATATTGCTATGCTATGTTCGTAGACGTGGATTGGGTGAGTGTATCCATGACAGATGTGAGATTGTTAATTTAATGGTTTATTTAAGGTGGCAACTTTAATACACATCTGAGTGGATTGAGGCACCTGGGTATTCCAGCAATTGCCTGTTTTCATTATGGACCGCCACCCAGGCTCAAAGGGATCATGAGATTATTCATGTTAGAAACTTCCGTGTGCAGCCACAAGGTACTGTGGGCTCTAGCATAGTTGACTAAGTCGTGCGAAATCTTACAGTGGAAGACTAGCAGATGTAGGGGATGTAGGTTGGTACTGTCTACCCGATCGTAAGGTGCTAGCACTTCTGAAAGACTATGTCTCGATCATCCGTTTCTCAAACATCCTGTAGTGCGAGAATCCCAACGGAGGAGATCGAGTCTTGTGGGGGAAAGTGCACAAACCTCTGCAGAGTGTATAAACTAATCATGATTAGCCGTGTCCCCGGTTATGGACGTTTTGAGTATCTAGTACTTGGATTATCATGTGAAACTCGTGATGTTACTTTAATTAATTTTGTTGGGTTTAATGATGATGTTACTTAATTGGGATTGAGAATGCTGTCAACCATTCTCAATGTTTAACAACCACCATGATAGTTAAATAAAAATTTATTCCTCGGCAGTAGGGAAAAATTGCTTTTCGCAAAAACATTATAACCATAGAGCCTCCACCAGCCAAATATGCATGTAGTGATAGCCTTTATTCATCATTTCTCTATGGTGTGAATTTTCCAGTACATTCAATGTACTAACCCTTTGTGGCTGCAACGTCTCATGTTGCACGATCTTACGACGAGTAAGTGATACGTTAGGGTTACGATTTCTACACTCAACTTTGCCGTTGGTGTTGATGGGAATCCACAACCTTGTTACTTCCTCTATTTGGATTGAGGTAATAGTATTTACGTTACTTTATACATGTGATTTACCTCTGTTATAAATCCTCGAGTACTGTGTGTGTCAGCATACCGGTCCAAGGATGACACTTAAGCACAGAGACTTGATCCATTCGGGTCGGGTAGCTACAAGATGGTATCAGAGCACATGTTGACTGTAGGACGTGACCCTAGAAACTGGCAAGCCCATAGGAAAGATTTTCTCTACTACTTCATTTTCAACAAGATCTTTTACCTCTCTTCTCTTCCGAGCTTATTTAAATATTCCCTTTTAGTGAGACTATACCCCTTTCCCCTTTTGACCACATAAAGATTCGACTGATGAGACCACTCCAAGGAGTACAAGATATCGGACAATTAAGACTACTTTGGAATAAAGAGGATTTTTTATCGTGCATTAAGATGACGGAAACTACAACGATGAAGACTCCGAAGACTAGGAGAATTTGAAGGCCCTGTAGAATTTTTCCATATTTGTATGACCTAGGAAGGCACCCCTTATGGAACTTGGCAGACTATGGAAGCTGTCAATACCCGAGATCAAGGTGTATCAGAGAAAGACCGGAACATGGAGAATTAGAACTCAAAGTTTTGTCAAGAAAACCCTAAGGCAGGAGATATCAACTATGGAATGATAGCTCATGGAAATGACAAGAGCAGAACCATGGACATTCATGATGTCATCATTCCCCTATGCTATTGTCACCACGCTGAGTTAAGCATGCATTCTTTAGAAAGATTGGATGATAGAAGGCTGAAGGAGCATCTATGAGCAAAGGATGCAGTTTTAACCTTAACTGGTGAATCACCAGGATCTGGAGTATTACATCAAGAAGTTTAGGGTGGATCTGCAGGAAGCCGTGTTTGACAAGGAAGCAATTCGTGAAGAACTCAGGACCCAGAAGCTGAAAGTAGCCAAGCTGAAGGAGCAAAACATCAAGACACCGGAGATTTGTCAGGAACTGGAGGACATTAGGACCATGGTTCATGCCAAGGATGTTGAAACCCAGAAGTTTGGAATGCAACCCCAGAAATATTAAAGGATGTCATGAGAGACTTCGCATCAATAGAGATCTGGCAGAACAACTTGAGAAGGACAAGCATGATCAGAAGGAGCCATCAGAGACATGACCAGGACTTGAAGAGTTTAATGACATTGAGATCTATAGACCATTAGAAGACCCAACCCCTGTTATATACTTACGTTAGATGCGATGATTGTGAGCTGTCATTTGTTTGTTGTTTTTTCGACAGCCACAATAAAATCTGCCTTTTCAAAACTTTTGTTTGTATTGTGTGCATCTCCCTCTCTATCTCTCTTATCCCACCCCAATACCATTGAACCCAATAGAGGATGAATGGAGATGAGCTCGTATTTTCAGGACCGATGAGTCAATTGGAGACAGACCGATGGATTCAGAACATGGGGGATCAAATGAAGAATAACCCTATAGTCGGAAAGGATATGGCCCAGCATGCTCTTCAGTGCTTTGTAAGAGTTTCTGCTACTTGGTGGGGGATGTACCAAACGATCAATGTATGGAAAAGAGTAACCACTTGGGAAGAATTTAAGTTGACTCTGCAAAGATCTCGTCTTGTGTCCTAGAAGTTGATGCCTTATGGAAAGAATATGAAGAAGCATTGTGCATACAAGCTTTGTGGAGAAATAGGACACAACCATAAAGAAAACAAGGACGAATACCCTCTTAAGCGGAGAATTACCAAAAGAGTTAGCTGAGGATCGCAGGGAACTTTGGTTGGAGATTGTTCCCAAAGGTTTTGTTGCAGCAATGGAAGTTCAGTCTACATTGTTGGGAAAGATCCGTGAAGCTCAGAAGGTTGACAAAGAGATTGCTGAGGTAAAAGAGAGGATGAGCAAAGGAAAGGCCAAAGGTTTTCGTAAGGATGAGCACGACACCTTATGGTTCGAGGATCGTGTATATGTGCCCAATAATGCAAAGATCAGGAAGTAAATACTTTAGGAGGCTCATGACTCACCATACTCGATTCGCCCTGGAAACACCAAGATGTATTTGGATTTGAAGGAGCATTTCTGGTGGACTGGTATGAAGAAGGGTATTGCGGAGTATGTAGTCGTAGGTGATGTATGCCAGAGAGAGTAAAAGCAGAGCATCAGAAGCCAGCAGGATTACTACAGCCTATGCCGATACCCGAATGGAAGTAGGGATAAGCTTGGCATGGATTTCATTATCGGATTTCCCAGAACCCGAACGGGATATGATTCTATCTGGGTAGTAGTTGATTCGCTTGACCAAATTGGTTCACTTTATCCCAGTGAAAACCACCTATACAAGTGCGAAGTTGGCCAAGATATATTTGACCAGGATCGTATGTCCGAATGGAGTTCCGAGGACCATCGTATCAGATAGAGGAACACGGTTTACCTCAAAGTTTTGGAATCAGCTGCGCCACACTTTGGGTACTAGGCTAGAGTTCAGTACAGCCTTTCATCCGCAGACAGATGGATAGACCGAGAGAGTCAATCAGATTCTGGAGGACATGTTGAGAGCGTGTGCGCTAGATTATGGATCTAGTAGGGATGATAATCTGCCTTACGCGGAGTTCTCACACAACAACAGTTACCAAGCCAGTTTGAAGATGGCCCCTTTTTAAAGGTTTGTATGGGAGAAGGAGCCAGACACCGTTGATGTGGGATGACGCTGGAGACTGTCAGTTGTTTGGAACAAAAGTGATCAAGGAGTCAGAAGATAATGTTAAGTTGATTCGAGATAGACTGAAGGTAGCTCAGTCCTGCCACAAGAGTTATGCAGACTCAAAAACGCAAGGAGGAAGTCTATGAAATTGGAGACAGAGCATGTCTTCGTGTGTCCCCTCTGCAAGGAGTTAAATGATTTGGAGTTAAGGGAAAGTTAGCCCCAAAATTTGTAGGACCATAACGAGTTTGGAGTGTATGGGAGAGGTGGCCAACAAGTTGGAGTCACCCGAAGGACTGTCAGGAGTTCATGATGTGTTTCACGTTTCCCAGTTGAAGAAGTGCCATGCAGAGATGGCCAATATTCCCCTGTAAGGACGCTTGAGCCTGGAAAGGATAATGATATTCCACGGAGTGGATTTCGGACTAAACAAGTATGATTTTTATCTCGATATGTTGGATACCCCAAGAATATGAAGGGAGGAAGAATTATTGGATGTAAAGGAGGTATGATGTTGGTAATATGGAGCAATTGTAATTCCATGATGAGTCTGAGTAATCACGTCTTAGTTTGGTACTAATAGAAGGAAGGGAGACAGTAAAATTGGATGGATTTAAGAATGCTGGAAGCTTGATGTTGGAATAAGGATCGGTTGCCCCGAGGATGATTTCAAGGTTTGCCAGTGATGAGATGGGCCATAACCCACAGGCCCCAGGACCTGCCAAGAAGCAAGCACACTCTTGCTGAAGAAAAAACCCTGGAAGGAGTTACGACTTTGTTCGGTAGACGATCTTATTGGAGTAACGCAAAACCCGAGAGTTGTGAAGAAAACGATAGATGTTTGTTTGGCTTACAGAATCAATGGATTTATCCGAACTTAGTTCGTCGACAAGAGAAATTCTGCAATGCTTGTGAGGATGACCGAGTGTTAGAATGCGAGATTCGCTAAACCTTATACAAGGTAATGATTTGGGTGCGGGATGGATTGATCACCATACCGACTTACTATTATTATTCGCCTTGCTATATGGGATGGTAAATCTGAGTGACTTACCTATAGTAGAGCGACGACGATTTTAAACCTTGTTTGAACCTTAGAATGGTAAGTATTTTTTCCCTTTTGTATATGGCAGTTGTAGCCAAACGTAGGTCATACGGTGAGAATGAAGCCCAGACCCGTTTCCTGCAGGAGAAACCATAAATTGTTGACCACCATGAGATATCGATAGTTGTTTAGTATTGGCGCCAGACCCGTCAGCTAAGAAGAACCAGCCGCGGAATAACCGTACCAAGATGAAAGGACAGAAGTATTGAGGAAAAGTTATGCCACTACCGGTAGAGCCCAGAGAAGGAATTTTTCCCGAGATCTGAGAAGACCGACACTGTCAGGAATAAGGATGGAGTATATGAGTTTTGATGGAACCGTAACAATGCTTCTAAGGGTGGTAGCACCCGAGACCCCAGAGAATATCGATGGATTTTGGAGACCCCCTACCCTAACCTATTTCTTGCTAGCCTCTCCGAATCTCGAGGACGAGATTCATTTTAAGGGTGGTAGGTTTGCAACATCCCAAAATTCTAAATTTTGGAATGATATATTAAATAGATAGTTTTTGTTGATTGTATGATTTGCTTGTGTGAATTTGAGTGAAATTTCAAACTTCTGAAAGTTAAATGAGAGGGAATAAAAGGACTTTCCCAAACTTTCATCTTGCTTTTATGGTCTCCATGAATTCAAATTCTTTTCATCGCAAAACCATGGAGAGAAGATGACATGACTTCTTCCATTTATTTAAATGAAAAGGGGTGTTGAAAATATTTGAATTTCATTTGGAAATATTTTTAAATTCAGAAACTTTAAGCAACTCAATGATTTTCATGAGAGAAGATAAAATGACTTCTTCAAAACATATGAAATATGAGTTGGAAGTTTAAAGGGATCAAATTTAAAGTCCCTTTGAAATTATTTTCAAATTTGAGTTATTTGGTTTTATTCAAATTATTTTCTCCAAAAATAAAATATATGAAAATAGGGTAAAATGATTCCCTACATCAGAAAACTGGAGAGAAATAAATTTGAATTAATTTTGGTATTTTTAAAATGATTTTTATTGGATTTCATTAGAGCAGTAGCATTGTTTGAATTATTTAAATTTTTGTAGATTTTAATTAAATGTAGAATAATGTTCATCTTGTAGGAAAACTTTTTCTGAAAATTCTGATATATTATATGTCTATGTTATATTTTTAGTTTATTTATTTACTGTCTGCAAAAATGTTTTTTTTAACTTCCCTCCGCCAAACTGGGCTAAAGCCCAGCCCAGCGCGCCAGGCCAAAGCCCAGCCCAGCGCGCCGCCTCGCTCCCGTCGCCGACCGGGACTCCTCCCGAGTCCGCCGCCGCGCCGCCATGGACGCCGTGCCGCCTCCGGCCTCCTCTACTCCCTTCCCCACGTCACCGCCCCCTTCCCCCCCGCCTTTAAAGGGCGAGACCGCCGCCCCTCTCTCCCCTCCCTCTCCCCTCGATCCGCCGCCGCCGGCGAGATCCGCACCCGCCAGCCACCGCCACCGGCGAGATCCGCCGCAACCGCCGCCATCGCCGCTCCTCGCTGCTGCCGTCACCACCGCCGTCACCGCCACATCACGCCGCGCCTCCCCTTGCCCCCGCCCGACGCAGCTGCCGCCCCGGCAGAGACCGAAGCCGCCGCCGCCGTCCTCTCCGACTCCGGCGATCGCCGTGGTAACCGCCGCCTCCCGTCCGTCGGATCTGGATCGAACGACCCGGATTGCGTTTTGTTTTGTTTTTTTGAACGATTTATTCGGTGAACGTTCGTTAGTTAGGGTTTGAACCGAACGGTTTTTCATTCCTAGCGTTCGTTAGTGAACATTCTTTAAATAGCCTTTTCGTTTTATTTTTTTCTGTCAGGGACCCGTCTGTGATTAAAGTTTTTACAGATTAGTCCATGTACTTCAATCAATCACAACTTTTTGCTAGTTGGTCCAAATCCAACGAAACCAACGCCCAATTCTTCGTTATGATCCCCTTATCCAGTAAAGCAACTTAAACATGTTTTTGAAAGTTTTAAAATTTGAATTCAAACAGATTAGTACTTTAAGTTCGTTTGTTTGTAACTTGAGTTTTATAACTCCGTTTGAGTTGATTCTCTTTGCAAATCGAAGCTCTTGACTTAAATTTTCTGATAAGGCCAAATTTACTTAATTTTGGTACTGTTAGAAATTGTTTTCTATTGCAAGAGTTATTTGCTTGTTTTCGAAGTTTTACGGATTGTTTTCTTCGTTCTCTCCGATCTTTTGAGTGATTGCTTATGTGTGGCTACTATTGCTTGCTCACGATAGATTGACCGGAGTATGACGAGTAGAACTATCAAGAGTTTTCAGTGCAAAACATCTTCGTCAACAGTACAGGAAAGTTCACACTTTGATCATATCCCTTTCATACCCAGCTTTTATGCATTAGTTTCAACCCTCAAACATTGCATGGTTAGGAGTTGATAATATGTGGGTATTGGGAAGTAGTTGATGAGGTAGAACCTATTGCCCTGTTTATTACCAAACCCTTGGGAGTTACTTAAATGTTATGCCTATATTGCTATGCTATGTTCGTAGTGTAGACAGATGTGAGATTGTTAATTTAATGGTTTATTCAAGGTGGCAACTTTAATACACATCTGGGTGGATTGAGGCACTTGGGTATTCCAGCGATTGCCTGTTTTCTTTATGTACCGCCACCCAGGCTCAATGGGATCATGAGATTATTCATGCTAGAAACTTCCGTGTGCAGCACAAGCTACTATGGGCTCTAGCATAGTTGACTAAGTCCTGCGAACTCTTACAGTGGTAGACTAGCAGATGTAGGGGATGTAGGTTGGTACTGTCTACCCGATCGTAAGGTGCTAGCTCTTCTGAAAAACTATGTCTCGATCATCCGTTTCTCAAACATCCTGTAGTGCGAGAATCCCAATGGAGGAGATCGAGTCTTGTGGGGAAAAGTGCACAAACCTCTGCAGAGTGTATAAACTAATCATGATTAGCCGTGTCCCCGGTTATGGACGTTTTGAGTATCTATTACTTGGATTATCATGTGAATCTCATCATGCTACTTTAATTAATTTTGTTGGGTTTAATGATGATGTTACTTAATTGGGATTGAGAATGCTGTCAACCATTCTCAATGTTTAACAACCACCATGATAATTAAATAAAAATTTATTCCTTTGCAATAGGGAAAAATTGCTTTTCGTAAAAACATTATAACCATAGAGCCTCCACCAGCCAAATATGCATGTAGTGATAGCGTTTATTCATCATTGCTCTATGGTGTGAATTTGCCAGTACATTCAATGTATTGACCCTTTGTGGCTGCAACGTCTCATGTTGCAGGATCTTACGACGAGTAAGTGATAAGTTAGGGTTATACGATTTCTACACTCAACTTTGTCGTTGGTGTTGATGGGAATCCACTACCTTGTTACTTCCGCTATTTGGATTGAGGTAATAGTATTTACGTTACTTTATACTTGTGATTTACCTCTGTTATAAATCCTAGAGTACTGTGTGTGTCACCATACCGATCCAGGGATGACACTTAAGCACAGAGACTTGATCCATTCGGGTCGGGTCGCTACATGGAGCAAGAAGACCAGAGGTTGAAGAAGCACTACGACCATTGGAAGGACATCGTACGATCACTGCAGCTAGAATCGTTTATATTGACTAAGTTGACAAAGCCCTTGGTACGCGTCAACTTAGTAGGCCCACAGCTCGGATTTGGCCGAGAACATATAGCCCATTTGCGATTTGTAAGAATGTACAGCCCATTTTTTAATTCTAACAGAATTTACTACAGCACAATTACAGTTTGTTAAAAGGACAACACAACTTCTAGCTAGGACAACGATTAATAATTTCAAACAACCGCTCATAACAGAATTAAAAAATATTCCCACATTTTGATGGGATTCAAAATATTTTTATCCAAAATTTCTAGTCAGGTTAAATATAATTTCAAAAAAAAGTTGTATTACGTTAAAATCCAACGAAATATTGCACGCGCAAAAAGTAATGAAATTAAAATTTTCAAATTCCAAAAAAAAACATTTAAACTAATTACGCGTTTGGTGCATAGTTACTGCCGAGTTATTATAATTATATCCCATTTATTATTTCTTAAAGTCCATTTTCTTGTTAAGCCTAATGCATACCTCTGAGGAAAGTTTGCAGCCCAGCGGGGCGGAGAATAACAAGTTGACCCGGATATTGTGTACAACTGTCGGCCCAGTTGCATTGCTGATGTCGAAAAAAAGGCCTGTGTAGTACGGTACAACCTAACATGGCTACTCAGCCCACATTTAGCGACGCCGGAAAGGCCCAAACAAGGCTTCTATACAACTTTTTGAAGTCCCTGAGCTCAGTTAATAACTTAGGAAAAAAGTTAGATTATAGTGGAACCTAATTAAAAGTTGTCACGAGCAAATAAATAATTCAACGGGTCCCACTTGTGCGTGTGTGCGGGTGTGTGCGCGCGCGCGTGTGTGTGTGTGTGTGTGTGTGTGTGTGTGTGAGAGAGAGAGAGAGAGAGAGAGAGAGGAGAGAGAGAGAGAGAGACCCATCGGTCGATGCTCATAAATACATCTTTCAACCATATGCAATGCTGATGATCAGTAAAAACTTATATAGTTGACACAATCATATAGAACATCATAGCACACTGAACTTGCATACAAAAATTTCATGCAGGCGGCACAATCAGGATGGAAGCAGCGGATCGCTACGGGTAGGGCTATGTTGAAACCAACGAAGTCGTACATAACAGTTCATCGTCTTTATCAATGACGGGGAAATATCTTGAATGTTGTGCAAAGAAAATAGACAGACAACACAATAAGTTCTGCTAGCACATTAAGCTGACGTACAACCCTTTCTAAAAAAAATTCAGGTACAAAATTAGAACAAGTCACAATCAAATGTACTGACATATCAGTGCTTCACACCCGTATCTCGGATTTAACTAGTATCTGACAAGATTCAGTTGTTACCTAAAATTAGAGCACATCCAGGCAGCCAGCCCTGCCTCTTCTCCCAAAGAAGCAGTGGCCTCCGCCGCGCAATGGAGTAGGCCCTGTGCCATCCATCGTTCCGAGCAACACGGGGAAGTCTGACGTTGTCTCGTGTAATGGACGTCGTCGACGGACCCTGGCACTAGTGGCGGCGGCAGGACTTCGATTGATGGATTGACCACTTCTTCGACATGAACGAACACTCGATACAGGTACATCCCTAACATGGTCCGCGGTGGCCTTGATGGCGACGAATAGTACAACCCCGTTTCCTGCGCCGGTATCTCAACACCAATCACCTTCGGTATCGTGGACGGCTTCTTCATCCATGCCATAACCGTCAGAGCCCAGCTGTCTGGAGGAACAAACATACTTACGAGCTCACCTCCAAGGTCGTTGATAGGCTCGTTCATGGACTCGCTGTTCCAAGCACGTCGAGGCATGCCGTGGAAGGTACGCTTTGTTAAAAACTCAAGCTCAGAGGGCACCGAGCCCCATCCTGGGTGCCACCGATCAAAGCTCACTAGTGCGCCATCGCAGAACAAATGCTGGGAAGATTCGAATACACGACTGTAGTCGAAATTTGTCCGGAACCTGACAAAGAAATCAGCCAGTGGCGAACAGACTTCGACGAGCAAGTCACTTATTTGGATGTCGTGCACAATTCCAAGAGCTTTGACAAGGTCGTCCGGCGAGACGGGAGGCCGGTCGCCCTTGATGGTTACCATCAACACTTTGCTGGCAAACTGGTCGTCAAGCGCCGCCATGCCACTGTTCAGCGACAGCATGCAGCGATCGAAGGCAGGACAGACCTCAGGATCTCCGGCTCGGAGATCCGCGTTCACCTGCGACATGATAGTGCGCTCGATTACAGGGAGTACAGGAGGGGGATTTGGGGGAACTGGAGTAGGAATCGAGATTCCAGAGGTGGGGGAGGGGCGGGTGACTGGGATCAAAAGGTAGCATGAATTTCGAGCACGCGCCAATATGCTCTCGGCGCGCAAGCGCACGAAAACACCGGTGGCGCCCACATGTCGGCCTAAGAGTCCTTATTCTTTCTTTTTTGGAGAGCCCGGCCTTTTTTTCAGGATCTTTTGAGAGCCTGGCCTAAGAGTTCTAATTGACCTGTTTGGCATTGCGTTATTACACGGCCCATATTCAACGACACCTCACTGGCCCAAACAAGTGTACATCATCAAAAAGACACTGAGCTCAAATTATATAACTTGAAAAAAGGAGATATACAATGAACACTAGAGAATTGTGATGCCCTCATTTAGCCCACCAGTAGTTCGAGACAATATACAGTTCGAAACAACGATATATACAACATTCAAACACTGACTAGTGACTACTACTGACATAAACATCAATACATGATAGTTCATAAGAAGTCTTGCTACACCACCAAAACGCACCCATCTGCAGCGCTCAGACTCTCGTGATCCAGACGAGAATGAGATTCTAAACAGAAGCAACTATTGCATAGTAAGAGTCACATAGACGAGGATGACCAAATGACAAGGAATATGCATAACAAAAGAAAGAACTACCCATCCAGAACCAGCAGCAAAGACGACAAAGTCATTCGAAGAGATGATCCAACACCATCATAATTTGCAGCCCCGCTTCAGCGGCAAGTGATCCAGAGACACCGGTACTCCACCCTTTTGATGCAACAACCCAATTACCTATCAACCTGAAGGCTTGAACCACATCACTGCCTGTCGTAATTGAGACATCCAAGGATCAAAGTTAATCTGGATGCCTTTGTCATTCTCATCTTCTTTTGGCTACAGGCTGTATCGTTGACAATCAGGGGAGTTTCCTCCCGAAATCCTAGGGCTCGCCGTGTAGACACAGTTTTCCATAGCAAACAAAGCCTCTCTGCCATCAAGTTCCTTGCCAATGGTGACTGATACGTCTCCGTCATATATATAATTTTTGATTGTTCCATGCCAATAATCTTCAAATTTCATATACTTTTGGCAGCTTTTTATACTATTTTTGGGACTAACATATTGATCCAGTGCCCAGTGCCAGTTCCTGTTTGTTGCATGTTTTATGTTTCGCAGAAAACCTATATCAAACGGGGTCCAAACGGGATAAAAACGGACAGAGAATTATTTTGGATTATTTGGGATTTTCCGGAGGAAGAATCAACGCGAAACGGTGTCCGAGGTGGCCACGAGACAGGGGGCGCGCCCTCCCCCTGGGCACGCCTGGCACACTTGTGGGCCACACGTAAGGTGGTTGATGCCCTTCTTTTTCCGCAAGAAAGCTAATTTTATGAGAAAAATCTGGGCGAAAGATTCACCCCAATCGGAGTTACGGATCTCCGGATATAAAAGAAACGGTGAAGGGGAAGGATCTGCAAACGTAGAAACAGAGAGATAGATCCAATGAAGGAGGGGCTCTCGCCCCTCCCAAGCCATGGGAGCCAAGGACCAGAGGGGAAACCCTTCTCCCATCTAGGGAGAAGGTCAAGGAAGAAGAAGAAGAAGGGGGCCCTCTCCCCCTTGCTTCCGGTGGCGCCGGAACGCCACCGGGGGCATCATCATCACAGCGATCTTCACCAACAACTTCACCGCCGTCATCACCAACTCTTCCCTTATCTATGCAGCGGTGTAACCTCTCTCTTACATGTTGTAATCTCTACTTAAACATGATGCTCAATGCTATATATTATTTCCCAATGATGTATGGCTATCTTATGATGTTTGAGTAGATCGGTTTGTCCTATGGGTTAATTGATGATCGAGATTGGTTTGACTTGCATGTTTTATTATTTGTGCTATCCTATGGTGCTCTCCGTGTAGCGCAAGCGTGAGGGATCCCCGTTGTAGGGTTTGCAATATGTTTATGATTTGCTTATGGTGGGTGGCGTGGGTGAACAGAAGCACAGACCCGAGTAAGTAGGTTGTTTGCGTATGGGATAAAGGGGACTTGATACTTTAATGCTATGGTTGGGTTTTACCTTAATGATCTTTAGTAGTTGCAGATGCTTGCTAGAGTTCCAATCGTAACTGCATATGATCCAAGAAGATAAAGTATGTTATATTATGCCTCTCCCTCAAATAAAATTGCAATAGTGATTACCGGTCTAGTTATCGATTGCCTTGGACAAATAACTTTCTCGTACAAAAAGCACTCTACTAATACTTACTTTATTGCATCTTTATCTAAACAGCCCCTAGTTTATATTTACGTGCTCTTCATTATCTTGCAAACCTATCCAACAACACCTACCAAGTTCTTCTAGTTTCATATTTGTTCTAGGTAAAGCGAACGACAAGCGTGCGTAGAGTCGTATCACTGGTCGATAGGAATTGAGAGAGTATTTGTTCTACCTTTAGCTCCTCGTTGGGTTCGACACTCTTATTTATCGAAAGGGGCGACAACTATCCCGTATACTTGCGGTTCATCAAGACCTTTTTCTCGCGCCGTTGCTAGGGAGTCATAGCGTGGAGTGAATTTTCTCGTGTGTGCTTGTTTGCTTTATCACTAAGTAATTTGTATTTGTTGTTCTAAGTTGTTCTCTATCTTTAGTTATGGATATGGAACACGAAATATCAAAAAAAATTAGGTGTACCTGCTGCTCATGGAGATGGGGAACCTCCTAAAACCCTCGATGCTCGTTATGTTCAAGATATTATGTACTACTTTGATAATCCTGAGAAAACCCCATTCAATTGTGTAATGGGAGTAACGTTGGATCAACGTGAATACTTTAGGGATTATCGCTTGACACAAAAAGGGAAACTATTATGGGATCAAATTAATATGTTGCGTTGGTATGCTTGGGATCTATGCTTGAGATATGATGTTACTTGTTGCTCTAGGATCAAGGCTCCACACCTTCCCTTTTCATGCAAATTTAATGATAATGAAACATTAGCTTCTTATGCTAATGGTATATATGATTACAATGATGTGGAACAAATAGAAGAATTTGTTGCTTTTAAGGGTGCTTATGAAATTGAATCTTTGTTTGAAAAGTATGAAGCTTTAGATGATGATGTTTATAGGCCTAAAAATTATGCTATATTGAAATATTGCTATGAAAATTATGAATATAACTACAATATTGATGCGTTTATTGAGAAAGTCTCCGCTTTCCAAGAAGAGACTAATATTTTGCATGAGTCTATGGAAGAAGAATTTGATGGAACTGTTGAGCTCATTGGATGAAAAAGATGAGGAGGAGAGCGAAGAACAAAAGGAGGAAGAGCGGATTGATCACCCGTGCCCACCTTCTAATGAGAATAACTCTTCAACTCATACATTGTTTAATTCCCCTTCGTGCTTACCGAAGGATGATTGCTATGATCCCGTTGATTCTCTTGAGCTATCCCCTTTTGATGATGCTTGCTATGCTTGTGGCCAAGATGCCAATATGAATTATGCTTATGGGGATGAACTTGCTATAGTTCCTTATGTTAAACATGAAATTGTTGCTATTGTACCCACGCATGATAGTCCTATTATCTTTTTGAATTCTCCCGACTACACTATATCGGAGAAGTTTGTGCTTATTAAGGATTATATTGATGGGTTGCATTTTACTACTACACATGATGATTTTGATAGATATAATATGCATGTGCTTGCTGCTCCTACTTGCAATTATTATGATAGAGGAACTATATCTCCACCTCTCTATGTTTCCAATGTGATAAAATTGCAAGAAACTGCTTATACTATGCATTGGCCTTTAATTGGTGTGCATGAATTGTTCTTTTATGACATGCCAATGCATAGGAAGAGAGTTACACTTCGTTGTTGCATGATATATGTTACTTCGCGCTCACTACTAAATTACAAATCATTGTTAATTAAAACTGGTTTTGATATACCTTGGGATCCGAGTGGATTCATTACTTGAGCATTATATGCCTAGCTTAATGGCTTTAAAGAAAGCGCTGCCAGGGAGACAACCCGGAAGTTTTAGAGAGTCATTTATTTCTGTTGAGTGCTTTTATATAGTTTAAAAACAAAATAAAATAAAGAGGGGAACCGAAAACTTTTCAAAAAGGAAAGTGAAAGTGAGAAAGACAAGCATTGTTGAAGTGGGAGAGCTCCTTGAACTTTGTTCATGCTCACGGAAACTTTGTGAATCTTAATTACAGAAACTTTTGATCAAAAATAATTGTGCCCTTGTAAAATTCCATTGTATTATAAAAATAATGTGCCAAGGTTTTCCTTTAGGATGTTTACAATTCTTGTTGGTTTCTACGGTGCAGGACAGAAACTTTGGCTGCAGTGCACGATTCTACATTTTTTACTGGAACGTCAAATGGTTCAGATTACTTTTGCACTGTCTTGCTGTACAAATTTTTTATTTTTCTGAATTTTGGTAGAACTTTTCGGGTACCATAAGTATGGTGAATGTTCAGATTGCTATAGACTGTTCTGTTTTTGACAGATTCTGTTTTTGATGCATAGTTTGCTTGTTTTGATGAATCTATCAATTTATATTAGTGGATTAAGCCATGGAAAAGCCATATTAGAATAGACACATTGCAAAAACAAAATATGAATTGGTTTGCTACAGTACTTAGAGTAGTGATTTGCTTTATTATACTAACGGATCTTACTGAGTTTTATGTTGAAGTTTTGTGTGGATGAAGTGTCTAATCGAGGAGGTCTCGATATGAGGAAAAGGAAGAGAGGCAAGAGCTCAAGCTTGGGGATTCCCAAGCTACCCCAAGTAAATATTCAAGGAGAATCAAGCGTCTAAGCTTGGGGATGCCCCAGAAGGCATCCCCTCTTTCTTCAACAAGTATCGGTATGTTTTCGTATTCGTTTTGTTCATGCGATATGGGCAAGTCTTGGAGCGTCTTTTGCATTTAGTTTTCACTTTTCTTTTATGCACCATGCTGGTATGAGATAGTACTTGGTTGATTTATAGAATTCTCATTGCACTTCACTTAAATCGTTTGAGTATGGCTTTATATAATGCTTCATGTGCTTCACTTATATCATTTGAAGTCTGGATTGCATGTTTCTCTTCACATAGAAAACCGCCATTTGTAGAATGCTCTTTTGCTTCACTTATATTTGTTAGAGTGTGGGCATATATTTTGTAGAAAGAACTAAACTCTCTTGCTTCACTTATATCTATTTAGAGAGATGACAGGAATTGGTCATTCACATGTTAGTCATAAAATCCTACATAAACTTGTAGATTGCTGAACATGATATGTTTGATTCCTTGCAATAGTTTTGCCATATAAAGATGGTGATATTAGAATCATGCTAGTGGGTAGATGTGGATTGTAGAGACACTTGTGTTGAGGTTTCCATATCCCGTAGCAAGCACGTATGGTAACCGTTGTGTGATAAATTTGAAGCATGGGGTGTTTCTCTGATTCTCTTTCTTATGAGAGGCGGCCGGGGACGAGCGATGGTATTTTCCTACCAATCTATCCCCCTAGGGGCATGTGTAGTACTTTTCTTTGAGGGCTAATAAACTTTTGCAATAAGTATATGAGTTCTTTATGACTAATGTGAGTCCATGGATTATATGCACTTTTACCTTTCCATCATTGCTAGCTTCTTCGGTACCGTGCATTGCCCTTTCTCACCTTGAGAGTTGGTGCAAACTTCGCCGGTGCATCCAAATCCCGTGATACAATACGCTGTATCACACATAAGCCTCCTTATATCTTCCTCAAAACAGCCACCATACCTACCTATTATGGCATTTCCATAGCCATTCCGAGATATATTGCCATGCAACTTCCATCATCATGATATACATGACCTGAGCATTTATTGTCATATTGCTTTGCATGATCGTGAGATAGCTAGCATGATGTTTTCATGGCTTGTCCATTTTTTGATGTCATTGCTAAGCTAGATCATTGCGCATCCCGATAGACCGCCGGAGGCATTCATATAGAGTCATATCTTTGTTCTAGTATGGAGTTGTAATATTGAGTTGTAAGTAAATAAAAGTGTGATGATCATAATTATAGAGCATTGCCCCATGAAAAGAAAAAGGAAAAAAGAAGGAAAGGCCAAAGAAGACTAAATAAAAAAAGGGGGCCAAAGAAGCCCACAAAAAGAAAAAGAAAAAAAGAAAAGGGGCAATGTTACTATCCTTTTACCACACTTGTGCTTCAGAGTAGCACCATGTTGTTCATATAGAGAGTCTCCTACATTGTCACTTGCATATACTAGTGGGAATTTCATTATAGAACTTGGCTTGTATATTCCAACGATGGGCTTCCTCAAATGCCCTAGGTCTTCATGAGCAAGCAAGTTGGATGCACACCCAGTTAGTTTTCAGTTTGAGCTTTCATACACTTATAGCTCTTAGTGCAGCCGTTGCATGGCAATCCCTACTCCTCGCATTGATATCAATTGATGGGCATCTCCATAGGCCGTTGATTTGCCGCGTCGATGTGAGACATTCTCCCTTTTTGTGTTCTCCACATAAACCCCCACCATCATATTCTATTCCACCTATAGTGCTATATCCATGGCTTGTGCTCATGTATTGCGTGAGGGTTGAAAAAGCTGAAGTGCGTTAAAAAGTATGAACCAATTGCTCGGCTTGTCATCGGGGTTGTGCATGATGGGAGCATTTTGTGTGACAAAAATGAAGCATGGCCAAACTATATTATTTTGTAGGGATAAGCTTGCTTTGGCCTTGTTGTTTTGAGAAGACATGATTGCTTTATTAGTACGCTCGAAGTATTATTGTTTTTATGTCAAATCATAGACTATTGCTTTGAATCACTCATGTCTTAATATTCATGCCATGATTAGACATATGATCAAGATTATGCTAGGTAGCATTACACATCAAAAATTATCTTTTTTATCATTTACCTACTCGAGGACGAGCAGGAATTAAGCTTGGGGATGCTGATACGTCTCCGTCGTATCTATAATTTTTGATTGTTCCATGCCAATATTCATCAACTTTCATATACTTTTGGAAACTTTTTATACTATTTTTGGGACTAACATATTGATCCATTGCCCAGTGTCAGTTCCTGTTTGTTGCATGTTTTATGTTTCGCAGAAAACCCATATCAAACGGAGTCCAAATGGGATAAAAACAGATGGAGAATATTTTGGAATATCTGGGATTTTCCGGAGGAAGAATCAACACGAAACGGTGTCCGAGGTGGCCACGAGATAGGGGGGCGCGGCAGGCACGCCTGGAACCCTCGTGGGCCACCCGTAAGGCGGTTGATGCCCTTCTTTTGCCGCAAGAAAGCTAATTTTATATGAAAAATCTGGGCGAAAGATTCACCCCAATCGGAGTTACGGATCTCCAGATATAAAAGAAACGGCGAAGGGGAAGGATCTGAGAACACAGAAATAGAGAAGTAGATCCAATCTCGGAGGGTCTCTTGCCCCTCCCAAGCCATGGGAGCCAAGGACCAGAGGGGAAACCCTTCTCCCATCTAGGGAGAAGGTCAAGGAAGAAGAAGAAGAAGAGGGGCCCTCTCCCCCTTGCTTCCGGTGGCGCCGGAACGCCACCGGGGGCCATCATCATCACAACGATCTTCACCAACAACTTCACCGCCTTCATCACCAACTCTTCCCCCCTCTATGCAATGGTGTAACCTATCTCTTATTAAACATGGTGCTCAACGCTACATATTATTTCCCAATGATGTATGGCTATCTTATCATGTTTGTGTAGATCCATTTTGTCCTATGGGTTAATTGATGATCGTGATTGGTTTGAATTGCATGCTTTATTATTGGAGCTGTCCTATGGTGCTCTCCATGTCGCGCAAGCGTGAGGGATCCCCGCTGTAGGGTTTGCAATATGTTTATGATTTGCTTATGGTGGGTGGCGTGACTGAACAGAAGCACAGACCCGAGTAAGTAGGTTGTTTGCGTATTGGATAAAGGGGACTTGATACTTTAATGCTATGGTTGGGTTTTACCTTAATGATCTTTAGTAGTTGCGGATGCTTGCTAGAGTTCCAAACATAAGTGCATATGATCCAATAAGATAAAGTATGTTAGCTTATGCCTCTACCTCAAATAAAATTGCAATCGTGATTACCGGTCTAGTTATCGATTGCCTTGGACAAATAACTTTCTCGTAACAAAAAGCTCTCTAATAATACTTACTTTATTGCATCTTTATCTAAACAGCCCCTAGTTTATATTTACGTGCTCTTTATTATCTTTCAAACCTATCTAGCAACACCTACAAAGTACTTCTAGTTTCATACTTGTTCTAGGTAAAGCGAACGTCAAGCGTGCTTATAGTCGTATCAGTGGCCGATAGGACTTGAGAGAGTATTTGTTCTACCTTTAGCTCCTCGTTGGGTTCGACACTCTTACTTATCGAAAGAGGCTACAACTGTACCGTATACTTGCGGGTCATCAGTGATCTCCTGGTTAATCGGATAATTGAGTCAAAGAAACAGAGAGTGTGAACCAAGGCTGTTTACCCGCCTCCAACTAAAAAATCCTAAAGGCCGCAACAAGCTAGTATCCTGCTCATAGACGTAACAGCCACTATCCGGATACTCACGTATTACATGGTGCTTGTATACAGTGGGGTTTTTGCAATATAACTTTTCCGGCTCATGTGTCCGAATGATCATCAGTCTTTTGCCGTCGTCTGATCGAGCGAGGAACCAGTTGTGCTTCCCTGTTTTTGGCAAAGGTGGTGTGATTACAAAGGGCAGTAACTGTAGGGACACTGCATCATATCAAAAAGGACAGGCATTGTTAATGTAAGATCAGCATTGTTCAGAGTATGAGTAGGATAATGCAAGAAACAACATTGATATGTCCCTGTTGGAACTGGGAGGAAAATACAGGGAAATGTATACTGGGTTCAAAAATATAGAAGTGCCATGCATGGTTATACTCATGTTATCTATCAATCGATTCTTCACAAGAAACTACCATGTCATGCATGTTATGTAATCATGATCTGTCCTCACAAAAAAATTCTTCAAGGTAACTAACAAACCATGCATTGTTATATACTCGTGTTCTGTGGGCAAATTTTTTGTGAGGATATTATTCTAGCCATTGATTTCTAAAGGGTGAATATAAGTATGTACACATGGTAAGCATTGCAGGATTTCACTACTTCCAAATATAGAGTTCTCCATATGCACATTTACTTCCCTAATGTATGGTTAGATGAAACCAACAGCGTGGTGCATGTTTCTACATCATGAAAATGAGGAAACTAACATGGCCATTGATACACACTCATATTTAGTACTAGTATATAGATTACTGTAAAATAAGGATAATATCCATATATTCCTAACTGTTTGATTATTCAGGGTACAAATTGGCTGTAATGACATGGTCACAATAGCATGAATTTAGTCATTCCAAATATAGCAGATTTACGGCTTCTCTAATACATTGTCATAGTTCTACTCAAATTCTGCTCAAACAGGGATATGCCAATCATCACAAAAAGTTCAAACAGTGTCATGGCGTCATCATTAACATGAGATGGAAACAACTTACACGCGTCGTCCCAGCAATACGTGGTGCCATCTGCTTTGTCGATCGCGTAGATGATGCCATTGTGTTCAATAGCATCACAGAAGTGTGTATCAGCTTTGACGATGATCAACTACGAGCTGAGTTGTCTCCAGCTAAAGAAGGCACCAGTGTAAAGATAGGCGAGTCCGCGGTCGAACAAGGCAATTAGCTTGAAGTCTGCATAATTCGCATGTCGTGTGGGCACTTGGGAGATTACAATCTTCTGCAAAACAAGGTCCGTCCAACTGACGTGGTAATCTAGATGACTTGGACCGCAATGGTAAAACTCTATATAATCCAACGGAGGAAGGATAATCTCATATGGGAGGTATGGAAGTTCACGAGCACCAACTTTTTACCGTCTTCTCTGAAGGCAGCCATCGAGTGGGAGTTCATGCCGACCCAGTACATACCTGCCAAGAAGTTTCGGGCGATGGTGATCGAATCTAAGTCGAGGGAAATGAAGTACGGCGACCCACTACATACCTGCAAAGAAGTTTCGGCTAATGGAGATCAGATTGAAGTCGAGGGGCATCATGTACGCCTCTGTATCATGGTGAGCCAATCACGCAAGACCAGATAGCAGCAAGCAGGGTGTCTTTAAAAGCTTAGGCCTCGCTTCGACAATGGTCGTGTGCATGTCCCTCGAGCATGCAGCCAGCCGCAGGGCGCTCAACATATCCATACACAAACAACAGAGGTCGACGATGTCATTGGGGAGATTGCTCCAATCGTGGCTCATATGGATGCTGCGCGGTTCGCGTTCGGCCATGGTGGAGTTTGGAAGGTGGGGGTTTTTGGGGGCTTGATTTACGGGGGAGAAGGTTGTCGGTGGTGGAGCGGCTAGCGAGGGAATAGTGGTACTAGGGGAGGCGAGCGAGGCGACGGTACACGGAGGCACAGTGAGATGGAGACGGAGAGGAGAAGGAGATGGAGATGGAGTGGTGCTATGGGAGGGGAGAGGGAGACGAGGCGAGGCGCCAATGTGCTGTACAGCGGCGGTGACAAACTGCACAGTGCACAGGGTGAGGCTGACTTTGGTAACCTGAACATGCCGCCTGGACTAGTGTCAGGCGCAGGGTGTTGTCACTTCACTGTGAGGACCAGATGAATAGTATTTTGACCATAAAGTGTACCACAGTTGTACTAATACTACTACTAGTAGGAACATGAGTACTCTAGTATTGTATAGCAGAAATAGGTCTCCCGTGCTAGCATGCCTGTTCACTTCATCGTTCAGGTATCATCCATATTGCGAGCAGAACCAAATTGTCGTTCATGCGGAAGCGTGAAGATGGGCATTTGATGAGGATAACCATGTACTCCCCCCGTCTAGGTGAGCGCAACCTAGGTGGTTGTAGATTTGACGAGAAAGAGGACCGGGACGAGCAAAACTTCCAACCACGGCACTGTTACAAATGGAAGCAAAATCAGCAACTAATACGTAGTTATAAGGATGCCTTTTCAGCTCTCCAAGCAGGCCCAATCAACGCCCTGCCGCGATGCATGCAGTGGTCGTTCTGGTGCATCAAGGACAACATGCAAATCATTCCACACTTGAGAAGAGGAAAAATGGAAAGGTAGAACGCGCCAGCAGAGGAAGAGAACGCTGGCTAACGAGGCTGGGAGGGGATCAAGCAGGAAGTTAATGCTCCACGCCTAAAGGTTTTGGAAAAACCTGATTTTCATAAGGTGACTTAACCAGAGAATGTTGTGTCTCCGACTCACGCGCCAATATCCATCTGAACCAGCTACGACACGTTTTTTATCTATTTGCATAGGTCCCACCTATTAGGAAGGATGGGCACGTACACGAACAGGTACGACTCATCAGTCTACCCGCATTGCCTTTTCGTTTAGTCTACCTAGCCGTCTAATCAACTGCCTGCACGCCACTTCTCCCATTTACTTCTCCATCGGGAACCGATTTTCCTCGGCTTCTTCACCTCCCCTTCATCTTCATTTGCATCCAAAACCCACTACGTTCACATTGTTTTAACCTCTTTAAATAATCATCTACTACTTCAGTTAGACTAGCCATCTAATCCTAATTCTCCAAACCATAGCCCTCCGTTCCAGCGGTTCCAAATGGCGAAAGAGATCAAGATGTAGGTTTTTAGCGTCCAACATGTCCTCGTCGAAGGCTCGATGAACATAGTTGCCACCGTCACCGTCCACCCAAGGGTTGTTCGGCTTTTTAAGTGGATCAACAATGTATCCAACTCCCTCGAAACGGTAGAGACGAGGGTCATCGGTCTCGACGCAGAGTACACGGAGCGTGCCCCTGGGAAGATCCAACGCACCGCTGTCCTTCAGCTATGCCTCGAAGATGATGTTTTTCTGTACTACATCATACACTCGCCCTCCATACCAGGTGAGCTTCACGATTTCTTGCCTCGGGAGGACGTATACTTTTGTAGGTCAGCCATCGAAGGGGACAAACAGAAGCTGGAGCCATACAACCTAGATTTGAAAAGCATCGCTGACCTACAAACAAGAATCATAATTCCTGTAGAAGATTGTGATAAACAGACACCATCCCTATTTGACGTAGCAAATTTTGTGCTCGATATAAATCTTCAGAAGAGTGACGAGATGGTGGCATTAAGGTCGTCTGGATAGGAGAATTATCCCTTGACGTACAAGCTGATAAAATATGCTCACTACTAGGAAAACCCTTACCAGTAGCGCTGGTTTTTTTGCAATTAGTAGCGTCGGTAGGCGCGCTACTGCTACGGCACTACAGCTATTTTTTACCAGTAGCACTTGTTTTGGTCCGCGCTACTGGTAAATGAGCGCTGCTGGTAATATTTTGGCCCGCGCCACTGCTAAAGTTTAGGTTTTTTTTTCATATTTTTGCGGTGTACATGTTTAAATAGATATATCTTTTATACAATAACAACTCATCATGAACTAGTCTGTTTAAATAGCATATTGATTACTACTAGTCATCACCACCAAACAATGTTCGTCAATGAGACATCATATATATAACAAGTTGGTCACTAGTCATAATCACAACTCCTCATCCTCCTCAGCAACTCTAGCTAACACATTGTAGCACATAATAACACATTCTACCTAGGACCTACTCCTCTCATAGGACCTACTCTACCCTCTCTTAGGTAAAATATCATAAAACAAGATAGGCATTGACTCTTCATTAAGGAAACTGGACTCTCCATAATGAAGAACATAGATCATCCTGTCTACAAGTCTTCGCCTACGCACAATGTTGCTTCCAAGTAGCTCTCTACGATGGCCGAAACATTTTTTCCAATCATTTATTAGCATGGCTTCCTCACTTTTAGAAATCCGGTATGGACAGGAGTGATGTGGATACTACGGCTGACCTGGCTGTGGTGGCCGTAAGCTCATAACATCAACGCGACCTCTTGGCAACATCAGATGAGGCACACAATCCATCGGGATTTTCTGTTCAAAAACATAGTAATAATTTTGTAGTAAGCAATGTAGTTTAGTTTTAGAAATTTTTATGCAAAAGATGCACGGATGTCGTAATACTAGAAAATCTTACCATGCTATCTCCATTGATGTTACCGTATCACACCGCGCGCACTAGTGGCACATATTGACCATAATTTTGACGAATTCGATAATAGCTATTGTAATTCTCAAGATCAGTAAAAAATGTGATAAGACCATCTTTCTCCTTATAAGTTAATTGTGCTTCATCATTGAAGTAGTAGGTCCTGTCTACCATCTTCCGTACATTTTTTGAAGAATGAAAATAATCTGTCAATGGAAATAAGCTATCAAATACTTTGAAATAAACAATATAAATTACTTAATAAATATGTTTGAGAAACTCACACAGCAGTAGAACTGGAAGCGTGTCAACAAGGACCCAAATGGTCATATTCTTTTCGTCGATGTCAGGATCACCAAGATCGAAGTTGAGAAGCATACCCTCATGAAAATCATACGCCTTGCAAAGGGCTTCCCAATTCGGGCAACCAAAATTGGATGAGTTCACATAATTGTATAGTTTTACAGCAAAATCATAACCATGATGGATCCTTAGTTGAATTATCTCTGTCTCCATGCTTTCATGATCTTCAAAACCCATCTTCTCCAAGACATAGCGTCTTGCATGGCATGGGATAAGCTAGTCCAATTGTAAAAGACGGAAATTACACGTTGAAGAAGCAGAGAAGTCGTGCAAAAATCACAGAAAACACTTGCCATCATTGCGTACCGTATCAACATCGAAGGTCTCTTGGAGCTTGATGCTTGATACGTCTCCAACGTATCTATAATTTATGAAGCATTCATGCTATTTTATTATCTGTTTTGAATGATTACAGGCTTTGTTATACACTTTTAGATTACTTTTGGGACTAACCTATTAACCGGAGGCCCAGCCTATATTGCTGTTTTATTGCCTGTTTTAGTATTTCGAAGAAAGGTAATATCAAACGGAGTACAAACGGAATGAAACATTCGGGATCGTGATTTTTGGAAAGGATATGATCGGGAGACTTGGAGTTCAAGCCAGGGAAGGTTCGAGGAAGCCACGAGATAGGAGGGCGCGCCCACCCCCCTGGGCGCGCCCCCTGTCTCCTTGGCCCCTCGAGGCTTCCCCGACCGACTTCTTTCTCCTATATAAGTCCACGTACCCTAAAAACATCGAAGACGAAGATAGATCGGGAGTTCTGCCGCCGTAAGCCTCTGTAGCCACCAAAAACCTCTCGTAACCCTGTTCCGGCACCATGCCAGAGGGGGAATCCATCACCGATGGCCATCTTCATCATCCCGGTGCTCTCCATGACGAGGAGGGAGTAGTTCACCCTCGGAGCTGAGGGTATGTACCAGTAGCTATGTGTTTGATCTCTCTCTCTCTCGTGTTCTCTCTATGGCACGATCTTGATCAATGGCGAGCTTTGCTATTATAGTTGGATCTTATGATGTTTCTCCCCCTCTACTCTCTTGTGATGAATTGAGTTTTCCCTTTGAAGTTATCTTGTCGGATTGAGTCTTTAAGGATTTGAGAACACTTGATGTATGTCTTGCCGTGCTTATCTGTGGTGACAATGGGATATCACTTGATCCACTTGATGTATGTTTTGGTGATCAACTTGCGGGTTCCGCCCATGAACCAATGCATAGGGGTTGGCACACGTTTTCGTCTTGACTCTCTGGTAGAAACTTTGGGGCACTCTTTGAAGTACTTTGTGTTGGTTGAATAGATGAATTTGAGATTGTGTGATGCATATCGTATAATCATGCCCACGGATACTTGAGGTAACAATGGAGTATCTACGTGGCATTAGGGTTTTGGTTGATTTGTGTCTTAAGGTGTTATTCTAGTATGAACTCTATGATAGATTGAACGGAAAGAATAGCTTCATGTATTTTACTACGGACTCTTGAATAGATAGAACAGAAAGGATAACTTTGAGGTGGTTTCGTGCCCTACCATAATCTCTTCGTTTGTGCTCCGCTATTAGTGGCTTTGGAGTGACTCTTTGTTGCATGTTGATGGATTGTTATATGATCTATCTATGTTATTATTGTTGAGAGAACTTGCACTAGTGAAAGTATGAACCTTATGCCTTGTTTCCTACCATTGCAATACCGCTTACACTCACTTTTATCATTAGTTACTTTTCTGTTTTTATATTTTCAGATTACAAATATCCATATCTACCATCCATATTGCACTTGTATCACCATCTCTTCGCCGAACTAGTGCACCTATACAATTTACCATTGTATTGGGTGTGTTGGGAAACAAGAGACTCTTTGTTATTTGGTTGCGGGGTTGTTTGAGAGAGACCATCTTCATCCTACGCCTCCCACGGATTGATAAACCTTAGGTCATCCACTTGAGGGAAATTTGCTGCTGCCCTACAAACCTCTGCATTTGGAGGCCCAACAATGTCTACAAGAAGAAGGTTGTGTAGTAGACGTCAAGCTCTTTTCTGGCACCGTTGCCGGGGAGGCTAGGTAAGCGGCACTCACACCCCGTCAACTAAGCTCTTTTCTGGCACCGTTGTCAGGGAGGTGAGTGCTTGAAGGTATATCTTTAGATCTTGCAATCGAATCATTTTGTTTCTTGTTTTATCACTAGTTTAGTTTATAAAAATAACTACAAAAATTGGAGTTGAATTTGTCTCATACGCTTCATCTTTTTAATATCTTTCGTGAGTATGATGAAAAGGAAAATTGTGCTCAAGTGCTAGAAGAAGAATGCATTAAAATGCTTGGTACTAAATCTTTGAATGATGATCATGATTGCAATGTTGTTAGTATGAACTCCTTGAATATCCATCTTCTAATTTACAAATTGGAGGCACCATACAAACTCCCATGTTAATCCACATCATTAAGAAAATTTTAACCGTTTGATCTATGTAATTGATTTATCTTGACCTTACAATTTACGTTACATGACTCTTACAAAAAAAGACAAACTGACACAACCAACACGTATGTAATGACTAGCAGAAAAAAAATATCCTCCTAGAAACCCCGTAAATAATACTACAAAATGAATCATCACACGTACATATCTAAAAAAACAATATACCCACGTTCTCCCACGTTTCCAACTCATCCCCGTGTGCAAGCCCTCCTTTTTTTAGGGGACAAGACCTCCTCCTAGAGTCCTACCAAACACATCTGCCTATTCTACTTTGCCTCCTCCTAGACGTTCCCTTGAGTCCTCTCAACCCACTGATCTTCCATGGTCTGTTCCGCCAACGTTCCCTTGAGACCTCCCGTCCCCTAACTTCCATGGCCTTCTCCGTTGGGGGTGTCACATCCAGCCTCAAACTGGACAAGCTGCAGTTTTTGCCATGCCAGTATCAACGAAGCCCGCGTAAGTTCGTTGCGGACATTCTACAGATCGAATCGAGCATCATCGAGCGTCCCCAACCGGTCCTCGTCATCCTCCGCCTCTCCCATCATCTTCTATTCGAGGCGTTGATCTTCCCAGAATCCCTTGAACAGGAAAAGGAAAGAAAAGATTAAAAAAGAAATCTCATATGCGAGGAGTTTCGATCCGGCAGACTGCAGCCATGTTGTTCCTCATAGATGAGATAAGCTGCGTGTTTCTACTAACCACCTCCCTACTGAAGTGGCAATCATAGACCATCTAGAAGCGTTCGCTGGACTCTAATAATGCTAGACAGACAACCCCCACGGTAAGCGTTTATAGTCTTCAGATGTCCAAGTATTTCACATTCTCAGGTATGCAGAAGAAACGGCTTAGTTTTGAAAGATTTAGATTTTATAGTATTAGCCATGCCTTGCGACAGTTTGCACGATATAACATTAGTGTTGTCTCCTTATTTGTTGTGTGCATCATGGAGTGTGTGTCCTAATTAAGCACTAGCCACATTCAGATATTTTAGTTAAAAATTTTTATATGAATTTTTCTGTTCTCGAGAGTTTCAGATATGCAGATTGACACTCTGCCTAAAACTTCTGATTATTGTTGACCATCGTTATCTAATAAGTTCGCTGCGACGATGGCATCCTCATACCTGAACATTACCAGTATGGTACAGGAAGAGGTTACAGAAGTATAGATTCTCATAGAATTTTACGTTGTACTTTTGTTTATTTTGACAATATATACTTTTGTACTTAGGGTTAGAAGAGGATAATAATTGAATAATATTAGTGAGGTTCCATGTCCACCCTTGCTAACTCGGCAGTTTTGTAAGGACGATATGTAGCATTGCATGTGTACATAATTTGGGCTAGATTAATATTCTGCTGTAGACTTTCAAAACTGTTCTGTGTTGGCCATAATTTTGGATCTAGACTGGCAAGCTTAAGCTTCAGAGAAAACTAATTTTTTCCATGCTATGATTCCTTATGAAGCTTAATCTGCACCAAGGTGCCTCTCTCTATGGCAGATTAAGCAGTTCAGAAGTAATGGTCAGTGGCACCAGGTTCACGCAGCCATGCACAATGGCTTTAACCGAGTGCACTCCACTGGGATGCGACACCAATCTCGACGTAGTAGCCGGTAAGGTAAGCAGGTAAGCAGTCAGCTCTCAGTGCTAGAGCACAATATCATGTCACAACTACAACATTTTGCATACGACCCACATTGTTTTGCTTTAATCTGATAAAATCCAAATAGTTGGGTATTAAAAGCTCCTAATGTACGGCCAAGCTTCTTTTTTGCACGGGGCTGTTTCAGAGTAATTACCATCTCATAGTATGTAACGTTGCCATCGTAACTAAGTTTAGAACACATAGTATGGGCATGATAGTATTATTTACACACCATCAAAGAGACATTTGATGTGTTGTATCGTATTAGAGGGTAAGTCTCTTTAGATTTGGTTGATTAACTGACAGCTAACTAATTAGATCTTCCCGTTCATAATCTTGAACTTGACAGTTATATACTTTCCGCTTTTTCCTCTTCACAATCTTGGCTTGCTTCCAGGTCCTACATTGGTATGAAATGATTGGATGCCACTTCTCACCAAAGGAACTATAAGAACATATGAAGAGTAAATTTGAAGACTGAGGTGTCACATACTATTCAATCATACAAAGCTTCACAATAATTGAATCTTTTAGGTGATTCATATAGAATGTATACATTTTTGTAGTGGCCTTTGGATGGTTCACATGATATAAATACATGAAATTTTAAGGGGGGGGGGGAAGTTTTACAATTCTGATTGCATTCATGAATATTTGGATACATGACATAACTAAGTTACATTATAGGGGGCCATGTACCATAGACATTGGGGATAATTAGATTCTTAAAATACCTTTGATTTGCGCTCAACTCAATATCCTGAGTTTTGTTCTTTACTATGAACCCGCTATTCCTTCTATGGATAAATAGAGAAAATACGGGACAATAGTAAAATGATTTCTATTTTATTTTGTTACCATAGACAATGGGGAAACCTGTCAAGCTTTGTACATGTAATGAAAGTGCAATTTTCTTTTGTTACCAAATAAAATTCTTTGGTTTTTTCGGGCGTGCAGACAAAGGCTATTAACTTTTGATTTACTAAATTTATATAATATGTCTTAACCATAAGAAAAAAATATGCTTAATCAGAACGCATTTGAGATCCATTTTAGGATGCCCACAAAAATATGCTTAATCAGAACGCATTTGAGTTCCATTTTCGGACGATAGAAGGAATATAAACTAAATGAAACTATTCTATGCTTAATTATAATTAACTAGTCGTCGACCCGTGCACCTACACAGGTTAGTATTTTGAGCTACACACGAAGATACTCTGACTATACAATTGGAAAATATGAGTCAAGGTATTTAGTCTTGGCTTGTGATACTAATTATTTATTCAACCAACGAATAGAATGCATCATCACATTACATATCTTGAATATAAGTTCTTGTAATTAAGTAAAAATAAAAATGATAGATACATAGTTATAGGTAACCAATTTTGAGCCTGAGAAGTTAAGAGGAAAGGAATTCCATGGGATGTATCGCCTTTGTAATGACACTACCTGCACCAATTTTTCCCATGCTCTTGGTATGACTGATGAAGCACAAAGTTCTACAACAACACGATGGGACTCAAATAATTTCTGCAAAATATGTTTGTTTAAACAGCAGGATCATCAGTATTAGCTATCGCAAAGTTTTTTTTAGTGGTTTGAAATGACAATAAGATGTAAACATAAACAGACGAATTTGACCCCATTGTAATATTGATGGAGATGTTAGAAAGACATAATGTACACGTAAATCATTTACTCAAGTCAAAGTGAGCATTACGTGAAAAGCAAGTAGTTAAATGTACATCTCAAAATATCATATGAAGTATATGTTATAGAAATTAGAGGATTGCATACGATACTCTTTAGAGCAGCAATGTTAGACACTTTTGTAGGTGGATCGTGCATAGCACTAAAATAATATAGCACATCATTTTGAAAAGTAAAACATAATGCATGTATATATAATATTGTCTATTTGGAGCATCATTCTTTTGGTGATTTTCTGAAAATACAACGGACTGTACATATGATACTAACATTGGGGAGCCCAATACATCATTTGATGTAACAAAAGAAGACCAAACTATATGGAAATCTTGATGTTTCAGTGACTGATGCTGGGAAATATCATGCCGAGTAATGCATTCTCCAGGAGTTCTCAGCTTATTACCTTTCCATGCAATGGTGGCCACATAATGGCTCCCTTGGCAATAACAGAACTGAAAGCAAGATTGCAAAGAAAAACAGAAAAGATGGATAAATAGTTCTAGAGTTGCAATCAGAACATCCCACTATAACATCCTCTCACTTCAAGATTCCATTCCCATCTTTGACTAATTCCAGCAGAAAACACTGCAAACAGGGAAGATAACAGAATCTGAATTCATCCAATTAAAAGGATACAAATCAACAGAACATGGTGTTATGAGAGCATGACATCAACAATGTTACTATCTACCATAAAAACTCAAAGGAGGAACGACCCCCTAGATTAGAATCAGAGTCCCTTTCACATGCTTATATCCTTTTCATTGGATGAATTAGATAAAATTACTTTAAAAATGGACATCACAGAATATATAACAGTAGGAGGGGCAAGATGTTATAAGTTTCGGTTAAATTTTTCTGCTTATTCTACTTCGTTCATTTCCAATTATACTGAGAGTTTTCTGACATTGGTAATGCAAAGCAGCACAGTTTACATCTTGCTTGTTACAGACTTCAGATTATTTCTTGCTTTTCTCTCCCGGCTTCCCTGTCTTCAGGTAGCACTTTATTTTCATAGAGGAGATATTGTACTGCAACGGCACGGCGTGATATAGGGAACATTGGTATTAGAGATTGAAGTCGTTCATGTTAGACTAAAGCCACTGCGAAATACAAATTGATGTTCTACAACTATAAGAATTTTTGCGTGCAACTGCATAATCTGAGTCGAACGATGATAAGGATAGCACTTCTTTTGTGCAACCAATCCATGAATTTTGTTTAAAAAGGGCAGTGAATTTCATGATACCAAAGAGAACCAGGACGTTCGTTTTGACATAATTTGAAGGAAACAACAAACTGCAACGTAGAAGGCATGGTACATACTGAAGCACAACCATCTACCAACATACAAAGTTCTACCAAACTAAAAGACTCACCAATTAAGCATAAGCCTAAATAATTTATGGTCAGGCAGCTGTGCATTGAAAAACAACTTTGAAAAGGAAGAAATCACATATCAGACAATATGGAAGAGGACCTTGATGCCAGGCATACGAATCCTCCAACCTTGATGACATACTATCTGCTCAAATTACAATCGTCCATGGTGCTTCTACGCTTCTGACACAATCAGTAAACATAACATCTTGATTAATTTATAAAACTTGACTGCTATTTGAGAAAGAAAGTATAGTCTTACCTCAACAATTCCGTGTGTATGGGAGAAATTGAGATACAAATCAACACAAATTTGAACCTAATCTAGTCCACACAAAAAATCAAGATTAGGTCAAGGTTGCTCCTTATTGCAGCTGCAGCTGCACCGACCACCATCACACTTGCTGAAGCCTAACTGGCTCAGCTACACTACCCCGCGTGGGAACTTGGATCAGGAGTTTACTCTGAAGAACACGAGGAGGTGCATCATATTCATATCAGAGTATTAAAGGCTGCAACCCCATACATTCAGATAGAGTCGGTATAGCATGGAGACATGGTAGGAGGCTAGGAGAGTCCAAGCGAGGATGTGGCGACACAACAGCTAGGGTTAATGGCACTAATGGCCAGGGTCTTTCACCATGCTCTTCGTCTCCTTCTAGGAACCTGCTGCTTCGCCCAAGCTTCGTCCCGTTGGGCGTGGCATTCATCCTGCTAGATTTGGATGCTTCTAGGCATGCATGAGGTTGGGTTTCACCTTGTTGGGCGTGGCCTTCTCCATCCTGCTGGACTCAAACGCCTGCTGCTTCTAGGCCTGCGTGAGGTTGGTTTCCCGTTGCTGGGTGTGGCCTTCTCCATCCCGCTGGACTCCAATGCCCATAGGGAATTGATCTGAGCATATATATTGCGAAAAGTAACTATTTGAATCTAGCCTTTGGTTGGTCGAGCTGTGCACGTGCATCTGTCAACACCCGAACCATCACCACTTGAATCTCGGACAGAAGAAGAAGAATCACACCGTTTGAAGAGATCTTGATGGATCTTGCACTTCCTACACAATTGTACGCTAGGAAGAGGTGATCTGACATGAGAGACATTAGGGTGAAGGGGTGAAGATACAGACCAACATGAGAGATCGAGAGAGTTTAGCCATGGGAGAGATACGTGAGTGCTTTTTACGTGATTGTGAGTTGGGTCAGAGAGAGAGAGAGAGAGAGAGAGAGAGAGAGAGAGAGAGAGAGAGAGAGAGAGAGAGGTACATGATTTTTATTTCTCATTGGAGAGATAAAAGGTGAGACGTGGGAGATTGAGAGATTATGAGAGAGATATGCGTGAGTTTTTTTTCTATTGATTTTTTTCTCTCAGAATCCATCTACACCGTAGAAATATGGCCCCACCATATTAACGGCTCGTAAAATCTAATTAACATGGTAATTTCTAGGGAGTCTGTAATTAGTATAGGTATAGATTTCAAAGTTATAAATACTTATCGTGCATTTGAGTTCCATTTTAGGATGCCAACAAAAATTAGCACTTTGGTTTTCACATTTGTTTTAGAAGGAAATACACATAATAAAATTCTGACAAGTATATGACTAACCACGATTTGCAAAATCGATAGACTTTCAAGAGACCATTGCTAGGTAACCATGCATTAAAAACTAGCCCGTGCAGACGCACGGGTTGTTGACTAGTAGTACTAATGATGATTGCACTAGTTATGATGAAAATATCTCTTATAAGCATGTCGATTTTTGTGGAGTAGATTGGGTTTGCAAGTACACACCAAATAGGGAAAATAGATATTGCAAGAGGCATAAGTGTTTAGAAACTAAAGGGTTGCAAGAAAGGCTTAATGTTAGTGCTGAAAATTTAAGATATCTTTACCGTTATGAACTTTGCAATGAACGTGATCATTTACATCTCCAATGCAAATTGTTTTATGATCGAATCATGTCCAAAAAATTGTGATGATTTGATCTCCCTTGCTCATTACAATGAACTTAGTTTGCTTTTGGGTTATGAAGAATTGAAACGTGCAACTAAGCTTATTCCAAAATTTAATCTTGAGCATTTCCTTGATATTGATTTAGATGAGATTTATTTGTTTTGTGCAGTGAATTGCATTGAAAATCCTTATATTGCCAATCACCTAAAGAAAAGAATGCAAATAGAAGATGATGAGAATACTAATGAAACGGAAGAGATTTCCCAATATCCTCCTATAATTTCTTATGATGAATCAGGTAACGAGGAGGAGGTTTATATTCAACCAATCTCATCCATAAGGAGCTCAAAGAAGAAGGTTGAACCCACACATAATGTGAAGAAGAAAAAGAAAAGAAGGAGCAACAAAGGTAAAAAGGTATCCCTCCCAAATGATGTTTCTCCTACTACTCATTGTGATGATGATAATTGCTATACTATTGGTGCTATCCATATTTTTAATGATGAGAGTGATTATGCTTATGATATGAAAAGGCCCAAGCTTGGGGAAGCTATGTTTGATAAGGATGAAATATTTGAGAATATATTTGCTAAAATTAATGTTTGTCCCAATCTTGGGGATGCTATGTTTAATGAAGATGATATTTTTAGCATCCCAAGTTTTGATATGCAAAGTTGTTATGATGATAGCATGCCTCTTACCAATGATGATTATATTGATGAAAGTGGGTTTGGAAGAGTGTCAACTTTAGGAAGTAGTTATCCCACTATTTTGGAGGATGTTGAATTTTATTGTGATGAATAAGAAAGTGTATTTGGAAGAGTGTCAACTTTATTTAGTGATTCCACTATCTTGGGAGAGGTTTCAATCGATTATGATGAGAATGAAGTTGCTACTTATGATGATTATTGTGATGAAACTTATGCTATAAAAAGTAGTGGTGATTATATTTATAAAACTTGTCATGATTATGATTACCCTTTTTTCTGAACATTACTCTTTTAATGTGGAAACTTAGTGTTCAAGTCTCTTATGATACTCCCACTACTCCGAATGAGAAGAATTTTGCTTATGTGGAGAGTAGTAAATTTTCTATTCTTGTAAATCATGAAAAGAATGCTTTATGTGCTGGTTATATTGTTTAATTCATTCATGATGCTACTGAAAATTATTATGAGGGAGGAACATATGCTTGTAGGAATTGCAATAATGTGAAGTTTCCTCTCTTTGTGCTTCAAGTTTTGAACTTATGCTTGTTTTGCCTTCATATGCTAGTTCATTATTGTTCCCATAAGTTGTTTGCTCACAAAATCCCTATGCATAGGAAGAGGGTTAGGCTTAAATGTGCTAGTCATATGCTTCATGATGCTCCCATTATGTTTCAATTCTTATCTTTTATGTGAGCATCATTGTCATCATCATGCCTAGCTAAAAGGCATTAAAGAAAAGCGCTTGTTGAGAGACATCCCAATATGTACCCTTACTGTTTTTGTGTGTCCACATGATTATGCTACTGTATTAATCATGTTTGATAGCTTTTGTTTCAACAAAGTGCCAAGTAAGACCTTTAAGATAGCTTACGGTGATAGTTGTGTTGATCCTGCTGAGAATCGGAAACTTTTGCACCCAGTAAATTAGTTTTGTTAATTCATAGATACGTGATCTTGATATGATTCTTTTTTATATCGATTGGTACACGAATTTCTTAGGACTTCCTAATTTGGTAGGATTTTTGGAGTTCCAGAAGTATACGTTTGATACAGATTACTACAGACTGTTCTGTTTTTGACAGATTCTGTTTTCTATGTGTTGTTTGCTTATTTTGATGAATTTATGAGTAGTATCGGAGGGTATGAACCATAGAGAAGTTGTAATACAGTAGATATTACACCAATATGAATTTATAATGAGTTCATTACAGTACCTAAGTGGTGGTTTTATTCTCTTATAGTAACGGAGCTTATGAGTTTTCTGTTGAGTTTTCTGTTGTGGAGTTTTCAAGTTTTGGGTAAAGATTCGATGGACTACGGAATAAGGAGTGGCAATAGCCAAAGCTTGGGGATGCCCAAGGCACCCCAAGGTAATATTCAAGGACAACCAAGCTCCTAAGCTTGGGGATGTCCCGGAAGGCATCCCCTCTTTCGTCTTCGTTCATCGGTAACTTTACTTGGAGCTATATTTTTATTCACCAAATGTTATGTGTTTTGCTTGGAGCGTCATTTTATCTTTTTAGTATTTGCTTGCTGTTATTCATAATAATTTATTGCATCTTTATTTTCAATAAAAATGTCAAGGATAGCCTTTACCATGCTTATTTTGCTAGTATACATGTTGCTGTTTGAAAACAGAAAGTTTACCGCTGTTGCAAAAATTCCCTAGAAAAGTCAGAGAATGATATAATGTTGAAACTTTCTGCATAATGAGCCCTAATAAATATTCTACAGCGTAGTATTTTTCTCATAATTTTTGGAGTTAGGGAAGTATTGATACTCTTGCATTCTTTACAGACTGTACTGTTTTGGCAGATGGCTGTTATGTTTGCATTGTTTGCATATGTTTGCTTGTTGAATGATTATATTTGAGGATAGGAGTATTAAATATGCAGAGACATTTTGTATGCAATGTTGAATAATAATTTTAGTGATTTGTTACAGTAGAAAATGATAAGTTTTTGCCTTGGTTTATACTAACCTATCTCACGAGTTCTTGTTGAGTTTGGTGTGGATGAAGCTTTTGATAAAAAGAGAAACCATCATGTGAGAGGAATTAAGGAGACACAAAAGTTCAAGCTTGGGATGCCCAAGGCACCCCAAGATAATATTTCAAGAAGTCTCAAGCATCTAAGCTTGGGGATGCCCCATTAGGCATCCCACCTTTCTTCTTCAACAACTATCGGTTAGTATCGGTTGAGCCTAAGTTTTTGCTTCTTCACATGAGTTTTGATATCCTTGCAATGTCCTTTTATTTTTTTTTGTTTGCTGTTTGAATAAAATACCAAGATATGAAATTCTTTAATGAGAGAGAGTCTACATATAGCTACATAATTATTTAGCTACTCATTTATCTTCACTTATATCTTTTTGGAGTAGTTTGTCATTTACTCATGTGCTTCACTTATATCCTATGAGTAGATGGTTGAATGAGTTGAATGTCATAAATCTGAAATTATATATGTTTCATTTGCTTAACCCATGGGGAGTAATGACTTCACATCTAAGAAGTAGAGGTTGTAAATTTATTTAAGGTTAGCAAGCATTGTATTGGTCATTTGAACAATTCATGAAATAATATTGAAGGAAGAGAGATTTCACATAGAAATATACTATCTTAGACATCTTTTATAATTGTGAGCACTCATTAAGTATGACATGCTAAAGAGTTGATGTTGGACAAGGAAGACAACGTAATGGATTATGTTTTCTCACATCTCAGTTAAAGTATATTGTCATGGATCATTCAAACATGTTGAGCTTTCCTTTCCCCCTCATGCTAGCCAAAATTCCTTGCACCAAGTAGAGATACTACTTGTGCTTCCAAATATCCTTAAACCCAGTTTTGCCATGAGAGTCCACCATACCTACCTATGGATTGAGTAAGATCCTTCAAGCAAGTTGTCATCGGTGCAAGCAATAAAAATTGCTCTCTAAATATGTATGATCTATTAGTGTGAAGAAAATAAGATTTATACGATCTTGTTATGGAAGCAATAAAAGCGATGGACTCACTAGTAGAAAAACACCTATTAGTCCCGGTTCGTATGGGCCTTTAGTCCCGGTTCATGAACCGGGACTAATGGGTCGTTACTAATACCTCCCCCCTTTAGTCCCGGTTCTAACACGAACCGGGACAGATGGTCCTCCACGTGGCCGGTGCGCCAAGCCCAGGTAGGGGGGCCTTTGGTCCCGGTTGGTGGCACCAACTGGGACCAATAGGCATCCACGCGTCAGCATTCCAGTGGCTGGGGTTTTTGTTTTTTTGAAGGGGGGGTTGGGGGTTTTGGGGGTTAATTTAGGTGTTTCATATATTGTGTTAGCTAGCTAATTAATAGAGAGAAGTGTCCTCTCTTTCATCCGTGCTTGGTCGACGCTACGTACTATATACATATAGCCCTCGACACGCTAGCTAGTAAGAAAATGAAGGGAACCATCGAGTACAGAAGTTCGTCATGCATACCGAGAGAAATGATTGATCGACCTCTCCTTCTCCGAGAGATTGGTCGAACAATTTAAAACAAGTTTTCGTATCATGTACGTCCGACGCTACTAGCTACATACATGTACAATATATAAGATCTCTCAATTACAGTGCCCTAGCATTTGAAATCAACTTCCACATGGTATTCTCCGGCTTTATTGATGACGTGGTCAAGAAAGAATCCCGCCAATTCCTCTTGAATTGCTTTAATGCGATCTGGTTCTAGGAGTTCATTCCGCATCTGCCACGTCTAATTTGAAGAAGGGGGTTAATTAATACATATATATGAATGAAACTCAACAGAAATGATGGTGTAATAAAATGAAATTGTGAATATTATTAATTGCTTACGCACTTCATATTGTCTTGGAGAGTGGCCCCGCTTGTTTTTCAAAGTCGCGTTGTAGATGAACTCGCACACGTAGTATCCACAGAAATCATTCCCTTGTTCCTGCCACAAGCACTTTACGCGAAATAGAGGCCAGTCAAACTGATAATGAAGCATTATAAATGGCATTGATGAAAGTATAGCTATAGAATCAACGGGAGATGCGCACAACTAGCTAGCCAGTAGTACTTACTTTCGGGTATATATATCGTAGCTCCTTCGGCAGTCCCGGAGCTTTTGCAGTGAACTGTTTCCAAACCCTGCAAGACAAAGAAAATAATTATTATTACTTGAGATATCAGGAAATGAACAAAAAGTTGCCGCTATGGTGCGATAATGATCGGTTAATTGAACTTACTTGCTGAGCATTTTAGTCATGTCCGCATAGGTGCTGGGATCTTTCCGTCTCGAGTCTAAGACGGTTACTAGTCCACGCTCAAGCTTAATCTCCAGAAGAATATAGTGGAACCTGCGCATGCATGCATAACTCATCAATTACATTACTATAACCTCGCTCGAGTAATAAGGGAAACCGAATATGCAAACGATCAGTAACACTCACTTGCCTTTATAAGGAAAGAGTATGGTATCTTTGTTTTGATTTTTCACCAACGATTGTAGAAAATTGTCCACGGCCTCTTTGACGTGCTTTTCAACCAGAAATACATCTATGATATTTGTGTTAATGAACCCAATATCATAGATTTCATTTTTTTTGCACTCGACGATCTTCAATCTGCATAATATATTGAGGATAATTAATCATAAATACATGCAACGAAAGAGCCGAGCTATATATAGAGACTTAATGACAGAAATAGTACTTATAGGCAGTAGCAAAAGACAGTTAATTTATCGCGGGCCTTTTGATTGAAGAACTCGAAGAACTCCTCAAATGGAACACACAACAGATCAGTTCCAACGAGGTCGTGATCCTCTTTAATGTTCAGATACAAACAATTCGTCCCCCAGGACTCTCTGCAGGTTTTCATGTACCAAGTATGGAATCTTCGCATCATCGTTGTTAGAGATTTTTCATCTTTGACGAGAGGCTTCCCGTACTTGTATCTGTGTTCGTCCACCTTTATGTATTCAGGAAGTGTATCATCAGGCAGGTAATCTTCTAGATTGCCATAACCGGCCACCATCCCCGGAACATTAGCGACGATGTTGCCGCTAGACACATTGAGCGGGGGCACGATTGGTTTGCTTGTTCACCGAGCTGGTCAATTTTTTTAGCTGCTCGTTCTTTTGCTCTTGGATGTCCGACAGTACTTCCCGGCCGGTCTTTCACCGGATCCACTTCGGTCTGCGCGATCTTCGCATTTTCCTCCTCGGTCCTCTCGTACGGTAACTTCTCTGGAGTCTTCAGAGAAGGACCGTATCTGTATTTCCTCCCGCCTTTGGCTGTACTGCTAGAAGCCGACAAAACGGATGTCTTATTTTTTGCTTGCTTACGAGGCGGAGGAGAAGGACTACGACGCGCCGGAGTAGCCGGAGCGGCGGCGGGTCTCTTTCGCCCTTGCTGACGAGGCGGAGAAGGAGGTGGCTGGTTGCTCGGGCGCGCCGGCGCAGGCGGAGAAGGAGGAGGCTGGCTGCTCAGGCGCGCCAGCGCAGGTGGAGAAGGAGGCGGAGTGCCACCACGCGTGCCCTGATCGTCACTCGCCGGAGGAGGAGGCGGTTGAGGAGGCGGAGTGCCCTGACTCGCCGGAGGAGGAGGAGGAGGCGGAGGCGTCCAGTTCGGAAGGTTGATGAGCTCCTTCCGCCATAGGCATGGAGTCTTCAGAGCAGAACCCAACCTAGTCTCCCCTTCACCGGTAGGGTGGTCAAGCAGGAGGTCCTCAAATCCCTCCGTTATTTCATCCACCATCACCTTAGCATATCCTTCTGGAATCGGCTGGCAGTGATAAGTTGTGCCGGGTCCACTAGGATAAACATGGCCAAAAGCCGCTTTGACCTTAAAAGTCATCCATCGCACCATAATGTGCAACTTTTAGACTCCGTGATACCATCCACGGGATAGCCGGCAGGAGCCGTCAAAACATGCTCCGGCTGAAGCAGCTCGGTGGAAGCCACGCTGCTTCTCCGCTGAGATGGCGGGGTAGCTTGGGGGGAAGCTTCGGCAGGTCGTTTGCTGTGATCTGCTGCTTCTCGTTCCTCTTCTCGTTCCTCTAGCCCCATTACCCTTTCGTGCAACACCTGCAGTTGGTCCTGCTCCAGTTTCTTCCTCCCCTCGTGGGTTTTGTAACCCCCTGCGTCCGGAAAACCAACCTTCCACGAAAGGGAGCCTGGCGTGCCTCGTGTTCGTCCAGGGTGCTCAGGATTCCCAAGGGCCATTGTGAGCTCGTTCTTCTCCCTGTTTGGAAGGAACGTCCCTCACTGCGCTGCATCGATATAGTGTCGAAGCTTCCTGACTGGTATTTGCAGTTGCTCGTCCGTCCACTGGCACTTCCCATTATGAGGTCCAAGGTTCCGCCAGCCCGAAGAACCAAGTCCGCAACGGTCAGCGATACATTGTCTCTGGTTCGATCCCTTTATCAAGCAAATCATGCTCAGCCTTGGACCACTTAGGCCGGGCTTTGAGGTAGCCACCTGACCCCGTGCGATGGTGAAGCTTCTTCTTCGCAGCATTTTTCTTGTTTGTCGCCGACATCTTCTTACTCTTTTCCGATGTCTTGTGGGCCACAAATGCGAGCCAGTGATCTTTGATCTTCTCATATTTGCCGATGAATTCTGGTGTCTTATCTTTCTCGACAAACTGGTTCAGCTCTTTCCTCCACCTCCTCATTAGGGTTGCCATCTTCTTAAGAGCACAAGACTTGATTAATTGCTCTTTAACTGGCTTCTCCGGATCCTCCTCTGGCGGTAGGGTGAAATTGCCTTCAGCTCAGTCCAAAGATCTTCTTTCTTCATATCATTGACATAAGACACCTCAAGGTCTTCCTCCTTAGGCTTATACCATTGATGGATGCTGATCGGGATCTTGTCCGTAACAAGAACCCCGCACTGAGTAGAAAATGCCTTCCTTGTCCGCATGGGTTCAATCGGTTTGCTGTTGGGCGCGATTTCTATGGTCTCAAACTTTTCATCCGAGCTCAACTTTTTCTTCGGGCCTCGTCTCCTTACCGAAGTTGTGCTCGATCCGGAGGGCTAGAAATTATAAGGAAGAAAGACGAGAGTAATTAATATGTGTACATATACCAAAACAATGGATGCATCAATTAACTAGTCAGCACGGGCTTAACTAATTAATATATACCTGGCCGGACTCGGTTCGGTCACCGGAGCAGTCAACACGGTCTCCTTCTGCTTGTACCTCCATTGTGTCACCGGAGCCATCATGAACATAGTCCTCTTCTTGTACCGTCATTAATGGGTCGAAGCCATCATGAACATAGCCCTCTTCTTCACCCAGTCCGGTGTCGTTGAGAAATGATGCAACTTCATCACTTCCTTGTGCGATTATGTGCCCCAACATCGCTTCTGCTTTCTTCGTCTCTGGAGTGCTCCATAGTTTCGCAAATATTTACAACATGTCAATTATTATTCAAACATGGTACAGATATATATATATATATATATATATATATATATATATATATATATATATATATATATATATATATATATATATATATATATATATATATTAGTGGCAAACGTAGAACTAGCTAGCTAATCACAATAAGGAATCATGTTAGTTTGTGTGGCCTCAAGAGAGTTAATTTGTCGGGTAGGGGCGCGGCGGGAGCGGGTAGGAGACCAAAATCGTTTTCTCTCTAGGGTTTGTGGTCGCCTCGACACAACGCTTCAAGGGTTAATTTGGGTGGCCTCGAGAGAGTTAATTTGTCGGGTAGGGGCGCGGCGGGAGGGGGTAGGAGCTACCAACATCGTTTTCTCTCTAGGGTTTGGGTGTCCTCGAGAGTTTTGGTCGAGCGAGAGGGACGAGGGGGTGCTGCCGTTGTATAAGTTATCAAGGTCGAGAGGGGGTATATATATCGACCGCCCCTCATGTCGAAGTTATTTCGAGGGGGTTATATCGACAACGACGCGACATACATATACATGGGAAAATAATGACATCGGGGAGGGGGTATCGGTACCCCCCCCCCACTCGTGTTGAAGTTTCTTCTTTCTCCTCTATTCCTTTCTTCTTCTTCTACTCTTCTTTTTCTTCTTCTCGCGAGAAAGGAAAATAAGGAAAAGGAAGAAAAGAGGAAGATGAAAAAAAATAGTTCTTCTTCGCCTCTTCTTTTTCTTCTTATTTCCTCTTCTTATTTATTTCTCCTCTTCTTCCTCTCCTCTTCTTCTCCTTTCTTCCTCTTCTTATTTTCCTTTTTCCTCTCATTCTTTTAGTATTGCTTGTTTAAAAAAATGTTCAAATAGAAAATTTGAAAAAAACAAAGGTCTTGCCTAATGCATTGTTCATATGAATATACAAACATTTGCATATTTCTACAATAATTAATATCACCAAAAAATCTATGAACAGAAAAAAACCTAACTTTTCTAAAAACTATCTTTTGCAAATATGAAAACATTAATACACATATGAACAAAAAATACATATATGAAGAAAAACATGCTCTGAACAATTTTTTATACATTTTGAACATCTACATACACATAGCCACATACATACACATATACAATATATATATATATATATATATATATATATATATATATATGAACAAAAAATTAAACTAATAAAAGTGAAAAAACAGAGCAGGGTATGCTGGCTGGCTCACAGTGAGGGGCAGCTAGATGTCAATGGCGGCGGTGGGGGCGAGGCGCCGACGCTGAGGTGGAACGACGGGCAGGGCTCATGGCGCTGCTGGGGCTGGACGGGCGCTGGGCTCGGGAGGCTCAGCGACGAGGACGGCTGGGTTGGGGCGACAGCCTTGGCGGCGGCGGCGGCGGCGGCGAGGTGGAGCAGCCTGGCGGTGTCGAGGAGGCGTGTCGGCGTCGTCGGGGGGGCAACTGGCGATGAGATTCTGAATTTTTGCAAAGTGTTTGCTTATATATCAAAGTCATTGGTCCCAGTTGGTGAAACCAACCGGGACTAATGCACCCTTTAGTCCCGGTTCATGGCACCAACCGGGACCAAAGGCCTCTTTTTCGGCAGCCCAAAGGGCGGGAAGCGGCGGCCTTTGGTACTGGTTGGTGCCACGAACAGGTACCAATGCCCCCCCTTTAGTCCCGGTTGGTGCCACCAACCGGGACCAAAGGCCCCTGTGCTGCACGTGTCGGGGCCAAAGTTTAGTCCCACCTCGCTAGTTGAGAGGGGCGCGATGGTTTATAAGCCCCACCGCACCCTCTCAACCTCCTCTCCATTGCAGGCTTACGGGCCTACTTGTTACTGCTATGCTCGATGGGCTGCTGGCCTGCTGCATGGGCTGAATCCGGCCCATGGATGGGTTTCTAGTCGTATTCAGCTGTGGTGGCCCAAGATGGGTGGCAATTTTTTGTTTTTTGTTTTCTTTACTTATTGTTGCTATTTTATTTTTTTCCAGTTTTTGGTTTGTTTTCTGCATTATTTATTTTCTTTTGTTTTTGCTTTATTTTTAATTCTTTTTGCTTTTAGTTTTAGGAAAATTATAAACTTTCTGTTAGTGCCATTACTTTTCAAATTTGAAAACACTTTTTTTGTTTTTTTGTTTTCTTTCTTGCTTTATTTATTTTATTTTGTTTCTACTTACAACAAAAAACTTATTGTTGCTATTTTTAATTATTACGAGGGCCGAACCACAAGACATTAAAGCATTTCGAATGAACTCTGAAAAAGTTGAAAGTTGGCATGGTATCATACTCGTCAGTTACAATGTTGGCATGGTATCATCATAATAGTTGCGGGAGAAAGTCTTCACTTTTTCTTCACTTGTGTCATTTCCTTATTGCGCCGTAACCATGGATAATCTTCATCGTTTATCAGGATGCTGGGGTCAGCCTTGACTTTGAAGGGAGGAATTTCATGAAACTTTTCATAATCTTCAGACATGTCTGTCTTGTCCTCCACTCCCACGATGTCTCTTTTTCCTGAAAGAACTATGTGGCGCTTTGGCTCATCATATGATGTATTCGCTTCCTTATCTTTTCTCTTTCTTGGTCTGGTAGACATGTCCTTCACATAGATAACCTGTGCCACATCATTGGCTAGGACGAACGGTTCGTCGTGTACCCAAGATTTTTCAGATCCACTGTTGTCATTCCGTCTTGTGGGTCTACTGTACCCGCCTCCGACAGATTGACCCATTTGCACTTAAACAAAGGGACCTTAAAATCATGTCTGTAGTCAAGTTCCCATATGTCCACTATGTAACCATAATATGTGTCCTTTCCTCTCTCGGTTGTTGCATCAAAGAGGACACCGCTGTTTTGGTTGGTGCTCTTTTGATCTTGGTCAATCGTGTAAAATGTATTCCCATTTATCTCGTATCCTTTCCAAATCAATACAGTCAAAGATGGTCCCCTGGACACCAAGTACAAATCATCACGAACAGCGTTGTCACCTCTGATACGTGCTTCCAACCAACTGCTGAAAGTCCTGATGTGTTCACATGTAATCCAGTCGTCGCACTGCTCCGGGTGTTTGGAGCGCAGACTGTTCTTGTGTTCATCGACCTAAGGGGTCACCAAGGTAGAGTTCTGTAGAACTTTGTAGTGTGCTTGAGACCAAGAATATCCGTTCCTACATATTATTGAGTCCCTTCCAAGCGTGCCTTTTCTAGTCAGTCTCCCCTCATACCACGATTTAGGGAGACCTATCTTCTTAAGGCCAGGAATGGAGTCAACACAAAACCCGATGACATCCTCTGTTTGATGGGCCATGGAGATGATTCCTTCTGGCCTAGCACGGTTACGAACATATTTCTTTAGGACTCCCATGAACCTCTCAAAGGGGTACATATTGTGTAGAAATACGGGGCCCAGAATGACAATCTCGTCAACTAGATGAACTAGGACGTGCGTCATGATATTGAAGAAGGATGGTGAGAACACCAGCTCGAAACTGACAAGACATTGCACCACATCACTCCTTAGCCTTGGTATGATTTCTGGATCGATCACTTTCTGAGAGATTGCATTGAGGAATGCACATAGCTTCACCATGGCTAATCGGACGCTTTCGGTAGAAGCCCCTCAATGCAACCGGAAGCAGTTGCGTCATAATCACGTGGCAGTCATGAGACTTTAGGTTCTGGAACTTTTTCTCTAGCATATTTATTATTTCCTTTATATTCGACGAGAAGCCAGTCGGGACCTTCATACTGAGCAGGCATTCAAAGAAGATTTCTTTCTCTTCTTTCGTAAGAGCGTAGCTGGCAGGACGTTCATACTGCTTCAGAGGCATGCCCTCTTTTTCGTGCAAGCGTTGCAGGTCCTCCCGTTCCTCAGGTGTATCTTTTGTCTTCCCATAAACGCCCAAGAAGCCTAGCAGATTCAGGCAAAGGTTCTTCGTCACGTGCATCATGTCGATCGAAGAGCGGACCTCTAGGTCTTTCCAGTAGGGTAGGTCCCAAAATATAGATTTCTTCTTCCACATGGGTGCGTGATTGTCAGCGTCATTCGGAACAGCTAGTCCGCCGGGACCCTTTCCAAAGATTACGTGTAAATCATTGACCATAGCAAGTACGTGATCACCGGTACGCATGGCAGGCTTCTTCCGGTGATCTGCCTCGCCTTTGAAATGCTTGCCTTTCTTTCGACATTGATGGTTGGTCGGAAGAAATCGACGATGGCACAGGTACACATTCTTCCTGCAGCTTGCCAGGTATATACTATCGGTGCCAAGTAAACAGTGTGTGCATGCGTGGTATCCCTTGTTTGTCTGTCCTGAATGGTTACTGGGAGCGGGCCAATCATTGATGGTCACGAACAGCAACGCCTTTAGGTTAAATTCCTCCTGTTTGTGCTCATCCCACATACGTACACCGTTTCCATTCCACAGCTGTAAAACTTCTTCAACTAATGGCCTTAGGTACACATCAATGTCGTTGCCGGGTTGCTTAGGGCCTTGGATGAGAACTGGCATCATAATGAACTTCCGCTTCATGCACATCCAACGAGGAAGGTTATACATACATAGAGTCACGGGCCATGTGCTGTGATTGCTGCTCTGCTCCCCGAAAGGATTAATGCCATCCGTGCTTAAAGCAAACCATACGTTCCTTGGCTCACTTGCAAACTCATCCCAGTACTTTCTCTTGATTTTTCTCCACTGCGACCCGTCGTGGTGCTCTCAACTTCCGTCTTTCTTACGGTCCTCACTGTGCCATCGCATCAACTTGGCATGCTCTCCGTTTCTGAACAGACGTTTCAACCGTGGTATTATAGGAGCATACCACATCACCCTCGCAGGAACCCTCTTCCTGGGGGGCTCGCCGTCAACATCACCAGGGTCATCTCGTCTGATCTTATACCGTAATGCACCGCATACCGGGCATGCGTTCAGATCCTTGTACGCACCGCGGTAGAGGATGTAGTCATTAGGGCATGCATGTATCTTCTCCACCTCCAATACTAGAGGGCATACGACCTTCTTTGCTGCGTATGTACTGTCGAGCAATTCGTTATCCTTTGGAAGCTTCTTCTTCAATATTTTCAGTAGCTTCTCAAATCCTTTGTCGAGCACTGACATTCTCGCCTTCCTTTGCAGCAATTCGAAGACGGTACCGAGCTTTGTGTTGCCATCTTCGCAATTGGGGTACAACCCTTTTTTGTGGTCCTCTAACATGCGATCGAACTTCAGCTTATCCTTTTGACTTTCGCATTGCATCCTTGCATCGACAATGACACTGCGGAGATCATCATCATCGGGCACATCGTCTGGTTCCTCTTGATCTTCAGCAGCTTCGCCCGTTGCAGCATCATCGTTTACATCGTCTGGTTCCTCTTGTTGTTCAGTAGCATCACCGTATTCAGGGGTCACATAGTTATCATCGTACTCTTCTTCTTCGCCGTCTTCCATCATAAACCCTATTTCTCCGTGCCTCGTCCAAACATTATAATGTGGCATGAAACCCTTGTAAAGCAGGTGGGTGTGGAGGATTTTTCGGTCAGAGTAAGACTTCGTATTCCCACATATAGGGCATGGACAACACATAAAACCATTTTGCTTGTTTGCCTCAGCCACTTCGAGAAAATCATGCACGCCCTTAATGTACTCGGAGGTGTGTCTTGAACTGTACATCCATTCCCGGTTCATCTGCGTTCATTGTATATAATTAAGTGTGTCAAAAATCATTACAGAACATCATGAATAGATAATTAAGTGACCAAATTAATAGAAGTTCATCATCACATTAAAACCAAAGTACATACATAGTTCTCATCTAACAACATAAAGCTCTGCAGAGCATCTAAATTAAGATAAGATAAGAACAAGAGGCTCACCACGGTGGTGCCGGCGACGAGATCGGCGCGGGCGATCGACGGCGGTGAAGACGGGGACGGGACGTGACGGACCGCTAAACCTAGACAAATATTAAGAAAATGGAGCTTGGAGGTCAAGCTTGGAGAGCAGAAAGCTTAAGTAGTGTGGCTCGGGCATTCCATCGAACACCTCGTGTGCATAGGAGGTGAGCTAGAGCACCACAAAGCTCTACCCTCGCCTGCCACGAAAAACAGAGCACTCGGAGTGCTCTGATCGCGGGCGAGGGGTATATATAGGCAAATAATTGGTCCTGGTTGGTGACTTGAACCGGGACTAAAGGGCATCTTTTGGTCTCGGTTCGTCCCACCAACCGGGACCAATGGTGGTGGGCCAGGAGCCCATTGGTCCCAGTTCGTCCCACCAATCGGGACCAAAAGGTCCAGACGAACCGTGACCAATGGGCCCACGTGGCCCGGCCGGCCCCCAGGGCTCACGAACCGGGTCCAATGCCCCCATTGGTCCCAGTTCTGGATTGAACCGTGACTAATGGGCTGGCCGGGCCTGGACCATTGCCCTGTTTTCTACTAGTGATTGCATAATAAAGGTACATATACAAGTGGCAATATAAAGTGACGTTCTTTCGCATTAAGATTTTGTGCATTCAACCCTAAAAGCGCATGACAGCCTCTGCTTCCCTCTACGAAGGGCCTATCTTTTACTTTATGTCTTTTACTTTATGCAAGAGTCAAGATGATCTTCACCTTTCCCTTTTTCATTTTATCCTTTGGCAAGCACCTCGTGTTGGAAAGATCCTTATATATATCCAATTGGATGTAAGTTAGCGTGAACAGTTATTGTTGACATCACCCAAAGATGAATACGTTGGGAGTCAACACTATAAGCCCCTATCTTTCTCAGTGTCCGATTAAGACTCCATAACCATTAGTATTGCGTGAGTGTTAGCAATTGAGGAAGACTATATGGTAGTTGAGTATGTGAAGTTTGCTAAATCAAAGCTCTGACATAGACCCTTCCTGAAAATAAGATGAATTGCAATTGTTTGATGACTGAGAACATAGTTTGCTAGTTTCCAAGAAAGTTTATGGTCTATGCTTTAACATGTGAATAGTTTGTTACTTGATCGTGAGAAGTTATATGAGATGAACTACTGTTATGACATATAATTATGCTATAAAAGGTGACTGAAATTATTTTTAATCAAACTTGTGCACCCTCTAGCATTCACACTTCACAATTTTTTCTTTTATCATTTACCTACTCGAGGATGAGCAGGAATTAAGCTTGGGGATACTGATACGTCTCCAATGTATCTATAATTTATGAAGCATTATTGCTATTTTATTATTTGTTTTGAATGATTACAGGCTTTATTATACACTTTTATATTACTTTTGGGACTAACCTATTAACCGGAGGCCTAGCACATATTGTTGTTTTATTGCCTGTTTCAGTATTTCGAAGAAAAGGAATATCAAACGGAGTCCAAATGGAATGAAACCTTCGGGAGCGTGACTTTTGGAAAGGATATGATCCGTGAGACTTGGAGTTCAAGCCAGGGAAGGTTCGAGGAAGCCAGGAGATAGGAGGGCGCCCCCACCCCCTGGGCGCGCCCCTGTCTCCTGGGCCCCTCGAGGCTCCCTCGGCCGACTTCTTTCGCCTATATAAGTCCACGTACCATAAAAACATCAAAGACGAAGATAGATCGGGAGTTCCGCCGCCGTAAGCCTCTGTAGCCACCAAAAACCTCTCGGGACCCTGTTCCGGGACCCTGCCAGAGGGGGAATCCATCACCGTTGGCTATCTTCATCATCAAGGCGCTCTCCATGACGAGGAGGGAGTAGTTCACCCTCGGGGCTGAGGGTATGTACCAGTAGCTATGTGTTTGATCTCTCTCTCTCGTGCTCTCTCTATGGCACGATCTTGATGTATCGTGAGCTTTGCTATTATAGTTGGATCTTATGATGTTTCTCCCCCTCTACTCTCTTGTGATGAATAGAGTTTTCCCTTTGAAGTTATCTTGTCGGATTGAGTCTTTAAGGATTTGAGAATACTTGATGTATGTCTTGTCGTGCTTATCTGTGGTGACAATGGGATATCACGTGATCCACTTGATGTATGTTTTGGTGATCAACTTGCGGGTTCCGCCCATGAACCTATGCATAGGGGTTGGCACACATTTTCGTCTTGACTCTCCGGTAGAAACTTTGGGGCACTCTTTGAAGTACTTTGTGTTGGTTGAATAGATGAATTTGAGATTATGTGATGCATATCGTATAATCATGCACACGGATACTTGAGGTGATCCAGTCGTCGCACTGCTCCGGGTGTTTGGAGCGCAGACTGTTCTTGTGTTCATCGACATAAGGGGTCACCAAGGTAGAGTTCTGTAGAACTTTGTAGTGTGCTTGAGACCAAGAATATCCGTTCCTACATATTATTGAGTACCTTCCAAGCGTGCCTTTTCCAGTCAGTCTCCCCTCATACCACGATTTAGGGAGACCTATCTTCTTAAGGCCAGGAATGGAGTCAACACAAAACCCGATGACATCCTCTGTTTGATGGGCCATGGAGATGATTCCTTCTGGCCTAAGCGATTACTGAACATATTTCTTTAGGACTCCCATGAACCTCTCAAAGGGGTACATATTGTGTAGAAATACGGGGCCCAGAATGACAATCTCGTCAACTAGATGAACTAGGACGTGCGTCATGATATTGAAGAAGGATGGTGAGAACACCAGCTCGAAACTGACAAGACATTGCACCACATCACTCCTTAGCCTTGGTATGATTTCTGGATCGATCACTTTCTGAGAGATTGCATTGAGGAATGCACATAGCTTCACCATGGCTAATCGGACGTTTTCCGGTAGAAGCCCCCTCAATGCAACTGGAAGTAGTTGCGTCATAATCACGTGGCAGTCATGAGACTTTAGGTTCTGGAACTTTTTCTCTAGCATATTTATTATTTCCTTTATATTCGACGAGAAGCCAGTCGGGACCTTCATACTGAGCAGGCATTCGTATAATCATGCACACGGATACTTGAGGTGACAATGGAGTATCTACGTGACATTAGGGTTTTGGTTGATTTGTGTCTTAAGGTGTTATTCTAGTATGAACTCTATTATAGATTGAACGGAAAGAATAGCTTCATGTTATTTTACTACGGACTCTTGAATAGATAGAACAGAAAGGATAACTTTGAGGTGGTTTCGTGCCCTACCATAATCTCTTCGTTTGTTCTCCGCTATTAGTGGCTTTGGAGTGACTCTTTGTTGCATGTTGAGGGATTGTTATATGATCTATCTATGTCATTATTGTTGAGAGAACTTGCACTAGTGAAAGTATGAACCTTATGCCTTGTTTCCTACCATTGCAATACCGTTTACACTCACTTTTATCATTAGTTACTTTGCTGTTTTTATATTTTCAGATTACAAATATCCATATCTACCATCCATATTGCACTTGTATCACCATCTCTTCGCCGAACTAGTACACCTATACAATTTACCATTGTATTGGGTGTGTTGGGGACAAAAGATACTCTTTGTTATTTGGTTGCAGGGTTGTTTGAAAGAGACCATCTTCATCCTACACCTCCCACGGATTGATAAATCTTAGGTCATCCACTTGAGGGAAATTTGCTGCTGTCCTACAAACCTCTGCACTTGGAGGCCCAACAACATCTACAAGAAGAAGGTTGTGTAGTAGACATCAATGCTAAAGTGCCGACCTTCTACCAGGTGAGGCCTGTCGCACAGACCGCGCTCATCTTCGCAGTAATCGCACATAGCAAATTCCCTTTCGTCGTCAGACATTTCCTAATAGGTAATTAATAATCCATCATCGAATACATATATAGTAGTTTGTAGCAAAGATCATCATATAACAATTAGAACACCTAAAATTTGTAGTTTGTAGTACTTTGTAGAAAAGATCATCATCAAACCTAGTTTGTAGCAAAGATCATCATATAATCCATCATCGAATACATATATAGTAGTTTGTAGCACAAACCACGCTCATCTTTTGCATTCAATAAGCAAATAACTAATAGGTAATTAATAATCCATCATCGAATACATATATAGTAGTTTGTAGCAAAGATCATCATATAATATTGCTAATACATCTCGAATAATAGCTCCTCTAGGTTCAATGGGCCGCGGTGGACACCCAAAGAGAAGGAACCATCACAGGATCATAGCTCCGGTGAGGTCCCCAAAGAATCTGCCAGGTATTGGAGAACCTGTCGTTTGCCAACGAAACCAAGTAGCGGTGGACGTGCGCGTTCTCCTCCGTGACACAGTGCTATACCACATGCGCGGGGGACTCAAGCCTCTGCACCGATGCGGGCCCACGTGACCGCCACCAAAGAAGCTCCGGGTCGACGACGGGCTGGATCCTCACTAAGCTGCGCTCACCAGAAGGTAGCACAACCCAGTACCAGCCCGACGGAGCCCAGTCCCGGACATGGCCCCTCGGCTCAAGCAGGAGTCCTCCGCCGAGTCGACGACGAGGATGCGGGATAGGCATCGTCGACGTCGATAACAAAATTCTTAATTATGAAAACAAAATTAATAAACACTTAGCAAAATTCGGCATGACCTTTTCTAAAAGCAGGACATATCGAGCGCCCGAAATTTGCCAGAACGTAAACGAATCGAAATTTCTGGCAAAACATAGGCTACTCGGAAAAATATGACGGTGAAGGGGAAGGTCAAGGATCTGAGAACGCAGAAACAGAGAGAAATAAAATCTCGGAGGGGCTCTCGCCCCTCCCAACCCATGGGAGCCAAGGACCAGAGGGGAAACCCTTGTCCCATCTAGGGAGAAGGTCAAGGAAGAAGAAGAAGAAGAAGGGGGGCCCTCTCCCCCTTGCTACCGGTGGCGCCGGAACGCCATCGGGGGCCATCATCATCACAGCGATCTTCACCAACAACTTCACCTCCTTCATCACCAACTCTTCCCCCCTCTATGTAGCGGTGTAACCTCTCTCTTCTTAAACATGGTGCTCAACGCTATATATTATTTCCCAATGATGTATGGCTATCTTATGATGTTTGAGTAGATCCATTTTGTCCTATGGGTTAATTGATGATCGTGGTTGGTTTGAGTTGCATGTTTTATTATTGGTGCTGTCCTATGGTGCTCTCCGTGTCACGCAAGCATGAGGGATCCCCGTTGTAGGGTTTGCAATATGTTTATGATTTGCTTATGGTGGGTGGCGTGAGTGAACAGAAGAAAAGAATCGAGTAAGTAGGTTGTTTGCGTATGGGATAATGGGGACTTGATACTTCAATGCTATGGTTGCATTTTACCTTAATGATCTTTAGTAGTTGCAGATGCTTGCTAGAGTTCCAATCATAAGTGCATATGATCCAAGAAGAGAAAGTATGTTATCTTATGCCTCTCCCTCAAATAAAATTACAATAGTGATTACCGGTCTAGTTATCGATTGCCTTGGAAAAATAACTTTCTCGTAACAAAAAGCTCTCTACTAATACTTACTTTATTGCATCTTTATCTAAACAGCCCCTAGTTTATATTTAGTTCTCTTTACTATCTTGCAAACCTATCCAACATCACCTACAAAGTACTTCTAGTTTCATACGTGTTCTAGGTAAAGCGAACGTCAAGCGTGCGTAGAGTCGTATCAGTGGCTGATAGGACTTGAGAGAGTATTTGTTCTACCTTTAGCTCCTCGTTGGGTTCGACACTCTTACTTATCGAATGAGGCTACAACTATCCCGTATACTTGCGGGTCATCAGTGATCTCTTGGTTAATCAGATAATTGAGTCCGAGAAACAAAGAGTGTGAACCAAGGCTGTTTACCCGCCTCCAACTAAAAAATCCTAAAGGGCCCAACAAGCTGGTATCCTGCTCATAGATGTAACAGCCACTGTCCGGATACTCATGTATTACACGGTGCTTGTATACAATGGGGTTTTTGCAATATAACTTTTCCGGCTCATGTGTCCGAATTTTCATCAGTCTTTTGTCGTCGTCTGATCGAGCGAGGAACCAGTTGTTCCCTGTTTTTGGCAAAGGTGGTGTGATTACAAAGAGCAATAACTGTAGGGACACTGCATCATATCAAAAAGGACAGGCATTGTTAATGTAAGATCAACATTCTTCAGATTATGAGTAGGATAATGCAAGAAACAGCATTGATATGTCCCTGTTGGAACTAGGAGGAAAATACAGGGAAATGTATGCTGGGTTCGAAAATATAGAAGTGCCATGCATGGTTATACTCATGTTATCTCACAATCGATTCTTCACAGGAAACTACCATGTCATGCATGTTATGTAATCATGTTCAGTCCTCACAAACAAATTCTTCATGGTAACTAACAGACCATGCATTGTTATATACTCGTGTTCTGTGGACAAAATTTTTGTGCGGATATTATTCTAGCCATTGATTGCTAAAGGGTGAATATAGGTATGTACACATGGTAAGCATTGCAGGATTTCACTACTTCCAAATATAGAGTTCTCCATATGCACATTTACTTCCCTAATGTATGGTTAGATGAAACCAACAGTGTGGTGCATGTTTCTACATCATGAAAATGAGGAAACTAACATCGCCATTGATACACACTCATATTTAGTAGTAGTATATAGATTATTGTAAAATAAGGATAATATCCATATATTCCTAACTGTTTGATTATTCAGGGTACAAATTGGATGTAATGACATGGTCACAATAGCATGAATTAACTCATTCTAAATATATTCGATTTATGGTGTCTCTAATACATTGCCATAAATCTACTCTGCTCAAACAAGGATATGCCAATCATCACAAAAAGTTCAAATAGTGTCATGGCGTCATCATTAACATGAGATGAAAACAACTTACACGCGTCGTCCAAGCAATATGTGGGGCCATCTTCTTTGTCGATCGCGTAGATGATGCCGTTGTGTTCAATAGCATCATAGAAGTGTGTATCATCTTTGACGATGATCCACTATGAGCTGAGTTGTATCCAGCTAAAGAAGGCACCGGCGTAAAGATAGGCGAGTCCGCGGTCGAACAAGGCGATTAGCTTGAAGTCTGCGTAATTCGCATGTCGTGTGGGCACTTGGCAGATTACAATCTTCTGCAAAACAAGGTCCTTCCAACTGACGTGGTAATCTAGATGACTTGGAACGCGATGGTAAAACTCTATATAATCCAACGGAGGAAGGATAATCTCATGGGAGGTCTGGAAGTTCACGAGCACCAACTTTATTGTCTTCTCTGAAGGCAGCCATACAGTGGGAGTTCATGCCGACCCAATACATACCTGCCAAGAAGTTTCGGGCGATGGTGATTGGATCGAAGTCGAGGGAAATGATGTACGGCGACCCACTAAATATGTGCAAAGAAGTTTCGGCTAATGGAGATCGGATTGAAGTCGAGGGGCATCATGTACGCCTCCGTATCATGGTGAGTCAATCTTGGAAGACCAGATAGCAGCAAGCAGGGTGCCTTGAAAAGCTTAGGCCTCGCTTCGATGATGGTCGTGTGCATGTCCCTTGAGCATGCAGCCAGCCACAGGGCGCTCAACATATCCATACACGAACAATAGAGGTCGAGTATGTCACTGGGGAGATTGCTCCAATCGCGACTCATATGGATGCTGTGTGGTTTGTGTTCGGCCATGGTGGAGTTTGGAAGGTGGGGGTTTTGGGGGGCTTGATTTATGGGGGAGAAGGCTGTTGGTGCTGGAGCGGCTGGCGAGGGAATAGTGGTACAGGGGGAGGCAAGCGAGGCGACAGTACACGGGGGCATAGTGAGATGGAGACGGAGACAGAGAAGGAGATGGAGATGGAGTGGTGCTATGGGAGGGGAGAGGAAGACGAGGCGAGGCGCCAACGTGTTGTACAACGGCGATGACAGACTGCATAGTGCACAGGGTGAGGCTGACTTTGGTAACCCGAACACGCCGCCTGGACTAGTGTCATGCGCAGGGTGTTGTCACTTCACTGTGATGACCGGATGAATAGTATTTTGACCATCAAGTGTACCATAGTTGTACTACTACTACTACTAGTAGTAGGAACATGAGTACTCCAGTATTGTATAGCGGAAATAGGTCTCCCGTGCTAGCATGCCTGTTCACTTCATCGTTCAGGTATCATCCATATTGCGAGCAGAACCAATTTCTCGTGCATGCGGAAGCGCGAAGATGGGCATTTGATGAGGATAACCGTGTACTCCCCCCGTCTATGTGAGTGCAACCTAGATGGTTGTAGATTGGACGAGAAAGAGCACCGGGACAAGCAAAACTTCCAACCACGGCAATGTTACAAATAGAAGCAAAATCAGCAACTAATACGTAGTTATAAGGATGCCTTTTCAGCTCTCCAAGCAGGCCCAATCAACGCCCTGCCGCGATGCATGCAGTGATCGTTCTGGTGCATCAAGGACGGCATGCAGATCGTTCCACACTTGAGAAGAGGAAAAATGGAAAGGTAGAACGCGGCAGCAGAGGAAGAGAATGCTGGCTAACGAGGCTGTGAGGGGATCGAGCAGGAAGTTAATGCTCCACGCCTAAAGGTTTTGGGAAAACCTGATTTTCATAAGGTGACTTACTCACCTAAACGGAGGGAGTATTCCTTAGTCAGAGAATGTTGTGTCTCCCACTCACGCGCCAATATCCATCTGAACCAGCTACGACACAGTTTTTATCTGTTTGCATAGGTCCCACCTATCAGGAAGGATGGGCAAGTACACGAACAGGTACGACTCATCAGTCTACCCACATAGCCTTTTCGTTTAGTCTACCTAGCCGTCTAATCAACTTCTTGCACGCCACTTCTCCCATTTACTTCTCCATCGGGAACCGATTTTCCTCGGCTTCTTCACCTCCCCTTCATCTTCATTTGCATCCAAACCCCACTGCGTTCTCATTGTTTTAACCTCTTTAAATAATCATCTACTACTTCAGTTAGACTAGCCATCTAATCCTAATTCTAATAACCATAGCCCTCCGTTCCAGCGGTTCCAAATGGCGACAGAGATCGAGATGCAGGTTTTGAGCGTCCAACATGTCCTCATCAAAGGCTCGATGAGCATAGTTTCCACAGTCACCGTCCACACAAGGGTTATTCGGCAGTGGATCAACAATGTATCCAACTCCCTCGAAAAGGTAGAGACGAGGGTCATCGGTCTCGACGCAGAGTACACGGAGCGTGCCCCTGGGAAGATCCAACGCACCGCTGTCCTTCATCTATGCCTCGAAGATGATGTTTTTGTGTACCACATCATACACTCGCCCTCCATACCAGCTGAGCTTCACGATTTCTTGCCTCGGGAGGACGTATACTTATGTGGGGCAGCCATCGAAGGGGACAAACAGAAGCTGGAGCCGTACAACCTAGATTTGAAAAGCATCACTGACCTATAAACAAGATTCAAAATTCCTATAGAAGATTGTGATAAACAGACACCATCCCTATTTGACGTACGAGCGGATAAAATATGCTCACTACTAGGAAAACCCTTACCAGTAGCGCTGGTTTTTTTTCTATTAGTTGCGTGGGTAGGCACGCTACTGCTATGGTGCTACAGCTATTTTCTAGTAATAGCGCTTATTTTGGCCCGCGCTACTGGTAAATGAGTGCTGCTGGTAATATTTTGGCCCGCGCCACTGCTAAAGTTTATGTTTTTTTTCATATTTTGGTGCTGTACATGTTTAAACAGATATATCTTTTATACAATAACAACTCATCATGAACTAGTCTGTTTAAATAGCACATTGATCACTACTAGTCATCACCACCAAACAATGTTCGTCAATGAGACATCATATATATAACAAGTTGGTCACTAGTCATAATCACAACTCCTCATCCTCCTCATCAACTCTAGCTAACACATTGTAGCACATAATAACACATTCTACCTAGGACCTACTCCTCCCATAGGACCTACTCTACCGTCTCTTAGGTAAAATATCATAAAACAAGATGGGCATTGACTCTTCATTGAGGAAATTGGACTCTCCATAATGAAGAACATAGATCATCCTGTGCCCTACTCTTGGCCTACGCACAATGTTGCTTCCAAGTAGCTCTCTACGATGGCCGAAACATTTTTTCCAATCATTTATTATCATGGCTTCCTCGCTTTTAGAAATCTGGTATGGACAGGTGTGATGTGGATACTACGGCTGACCTGGCCGTGGTGGTCGTAAGCTCATAACATCAACGCAACCTCTTGGCAACATCAGATGAGGCACACTATCCATCAGGATTATCTGTTCAAAAACATAGTAATAACTTTGTAGTTAGCAATGTAGTTTAGTTTTAGAAAATTTTATGCAAAAGATGCACGGATGTCGTAATAGTAGAAAATATTACCATGCTATCACCATTGATGTTACCGTAGCACACCGCGTGCAGTAGTGGCACATATTGACCATAATTTTGAGGAATTCGGTAATAGCTATTGTAATTCTCAAGATCAGTAAAAAATGCGATAAGACCATCTTTATCGTTATAAGTTAATTGTGTTTCATCATTGTAGTAGTAGGTTCTATCTACCATCTTCCGTACATCTTTTGAAGAATGAAAATAAGCTGCCAATGGAAATAAGTTGTCAAATACTTTGAAATAAACAATATAAATTACTTAATAAATATGTTTGAGAAACTCACACAGCGGTAGAACTGGAAACGTGTCAACAAGGACCCAAATGGTCATATTCTTTTCGTCGATGTCAGGATCACCAAGATCGAACGTGAGAAGCATACCCTCGTTGAAATCATACACCTTGCAAAGGTCTTCCCAATTCGAGCAACCAAAATTGGATGAGTTCATAGAATTGTATAGTTTTACAACAAAATCATAACCATGATGGATCCTTAGTTGAATTATCTTTGTCTCCATGCTTTCATGATCTTCGGAAACCATCTTCTCCAAGACATAGCGTCTTGCATGGCATGGGATAAGCTAGTCGAATTGTAAAATACGGAAATTACACGTTGAAGATGCAGAGAAGTCGTGCAAAAATAACAAAAAACACTTGTCATCGTTGCGTACCGTATCAACATCGAAGGTCTCTTGGAGCTTGATGCTGAAGCGCCGACCTTCTAGCAGGTGAGGCCTGTCGCACAGACCGCGCTCATCTTCGCAGTAACACCCCAAAAATTTAACCATGTTTTGTTTATTAAAATTTTGCCAGGAAATTAAATTTTCATTTTTCTGGATTTATTTTAGATCTCAGAACCTCTCTTTTCTTCTAAGTTGTGGAGTTTTCACCCTAATGAAAACTTTCCAATTATTATTGGACTTGTTTACCCTCTCAAATAAAACAACTCTTTTATCAGTGGGATTATTTATATAATTATTTTTCCCTGGGCTTTATCTTTCCAAAATGGTTTTCATAAGTTTTAGGGTCCCATTTGCACTGCAACCCTTTTATAAATTCATTTAAAAATCCCACCAAAATTTGGGGATGACATCTGATGTCCCTAAATCACTTTTATGCAAAAATATACTTTGGTCATTTGGAGATTTTAAGCTTTACCCCTAGCTTTCAAATCTTGTCAAATTTCACTTTTGCACTACTACCTATTTTTATATTTCTTTAAAACTTCCACCAAAATTAGGGGATGTTATTAGGAGTATATTATTCATCCTTGTGCAAAAACTCACTAATGTTCTTTGAAAAAATTGAGCAAAACATCCTATTTTGCTCTCTGGTCCAGTTTGGCTTTTTCTACAGCAACTCTAATTTTTTTTGCTCTAGTGCCCATGATCTTTCTCCTGCTTATCAACCACCCTGCAAAACCCTTAACTCCAGGAGAATGGACCTATTGGAGTATTTTCGGTCCATGAGACTATGCCTTTTACTTTCTGACCAGAAATGGTTTTCTCAAAAACTTCCACTAGCAAGTTTCTGTTTTTGCCAAACTAACCTTACCAGCCCTTTTGCATCTAAAGAGACACTGGTCTGGAGTTTTTGGCCACCCTAAGAGTTGCCTAGATGCACTTTGCATTTTGTCAAGCACCTTGTGTGCATGGTCAGATTTGACATGGTTTTTAGTTTGCACATTGGACCTGTTTGCTTTGCCAAACCAGTATGTCTCATGGCTCTAGCTTAGTCTATAACCCCACCCTGCTAAACCTCATGTGGATTGGAGCCCCTGGCATACCGTGGCATTTTGCCGAGCACATAGCGTGCGTGCTCTAGGCGCGGCCAGAGCGCGCGTTTTACACGTGCGTGCGCCCGAGTCGCCGCGTCGCGTTGCCGCCTCCCCCGCGCCCGTTCTGATCCTCCTCCGCTCGCAGCCAACGCGCATCGACTCCTCCCTCGCCGCAGAGCCGCCCTGGCCCCTCCTGGCGCCCTGCAGCGTTGTAATACGCAAGCTGCCACCGCCGCTCCGACAGCTCCTGCCCTGGACGGTGCCGCCCGAGCCACACGCGCTCGCCAGCTCGCACCTGGAGTAGTGCCTGCTCATCCTCTAGTCCCTGCCGCCACCCCCACCCATTGACACGTCGCCCTGCAGCTACAGAACGGCGGTTCGCCGTCGTTCTTATCTTCGGCCGCCACGGAACCAACCTCAACCGCCTATATATATAAGGAGCCCCCGAGTCCGTCCAGTCCCTCAGGTGACATCAAGCCACCCACCTAGCACTCCCATAGCCGGCCAACGACCAGGGAAGGTCTTCTTCCTCGTCTTCGGCCAGTCCAGCCGCCGCCGCCCTCCGGTCCATTCAGTCGCAACCAGAGCCCCCCCGTCCATCCAGCACCACCATCCTCCTCCCCTCGACCGTGCGGAGCCGCCCGAACCCTCAGCTGCGTCGAGGAACCACCGTAGCCCAAAGCCCCAAACCTCCCGAAACCACCGGCCACCGCGAAACTCGCGGCCGGTGACTCCCTCCATCCCCGCCATCCCCTCGACCACCGGGAGGACCGCCCCGGACTGGCGGATCCATCCCTGCCCTCCGGAAACCGTGAGGAGCCGCCAATCGCCGGCGACGATCGCCGGAGCCCCGCCTCTGTTCGGCCAGAGGAGGAAGGAGGCGGGGGCGACCGGTCAAACCTGACCAGTGGGCCCCCTGGACCCACTGTCAGTGACCACGGGCCGGTCCATGCTGGCGTAAGTGGGGCGTAAACGCAAAGTACGTCTTCGACGTGTACTCATTTCGAAACGTTTTTCTTTTTTTGTTTTATCTTAAAAACAGAAAGTTGACTAGACTTTGACTGGCTATAACTTTTTAAATATAACTCCAAACGAGTTGATTCTTTTTCCTACCTCTCTCAAATTTTGTCTAGTTTATTTTCAGATTTATTTGAAAAAATTTCAGACAACTTTTTGGTACTGTTTTGAGTCTTTGTGTTAATTTGAATATTTCCAAAATTAGGATTTGTGGGAGAGAGAAGAAAACTTTAAAAAAGTTTTGGAATGCACCCTACCTCTCCACAATTTGAAGGCAAGCATTCTGAACTCTGGCATAATATTTTTGTGTGTCGTTTGAATACGGTTACAACACTCCTTGTCTCGGAGTTTTTGTTATTTTATGTGACGATATGATCATACTCATAAGTGCATATTGATGATTCCGTGCTACTGAAATTTGATACGTTGTGATAGTAATCACCCTCGTATGCTTTTCAAGCATACCGGAAGGAAGCCGGGAAAGTCTCTGTCTTGGGTAGACACGAGCTTGTCCCTAGTTCCTCGTCGAGACGAGTGTGTCCGGTATGGCATGATGAGGTATGATGAGTGTTGATTCTATCTGTTGATTGAAATATATTTGTTATGCTAATCATGCAGGGAATACTTAAACCTCCTGAGTCGACCAAAGATCGAGTCTTGTTCCAGTAACCCCCATAATTGTTTCGTACTACCACTTGTCCGTGCAGCAGGTAGGGTACGGTTCAGTAAGTTGTCAACCCCTTTCTTGGCACACACCGTACAGAGAGGCCACGGTGGAAGATACCGGATGCATCTGGTTGGCAAGCCACCTGGTCCGGGGGCATGGGTGTTTCCGGTTGGGACAGAGAGGGGGGCACCCCTTAGTAGCGTGCGGTATAAATTTGATCCCTTGCTAATGGACACTTAGAGTTTTGCTTGATAGGTGTCGTGCGTGATTCCAGACACCGGTAAGCTAAGCTGGTGTGTGCGAGTCAGGTGTGTTTTCAATTAAAAGACCGTACACGGAATTAGTCCCAATGGACTAAAGGAATCCGTTACTCCAACAACACAATAAGAATTAAGGCCACGATGATGCGATCACAGTGGTGGTTACAGAAGGCAAGAAGAAAGATGGATCCATGAACGTACGACCTCCTCCTCCTCAACTTAGTGCGCTGGGCCACCCACCGGCAGCTAAGGAGCGGCGGCTTTTGTTGCGAGGTCGAGGTGCTTCTCAGCAAAGGCATCCAAGGCTTCCAGCCCGTTGAGGAAGGCCAACATCGTAGCGTCCTCATTGGCCTTGTTGATACCTATGTACACGATTTGCTCGTACACGTGGATGTGTAGGTCGACGAATTCTTGCACGGTGAGGCGCCTCATGGCAAGCGCGACCTCCAGGTGGACATTCTTTGTGGCCTCGGCGGGCAGTCGCAGGGCCACCGGTGCTTCAAAGAGGTTCCGGCCATGGCGGCCGATTAGGATGGCAGGCAATGAGGAGCCCGGGCGCGCGGGCTGGAGGAGTACGGCGATGTCGTCCGTGAGCTTCTTGAGGACGGTGAACTTGTTGCTGGTGGCAACGATCATCTGGTCCAACTGAGAGTTGTAGTTGGCATCGACGGCGGCCATCCACCAGCTGGTCTCCAACACTGTCTGGAGACGATCCTCGGCGCCATGCCGCAGGCCGGTGTCGTGGACCATCTGGCACAGCCGATGGCCGCTCACGCGCATCGCCGCCATGGGTCTGGAGTGAGCTCTTTTGCGCTTAGTGTAGGTGCTTAGGCAAATTCTTAGGTGCGTACGATGTGGTAGATGCATTGGAACGGAGGGGCGCCTTTATATGAGGTAAATGAGGGCAAACTGCGTTGCATTCACATCGTGCAGCCTCTTTTCTCGGACCCCCTCCCATTACTTCCCTCATGCATTAATTGAAAGAGGATGCATTGGCCGTTCAACATTTCGGGAACCGCTACTCCCTCCTTCGTCTGCATCAAAGCCGTATCGCGAACGGGAGTACCTAGAACTCATCTAGATGAGATATAATTTGGTCTCATTCACTTTGAAAACAAGAACAAATACAACCCACATCAGCACAAATGCATCTTATAGCATCACATTCAATGGCTATAAGAGATGAATTTGACCAAATTATATCTCATATAGATGAGTTCTAGCAAAACTGTATTAATAATACTTAGTATCATGTAGTACTTTATTTATTGCTATGTGTGACACATAGTAGCATAGCATTTATTATGATACGGTATCATGATATGATCCTCAACTCTCTCTCTTTCTTCATTTAATTCTATGACACCTCATCAAAATTACCTAGTTGGCATGCATGATATAGCTATGATACTACCATTACAACCAGCCTTATAGCAAATAAACATTAAGTTCTCTCGTTTTCATCTCCACCTTGGTCACCTAGTCGGAGGGAGTATACTATGAGGGTCCTTGGATCCAAGGGACTTATTTTAGTCTGACTAAAAATAGTCTCTTTAAGAGGCTAAAGTTCCAAGCACCCGTGACTAAAGAGGGGCTAAAACTAGTCTTGAGACTAAATTTTTTAGTCAGGGGTACCCCTAGTAAAATGTGGATTAGTCCTCTCTCTCCTCATTTAACTCCTCTACTTTAACACATGCAAGTTCTGGATTGGAGGGTTTGGAGGATAATAAATGCTCATTAACTTGATTTCAGTCTCTTTAGTATTTGGATCCAAGCATGGGTGAGGCTAGAAAATTTTAGTCCCACTACTTTTAGTCATGGGGCTAAAACATATCCAAGCACCCTCTGTACTATTTAAAAGTCGGGGGTGGGGCTTTTCCTTCACGGTAGGCGGGGCAGTTCCGCCTAGTCGGTTCGACAGAGATGCGAGAAGATGAGGGAGTAGGCTGCTGCAAACGTAGGGATGTGTGATTTGACAACGAGTTACTGCTGGACAGGTGGGGACCCATGATTTTACTTGCCATTATCATATTAACTGCGGCGCTACGACCGACGTGAGTCTCCCGATTCCTGACCACCTCCATACAGGTGCCTCTCCCAATGCTCCACCATGTAGTTGAGGCTGGCTCTTGCACGAGAGCCCACTTCTCCACTTTTTCCTTGCCTCTCTTTCCCTCACATATAGCCCACTATAGTACTACTTACTAGCTCCTACAGGTGCTAATCTTGCCACATAGGCATAAACTCTGATGTGGCAAGTTAATTAAGAAGAGAGACTAGTTTGGTGACCCATGGAAGAAACGGTGTTAACCGCGTATATTTAGGTGAAAAGACAATTTTGAGTCTATAGCTAATTAAATGAAGCAAACTTAGCAACAAAAAACTAATAAGCACCTATGCATTGGGGACTTGATTGCTAAGCCATTTAATGCCCTTAGCACCTCATCTAAAGCACCATTTCATTGCAAGAGGTCACTCCTTGGCAAATGCAATAAATACTACAGTATGGAGAAAGAGATAGAGAGAAGTAAAAAAAATACTCTTATAGCCAACCTTAGAGCTAACCTTGTTGTAGTATGAGTAACTAAGTGATGCCATGCCAACATCAGATAGCCTAACGCACCGTGTTAAATCTCCAAGGGCGCGACAACGCGAGCGACGCGACGGTCGTGGTAGGCGCGACCATGATACGGGCTGCTGGCAGCCCTTGGATCTGAGATCGAACGGTCGCATGCTAAGTTGCTGAAAATTTGCAGAATAACCCTCCAGGATAGGATATTCACCCGTAGGTATAGAATCACGCCATGCAACTGTTCGATCTCAGATCCAAGGGCTCTCGGAAGCCCGTATCATGGGAGAATGGAAAGCCAGTACCCTGCCGTTCGCACGCTGGCAGTTCGCTCCTACTAGTCCCTGCACGTCCTTTAATATTACGGCGGTTCGCTCCTAGTCGTCCCGTCCTTTCACATTACGGTAGTTCCACTAATCCTAACCCTCCTCCCAAATCCATGGCGTCCCAAATCTCCATGATCGGCGGTGAGTACAAGGTTAGAACCATCACCGGCGATGAGTTCGACGTCATCTACACCCATTCTTCCGCGACGGTGAAAGGATGCCTTTATCGCTTCAGACGCGTGTTCAAAAACTCAGATGATGAGTGGGTCGCTGGGCTAGATGTTGAGTACACCGCAGTCTTGGGACGAAGAAGGATCTAAAGGAGGAAGAGAGGAAGAAGCCCGCCGTGCTCCAGGTTTGCATGCATGACTTATGCATGGTTTACCACATATGCCATGCCGACGTTGGATGCCTGGATTTTAAGAACTTCCTCAAGAGCAACCTAGTCAAATTCGTTACTGTAGACTTTACGAACGACAAAAAAGTCCTGGGTTGGATAGGCCTTGTTGTAGGCAACCCCTTCGACCTCCAGAAGAATCGGCTGCTGCTCTCCAATGGCCAGCCTTCAATGCTGACCCCGGCAGGAGCCATGGTTCATCCTTCGTACGGTAAACTGGAGGAACGTCAATACAGGTTTCATCGTCATGCATGCCAGCGGAATGTACTAGATATAGACCACATCCACTATGCTGCAATGGATGGCTACCTTTGTTTCAATATCTACAAGGGTTGGATGAAGAGCAAGAGCCAAGTGTGCGGTTCAAGCAAATAAGTATTGGCCAAGAGGAAGAGGGACAAGGACGATGTCAAGGACGTGGACGAGGACTCCGAGTAAGGTGGCAGTGTTGTTGCTCATGGTGGTTCCAATGCAGTGTCTACCGGAGTAGTTGCAAAGTTTGATTTCAGGTGTGCTTATTTTAATTTGAGGGGTGTGTTGTGCTGAGCCCCCAGTAGAACTATGTTATGTTTCTTCTCGTTACTTTAACTCTTCAGTACGTACATACTAGTATTTCTTACATTTCATCTTTTAGTTGGTATAGTACTACCACTCATTTCTTCACATTATATACGTTCAATATATATGGCCAACATCGTATAGCCAGCAGTTTAGTTGTCAAAGAATTTTAGGGTGCTTAGTTTTGTCAAAGAATTCCAGGGTGCTTAGTTTTATTTGAGGGGTGGGTTGTGCACTTGTGCTGGACACCATTATTGTGACTAGCCTTTTTAATAGTACTATATGCATAATTTGGCGACGAGTGCTCTCTATATGTACCACCTTTTTTTTAATTTCAAGTTTTGCTCCATGGCGCAATCCATCGATACTACTACTGTACAAAACTAGAGTATATACATTTTTTAAAAGGCTAGAGGGCGGGGCAGTCTAGCTTGGTCGGTTTCACGAGAGGCGAGGGCTTATGTGATTTGACGGCTCATTACTGCTGTCAAATTGAATAGTATTGCATTGCCCGCTGCACGCCCGGTGCCTCCATTAAACCCCTCCGTTAAACCCGCATGCAAACCGAGAATCCTACTCCGGCCACAGGTCCGTTCGCGAGCGGGCTGGAATTAAACGCAACACCGGCCGAGCTCCTCCCATCCGCCCTCAGTTTAAATGAGGCCAGACGCCGGCCAAGCTCCTACCGTCCGCCCTATTTACAAGAGGCCAGACAGACAGCGGGCAAGAATTGCACCCCTCCGCCGCTCCCCCATCTCCTCCTTCACCATTTTCTCCACTCTTCCGATGGCTTCCGAGGAGCCGTTCTCCGGCATATCACCCGGCTGGGTGGCCCGTCGAGCCCTCCGGATACGGGCGAGGCTGCTCGGTGATTCACCCACCTCTCTTGACCCGACGGAGCCAGTTGCCGCCCCAAGCAGGGGCGTGGTTCAGCAACTCGCCGCTCTAGTTCAGCTTGATGAGGAGTGGCGAGTTCCTCCATGACGGCACGATGGCGAGCACGCCGGTACGGGCGTCGTCACTGCCGCGTCGTACCGCGCCACCAGTGTCTGCGGTAGCCGCGCCTCCCGTGTCTGTGGGCGCGCCTCCCGTGCCTGCGGCAGCACCATGCATGCAGAGACAGAAGGCGGGTGCGTGGGGAGCGACGAGTCGGTGGCCAGCTTCTCCGTGTCCGCCGCCATCATCGAGGAGAAGTACAACACGGGAGGCCACTGCCACTTGGGACCCATGAAGGCCACCGCCTAGGCGACGACTGCGCATTCAGGTGGTTTCTTTGCTGCTTCGTCTCTTCCGAGGACCTTCATCGACCCAGCAAGCACTACTAGAAAAAGGGCTATAGATGGGATTGACACTAATGGCGCACCAGACAGTTGGTGTGCCATTAGTATATACTAATGGCGCACCACCAGCTGATACGCCATTAGAGATGAAACTACTAATGGCGCACCAGGCAAAGGTGCGCCATTAGTATCAAAAACATTTTTTTTGAACTAGTGCGCCTGTCCAAACTTACTAATGGCGCATCCAGATGAAGTGCGCCATTAGTAGTTGTAACTACTAATGGCGCACCAGGCAAAGGGTGCGCCATTAGTATCAATTTGTTTTTGAACTAGTGCGCCTGTCCAAACATACTAATGGCGCATCCGGATGAAGTGCGCCATTAGTAGTTTAAACTAGTAATGGCGCACTGCGGATCAGTGCGCCATTAGTATTTTTTTTTTTGCAAAACTACTAATGGCACACCGCCAGAAGGTGCGCCATTAGTAACCTGGATTACTAATGGCGCATTTAGTGCTGGTGCGCCATTAGTAAGTGGGCAGCAACAAGATATTTTGGACAGCCTCTCCTACCCACACTCACTTTCTCCCCACTTCATTCTCTCCACCTCATCCTTGTCTCGGGTGCCTCCTCTTTTCACCTCATTTCCACCATAGATTCATTCAAATTAAGTGGTTAAATTACCTTGTTTTAATAGGTAAGTAAGGGGAAGCTATATTTATGTTGTTCTCCCTACAACAATGTGCACATGCACTTTTTATGGCCTAGCTAGATCTATGTATGTTAGTGGTGTTGCATATGTTTGTGGTGTTGCATATGTGTTTGTGTTTGGAGGTGTACGGTATTTGAAATCGATAGTTGCCAATATTTTGCGGAATGTTGATTCATTTCCGTTTGGCGAAATTTTGGCATTAAGCATTCTTTTGGTCCTATTTTAGGAAAGTCATGCCCAATTTCTGTTTGGTTCTAAAATATCGTTTTGCTCTACCCATGACGACCATGGTCCATACGATGACCGAAGGCATCGTGAATAGGTTTTTGAGGTCCGCGAAGGCGAGATGCTTCAAAAGAGCGAGGCGGAGATAAGATGTCCGTGTCGAAGATGCAAGCTGAAGAGCCTTATTGCGGACCCGGATTCCGAGAAGGTGTGGGACCACCTGCTCTTGCGTGGTTTCATGGATGGCTATCGGTGGCAAGGTGATGAATATGACTACGAAGTCGTCCATGGGGGCCGGGCAAGAAATGAGGAAGGGCAGCAAGACAACCACCGCGGCTCGGGCGGGCGCGAAGACGAAGAATCCCGGAGATAATCACGGCGGTGATGCTGTACACAGTCATCATGTAGAAGATGCAGGACATGATGATGAGGAAGATGCGGAGCAGGCGGCGGGCATGATCATGAAGATGATGATGCGGCGGAGCGACGACGCTGGACCATCGATGGGCTGGGTGCAGGACCCTCATATTCAAGAGCTGCTTCTCAAGCGACGGATAACGCCAGAGCTGCCGCCCGAGAGAAAGCCAAGATGGATCAACTTGAGTTAGGCGCGGTTACTCCATTGTATGAAGGATGCAGGCCGAGGATACCGCTTTGAAAGTAACGCTCATGGCTCTGGAGATGAAGGTAAAACACAAAATGACCGGCGCGTGCTTCGGCGAGAACATGTCATTACGCACGAACGTCTTCCCAAAGGGAACAAGTGCCCGACCAGTTTGGAGGAGGCGAAGAAAATCGTGTGTCCTCTCGATTTACCGCACGTGAAATACCATGTGTTCATGAACAATTGCATCATTTATCGGGACGAGCACGCGGAGTCTACCATATGTCCGGTGTGCCGCGTCACTCGATACAAGAAGAGGAAGAAAGCTCCTCGAAAAGTGGTGTGGTACTTTCCGATCACTCCTCGTCTGCAGCGGTATTTCGCGGACCCTAAGGTAGCAAAGCTCCTGCGTTGGCACGCGGATAGGGAGGAGAAGAAGCGAGAAGATGACGCAAATGATCCGGAGATAGATAAAAAAGACAAGATCCTGAGTCACCCTAAGGATGCGAGCCAGTGGCAAGCGTTGAACTTCGAAGACTCAAAATTTGGGAACGATCCAAGGAACATCGTGTTGGGCGCGAGCACCAATGGAGTCAATCCGTTTGGCAGCCAGAGAAGCAAACATAGCACCTGGCCTGTGTTTGTGTGGACGTACAACCTTCCCCCCTGGTTGTGCATGAAGAGGAAGTACATTCACCTAAGTATGCTAATTGAAGGGCCGAAACAACCAGGGAACGACATCAATCTGTATCTAGGGCTGCTGAAAGAGGAGCTTGACACGCTGTGGAAAACGCCAGCCAATACGTGGGACGCCGCAGAGAAAGAATATTTCCCTATGAGAGCCGCACTGCTCACGACGGTGCACGACTATCTCGATTACGGATATCTCGCGGGCAGGTAGTCCACGGATTTTCGGATGCGTAAGGTGCATGGATGACACAACGTATCGCCAGCTAGATAGAGATCCGGGTCTTGAAAACCGTGTTCATGGGACATCGAAGGTGGCCATAGCGATGACCCGTGGAGAAACACAAGGATCTGTTCGATGGTGAAACCGAACCCAGCCATGCGATGTACGAGGAGCGGCGAGGAAATAGACAAGCTGTTGAAAAATTGGAAAGACTGCCCTTGCCGGGAAAGAAGCAAAAGGCGCGAGCCAGGAAAGAAGCGAAAGGCGCAGAGCCGCTGCTGAAGGTATGGAAAATGAGGTCTGTTTTACGGGACTTGCCGTCTTGGAAGATCCACCGTGTGCCTCACAGCCTTGATGTCATGCATATCACGAAGAACGTGTGCGAGAGTCTGCTTGGTACCCTGCTCAACATGCCAGAGAGGACCAAAGATGGGCCGAAAGCAAGGGCAGACTTGAAATCAATGGGCATCAGGTAGGAGCTTCACGCTAATGATGATGATGATGATGATGATGATGATGATGATGATGAGGCGAAGCAGGACACAGAAAGTCGTCGCAAAGGCAAAAAGGCCAAGAAGACCGGAAATGACTACCCTCCCACGTGCTTCATTCTAATTCAGGAGGAGATTGAGCAGTTTTTCACCTGCCTCCTAGGAGTAAAACTTCCTTACGGTTACGTGGGGAAGATAAGCAGATACCTAGATCCAGCGAAGCAGAAGTTCAGCGGGATGAAGTCTCACGACATCACGTCTTGATGACGCAGATACTTCAGTTGCAATCCATGGGATCATGGACACGCGCGTCCGTGAAACGCTAGTTGGCATATGCAACTTCTTCGACGTCATCTCTCGGAAGTCGATTGGCGTGAGGCAACTCGAAGGCTACAGGAAGAGATCGTGGTGATACTATGCGAGCTTGAGATGTACTTCCGCCCGCATTCTTGATGTTATGGTGCATCTGCTGGTCCATATAGTGGAGGATATCATCCAACTCGGGCGGCGTTCCTGCACAGCATGATGCCGTTCGAAAGGATGAATGGTGTCATCAAAGGATCGTTCGCAACATGTCACGTCCGAAGGAAGCATAGCCGGGGCTTTCGACCGAAGAGTGCATCTCCTCTGCACGAATTATCTAGGCATCGAGAACCCGTTGGTCTGCCCGTCAGCAGCACCTCGGCAGGCTCGCTGGATGGGGTTACCGTGAGGGTCGCCGCGAAATGCATGTCGACTTCGAGGGTCGACTCGCCGACTTTGAAAGAGCAAACCTAGTCGCGCTACAACACATAGGCGTGGTCGATCCTTGGGTGGTAGAGCACAGAACCTTTATTAAGAAGGCGTACAATGACCGAGGCCAAGAGAGGACGAGACGGAGATATACTCAAAGAGCACAACTCATGTTTCACGCGTTGGTTCAAGCAGAAGCTTCATCGTACCCTTTACATGAGGATTCTTCCGGGAAGAACAACTCATATTCGCCTTGTCAGTAGGCGCCGAGCACAACCTGATGACCTATGAGGCGTATGATATCAACGACTACACATTCTACACGAGGCCAAGGACATGAAGAGCGATGGTTATCGAACTCCGGGTAACGATGGAATCCTACACGGTAACGACAAGGACAGATACTACGGAAGGATCGAGGAGATCTGGGAGCTGAGCTACTGTTGGAGAGAAGGTCGATGTTCCGTGTCGATGGGCCAAGAACGTCATAAAGAAGACCGGTATTTCACCACCATGGTTATACCGAAGCTAAATCCAAGACCATGGCATAAGCGTCACCGCGAAAAATGAGCCATGGGTACTGGCTTCCCAAGTGGACCAATGCTTCTTCATTACCGACCGCCAAAGCCCGGTCGTGTTGTCGTGAGGAGAGGCAAAGGAAGATCATCGAAATGGATGGAGTAGCCAATGAGCAAGACTTGACAAATCGGCGACCGAGGATCGAACATGGCGATGATGATGAAGTAGCAGCATACACCACAAGAAGAAGCAGGACCACCCTACCTAAAGGACGTCCGTTCCATAGAAGAACTCCATTTGCGAAAAAGAAGGGCAAGAAGATTGTGAAGAGATAGCTAGCTAAGATCGATTGTATTTAAATCGTAGACTTCATTTCTCGATTGTATTTCATGGGCACTTTTTGAACTATCATGAATATTTTTTAATTTCATGGACACTCGATCCCCCTCCATCTCGATCCCCCTCCATCTCGATCGCTATCCCACCTCGCCAGATCCGGTCCACCGGGCGCCGCCGCCGACCGCCCGCACCCTCGATTCCCCTACTCAACCACCGCCGCCGACCCCGCACCCCTTCCCTACTCAACCGCCGCCGCCGACCCCGCACCCCTTCCCTACTCAACCGCCGCCGCCGATCCCCGCACCCCGCACCTCCCCACTCCACCGGCATTATTGTTTGATGATATTTTTAAAAAATATTACTGTCTTATAAAAAATATTACTGTTATGATTTAAACAAGTTTGAACATATTTAAACACAAGTAAGTATCAAACAGCATTTTAATGCATAAAAATTTTTGTGGAGCACTGGGAACCGAACCAGGACCTCTGGTGTGAGAACTGGCTGCTGACCGGTCGAGCTAGTAGAGGAACTTGATGTGGATCAGGTTAGGTGGGAGATAACCTGTTGGCTCGAGCAGAAATAAAAAAAAAGTACTAATGGCGCACCAGGGTGAGGTGCGCCATTAGTATGGATGTACTTATGGCGCACCGAGGTGTGGTGCGCCATTAGTATCGTGCCGCCCCCCATCCATACTTCCTCCCAGGCCCACACCTATCCCCTCTTCGTCGCCCCTCGCCCTCGATCCCCTTCCCCTCTCCTCTCCCGACGCCGCTGCCCCGCCGCCTCGACGCCGCCCCACCGCCTCGACGCCGCCCCGCCGCCTTGCCCCTGCGCCCATCGCCGGCGCCCGTCGTCCTGTCGCCCATCTCCAACCACCGCCGCTGAGGCCCGGCGTCGGCGCCGCTCTCCCGTCCACACCACCGTCGCCAGCCCTCCGGCGACCGGCCGCACCCGCCAGTGTACCTCTCCTCCTTCCTCCTTCCTCCTCTCCACCCTTCCTCCCCATTCCTCCTCCTCCCTCCCCTTCCACGCGCCTCCACATCCCCTCTGCCCTCCTCCCGCCGTCAGCCCGCCCCCAAGTCCGAAGCTCCCTGCCTCCCCACCGTCCGCCTCGCCGCCACCCGCCGCGCTCCCCTCCGAAGCCCGCGCCTTCCACGCCGCCCCCACCACTAGAACAGTCAAATCAATTGTGTTTGTTGTTACTGAGGTGACACTATTCTTTGTTGTTTTAACTAGTGTTTACAAAGTTAGTTAAGTTCCGACCAAACTTACTTTGCGCAGATAGAAAATGTACAGACCAAACTTACTTTACAAAGTCACTTTAATTTACTGTATAAAATAGAGATACATCCCATATGCAAGTATATTCTTGGCCTGGGTGCTACTAGCTTAAGCCCAACACAAAGATGACATCCCATTCAAATTGTTGTTTTTAGTGCATAGCAAGTTCCTTTCATTGATACGTGTACGTACATTTCAGTTTTGGTTAGTCGGTTGTTTTCAGCAATTTGAGCGCCCCTGAGATTTTCTGCCAAATGGAAGAGAAGTTGTTTCTTGTAAAAAGATATGTACAACGCGTCAGTATATCAAAATCCGGTATCGATCAGAGAGCTAGAATGACACTTGTCACTTTTATTTACTGTATACTAATTGGGTTACATTCCATAAGCAAGCATCTTTTTGCCCTGGGTGCTATTAACAGGCTACTTACGTCTCTCATTTTGTTAAGCAGCTTACAGGATTTTACTGCTTGCTTCATAAACATATATTTCATCTGAAGGATATCATCTATTTATCTATCCATGGTGCTTATTCCTGGTGCATAATAAGTTTTTTGATAGATAGATAGCCATATACTCTATCTGACCTTCAAAACATCATCTGCTTATCCATGGCTCTAGTTAACATGCTACTTACGTCTCTCATTTTGTTAAGCAGCTTACAGGTTTTTTACAGCTTGATTCATAAGCATATATTTATCAGTCCAGGGTTCTTATTACTGGTACATGACAAGTTTGTTTGATAGGTAGATAGATAGATAGGCATAAACCTGCAAAACATCACCTGCTTATCCATGGTTTTAATTAACATGCTACTTACGTCTCCTATTCCTTAAGCGGCTCACAGTTTCTTTTACTGCTTGCATAGGAGTAGATTTTTCGAGACTGTGTATGGGGTTCAGAAGAAATTTAGTTTGCAGTCAGGGTTGTACATTCGTTTTCAACATTTTGTTACAGTAGAGTCTTGCTTCATATTAACTATAGCTTAGGCCGGCAGCTTGGGCCACTTGTTGTATTTATAATCATCATTTGATTAGTGAGTGCGCTACAGAATAGTCCGTTAACCTAGCTATGTTCAGGAAATTTGTTCCATGTACAACCATTGATTATGCCTTTGAGGCAGTTAGTTAACCTCTCACCTATGTTCATGCAGGGATATTATTCTTGGAAAAGCCACTGTTGGTGACGGAATAGAAAGATAAGCAGGTACCTATCTTCAGTCCCAATCTAACAGGGTAGTCCATGGATTCAAACTAGCTAAAGGAGATTCAAAATGCGAACCTTTAGGTTAACAACTCAACACAAACCAATCCTGAAAGCAAAAACTCAACACAAACCAAGTGCATTATTTTTGTGACTGTTTCCATGTTTGCAGAACCAATATTTTTGTGCCAACAATCAGTTTACTCCCTCATGCCAACAACCACTCATTTTTCAGTTAACTCCTTACAGTTCAGATCATATTTTGATTGTCAACAATAGTGGACTTTTAAGGCTTTCTTAGAGGCAATACTAGTGGATATTAGGCTTTTTTAAAGGCAATGATAGTGGAATTTTAGGCTTTTTTTGGAGGAGTGTGTTTCATGCTGGCCTACAGTGATAAATTAGTCAGAATTGTGTATGATTGTGCGTAAAGTAGATAATCTAAAGATACAGACAAAATAATTTGGGGAGCATGTGTGAATCTAAAGTATATTGTCAACTTCCAACATTTGCTCTGTTGCCCATGTGGTTGAAGCAATGAAGTTGAGTGTGTCATTCTTGCTATGGGCATGTAAGAGAAATGCTCTGCCTTGCTAATTTTACCATGAGATTTGGGGTAATCAGCTAGTTCTGGTCAGAGCAAGTGGTTTTCCTGAGCTATGCCTTGGTTAGAAAATGATGCATGATGGTTTGTTCAGAAGAGGAATAATCCTAGGATAGCATGTATCATGGGGTCAAACCTGGGACCCCTATTGTAATTTGATTTTGATTATTAATTTTTCTGTGAGCAGATGAATTATAGTGTTTGTGTTGTAATGAAACTTGATCTGAAATAGAACTTGACAGCCTGTACGGTGAATATATGCAGTGAATAGAAATTGACAGGTTTTCTTGACTGAATTCAGTCCTGTACAGTGAATATATGCAGTCAATATACAGTCATTGTAATTTTTGGGAGTAATTTTTGGGAGTAATTTTTGGTGTCAAATCACTCAAGTAGTAACTGAATTTTCAAACTGAACTTGACACAATACTATTCAGTTAATTTGCTTGGACAGTAGTATGTATGCTCATCACTTTATGTATGGTGTTATGCCCTGTTATCTTTGTTCAGTTGACTAATGAAGCACTAGGCTCATCCATGGTACAAGTTCACCTGTGAACACTTGAAATTAGTCAGGACATCCCGTACTGATAGATGTAAATTGTGTCTAGTAGGCTTTGAAGCACCGGTTTTTCCTGTTTCTAACTCTGAATCTGATATAAACCATACGGTTGGCATAAGTGGTCTTTTGTATATGTGCTGATGCTTTGTTAATATAAAGCTATAGATGATGTTGTACTTGTGATGATGCTACTTGTGATCTTCTGAAATGACCCATTGGCGACTTCATTACGCGGGGATAATGATATTGCAGGTACCCGAGAGGCCCTTGAGTTTGCGGAATGTCGATTAACTTCCGTTCCGGCAAATTCGGTACTCCATATGTCATATTTTCAGCAAAGGTCATGCTGAAATTTTCCGTGAATTTTAGCATGACTTTGCTAAAAATAGGACATATAAATACTTGTGACTAATGCATGGGCGAGGTATCTTAGTAGTTAATTAAGTAGGATCAAGTGCCCGGCGTACTTGTGACTAATGCATAGCTTTTAGGGTGCCTCGGTGTCGATAAAACCGAAATGATGAAAGCTTAGGCTTTTAGGGTGCCTCGGCGTCGAAAAACCCTCAATGATAAAAGCTTAGATTTTAGGATGCCTCGGTGTCGACAAACCCTAAATGATGAGACCATGATCTTGTTCCTTGACACTAACCAACTTTTGACCAAACTTTGTTTCTATTTAGAGAGAAACATGGCCCACAACGATGAGGCCGGGGTTGGCGGCAAGGCATTTCAGGAGCTGTCCCGGAGATGGAGGAACAACCTCACTTGTATGAGGCGCCGCCTTCCACACCGATCCCGAGACCACCGATGGTACCGCCGAGGATGACCCCACTGATGGCACCACTGATGGTGCCGCCGAGGATGCCACCACTGATGATGGCGGCGCACGCATAGATGGCAGCCAACAGAAGAGGCAACGGAAGGACCGGCGCCCGACCGTGCTCCGCACCCTCAAGGACGAAGTTATTGAAGTGGACTCGGCGGGGAATCCAACGGCGCCCAAGCGAATAGTCAAGGGTACTCGCTTCAGCTCGGGTGCATTCTCCGAGCACCGTCTCGATCAACACCGAGAACACGAGGCATCTGACCGAGGGAATTTGCGCAACCTCCTCCTCACGAAGCTGCACGAACGATACAAGTTCCCCGCTGCTTTGGAAAACACAAGCCTCAAAGGGAATAAAGTGAACAATGCTGCCCTCACGAATATGAGCAAGGCCCTGTCTACGTGGAAAAGCAATGTGAAGAGAATGATCGAGAAAGGTGAGAGTTATGAGAACATCAAGGAGAAAAATCCTTCGATCACCGAAGATGACTACAACGATTTCAAGATCAATTGCTCGAGCACCGCAAACTCCCAATCAAGTCAGTGGGGGAAAGAAATGCGGGAGCTGAACTTAGGGGAACACACACTCGGTCCCGGCGGTTACAGAGTGGCGGAGCCTATATGGGACAAGGAGGACGCGGAGCGTGCCGAGCAAGGCCTACCGCCCCTCTTCGATAAATACGGTCACAAGCAGACCAGGAGCTTACCACGGATCCAAAAACAAAGGAGCTTACCACAGATCCGAAGACCAGGGCGCTTGAGGTTGTTCTGGAAAGGAATACCACCCCCGGGGTAATTAGCTCCATATGGTTGCATTCTAATTAATGAAGCCAAATTTCTAAATGGTTCACATTCCTTCGCAGCGATCGAAAGCGATGGCGAGGTCGACTAAGAGCAACCCTTGGGACACCACTCTAAATCTGGCGTTGAATGTAATGAAGAACAATGATAAGCTCGATAAGCCGGCGTCGGCTGGTCGTGTGGCGGCAAAGGCTTGTCCACAAAATGGGGTCATACTATACGCTGGTGTGCGAAGGAGAAAAAGACCAGCTCGGAAAGCGGTAGCGAGGTTCAAGAACTCAAGGCACATGTGGCGCGGATTCGGAGATTGCCCAAGAGCCATTGTGCCTACCTTGATCCGGGGTTGAGTCGTGGATTGCGGGCGCCAAGCGAGGGCCGCCCGATTCCTAGCTTCACGGCCAGCAACTTCGCAGAATGCGATGGCGGGAGCCATTGGTGTCTCCGCGCGGGCGGCATTGGTGTCTCCGGCGCCGCACGGAGCTTAATGCACCGGGTGTACGCCGGCGGCACTGTGCAGCAAGCGGCCCCTCCGTCAGCTGCACGCCCGCCGTTGGTGGTGCCTCGACATTAGCCGAGCTCGGCGCCATCATCACGGTAACTAATTAAGCCTCTCTCGGTCGAGGACTTCATCTCCTTGCCATTGTGGGGCATCCGGCGCCCTACATGTCTTCGCAGGGCGCAGCCGACGTTCCGTGCACTCTCCGCGCCGTGAACAATGAGTTGGTCGATGTCGCCAAGGGCAAAATCGTTCAACGGGCAACCTTGTTCCACGGTACCGGATGCCACCCAACTTGTTTAGGGTTGAACTGGTTCGGTGCTGCCAGGCTGCGACGAGTTGTTGCCTCGATTCAACCCGTCGGGGCCGGCGATGATGGCGTGATGACCCTCGGCGCCTGCTGAGCTGGCCCTGCTTTGGCGAAGAGCCAGATTCGTTTGAGGCGGGGACACCACCCCAAAGACAACACCGCCGGTCGTGCGTCGCCAAGTCGGCCCCATGGCAAGACCGCCGCAACGGTGCCGGAGATCCCTATGCCACTGGATCCAAACATGCATATGGCACAGGATCAGAACGACGACAACGACGATACATTTGCCAACGTCGATCAGTACTTTGCCGATCATGGGTATGGTGGCGACTTCATGGGGCCTCCTTCTCAAGAACCCAACCCAACAAAAGACGTGCGCGATCTAGCTAGTACCGCGGAGAAGCCAAGTTGCAACAGGCGTCGTCCGCCATTCAGCTCTCAGGAGACACCTCCAGCTGCCGACTTCACCGAGCCTCAGATAGGCGAGGTGCGAAATATTATCAGCCCCAACACACTCAAGAAAGCGGTCTGTGAGCAGAACTCGGTCCCATTACAGGAGAAGAAGAAGGCACGCAAAGAAAGACTAACAAGGGTGCGGGCCAGCCGCACCGAGTGCGATCCGTGCTCGGGGCGGGCCACCTTCACGAGGATATCTCGAGGAGGGTGCATGTGGCGGGTAGGGCGATGCTACCGACAAATATGCTCAATGCTGCAACCGGTGCTATGCGCGATCGCATGACAGTGTTCTTTCTTTGGAGAAGCGGCGTCTCGAGAGAAGGATGTGGCATACCGGTTTCGTGGCCAAGGTGCGGAGGGCAAGGGCTATGTGGATAACTCCATCGGGCGTCGATCGTCCTGCGGTTTGATGACATCCACGCTATGTTGAACCTTCATCCGCTGCACTACACCTTCGTTCGGCTGTTTTCGCTGAGTATGGAGATGCGGATCATTAGAGACAAGACCCCGGACATCGTGATAGTCGACCCCTTCTACATGCGTGCCAAGATCTTGGGCAGCGCTGGGGACCGGCAAGTCGCGAGTTCTTACCTCGAAGGCATCATTCTGGCAAACCAAGATAAGGATAACTTCCTCGTGCCTTACTTTCCCGAGTAAGTCCTCCCCTCAACCGGCCCGTAACATATGAATTCTTAGATTTTGATCGTTTTTCTTTTAACATTCCGTGTTTTCTGCAGTGACACACATTGCGCGCTCATCCTCCTAAGCCCCAAATATTCCATAGCCACGTATTTCGACCCCGACCGTCAGTCGAACGTAGACTACACAAATGTAAAGAAGGTTCTTGATGATGTTCTCCCCGGCTACGCCCAATCTGGAGGCACCTTCACCAGGCCTATTCGTAAGTACGGCAAGCACGTGTTCTCCCACAATACGATGTTACGCTGCGTCAAGCAGCCGCTGGCGATCGAAGGGTGCCTACTCGCCATCCATCACATGCGAGGCGATCGTGCGGGACCATCATCAACTTCGCTACCGAGTAAACTCAAAGATTGGGCGCGATCGTGTCGGCAATCCAGGGACGCGGACATCGGACAAGAATTCTTTCGCATCGATCGGAGTTTGCG